>CM046803.1:2518340-2860840 GCA_025617405.1 Perca schrenkii
TTTTGGTGGAACATGTGTACGTTCAAAAGTAGATTTTAGTCGTGCACAGAAAACTCAGATTGGACAGATAGTTTAGCTAGCTGTCTGGATTTACCCTGCAGAGATCTGAGGAGCAGTTAACCATAGTCCTCACAAATCCACCAGAGGTTAGAACGCCAACACAAAGACAGAGGAAGGTAACGGACAGCCGAAAACTGACATTGGGCGGAATTTCCGGCAGAACAAGAGCAATCCCAGAAGTGGAACGTGGTGGATAATGACTACTCCCGGTGTGGTATGACGCATGATGACGAAAGAAAAACCACAGGAACAGCTAGAGCGAGCTTCTACCGTTGATGATAGTTTCTGTACACAGTCTTGTACCTTTGCCTTTTTGCCAGTTTCAAAATGTTTTTGTGCCAAATCAAATGTTTTATGGTCATGATTCCTCCTGTAGCCTGTTGGCTTGGTTGCCGACTTAAAACTATTTTTATAAGCAATTTTTAAAAGTCAATGGAACAATTGAACGGGGAAAATCCCTTCCAAAAACCAGAGCTGTTAAAAAAGTGGGCGGTCACTATGGAGCTCTTTTCAGGTCTGAAATAAGCCTCTACAGCAGTGGTTCTCAAGCTTTTTTTCAATAATGTTCCCCTTTGGACAGTTTTTTAAGCCATGTACAAAAAAATCTTTGGTAGAAAAAAAAGTCTTCTATAAAGACGGAGAATACAGCGATGTCAGCGATAGATTTACTAAACGACAGCCTTGGACCTGGAAAATATTTACATGATGATTGAAAAAGGAGACAAAAACTTGGAAAAAGAAGGAAGGAAGGCAATAATAAGTCGAACATAGTAACAAATACTTTGAAAAAAAAAAACAGAAGAAAGAAGGAAGGCAACACTAGGGTGACAAAAGTGACAAAAAATTCAAATAAGCGACAGACTTTGAAAGAAGTGACAAAAACTTTGAAGAAAAAAAGTCAGAAGAAAAAAGATGATGAAGAAAGGCAAGAATAGGTCAAAACGAGCGACAACACCTTCAAAAGAAGGTGACAAACATCAAAAACAGCGACAAAAAATACAGTAGAATCAACTACAGCCTTGTAACTGAAAAACATTTTGCAAAAAAATGTCATGTACCCCGTGCAGTCCTCCAGAGTACCCCTAGGGGGACACGTACCCCCATTTGAGAAACACTGCTCTGCAGTATGACATTAAAACTTTTCTCGTGTGCATTTTCCTGTTAGACGGAGGAGCGTCTCTGGCTGACAGAGAGTCCAGTCTGGATCTCATCAAGCTGGACATTTCCAGAACCTTCCCCTCTCTCTTCATCTTCCAGAAGGTATTTGATCTGTAACAGGTGCTGCGTGTGTGTGCGTGTGCGTGTGCGTGTGCGTGTGTGTGTGTGTGTGTGTGTGTGTGTGTGTGTAAACCTGTTTTATTATATTCGTGGGGTCCAAAAACTGGGGACTACAGTATCCTTATGGGGTCTGCACAGCAACGTGGGGACAAGTTTAAAGGGCTGTTTGAAGACTTGGTTTTAGGATTAGGGTTAGAATTAGGTTATGGCTAGGGTGAGTGTAAGGGTTAAGGTTAGGCATTTAGTTGTGATGGTTAGGGTAAGGGTTAAGGTTAGGCCTTTAGTAATACAGACTTGTGTGTGTGTGTTCTTGTTTTCCTATCATGGTGAAGACCAGTTAGTTGTAGAACTTCAGAGTGAGAACGTTTTTTTCCTCTGTGCAGGGTGGCCCCTACCACGATCTCCTCCACAGCGTGCTGGGGGCTTACACCTGTTACCGACCTGACATTGGCTACGTGAGTTTGATTTTTACTCCACCCCTCAAAAAGATAATAGGTGATGGTTTACAGTCAGAATTGTGTTATATATTTTAGGGCTGATTATTTCGGTCAATTTTGATATCACGATAATTTAACACGATTACTGGTTGACTTCTGAAAAGATGTTGCAATTATTGAACTTAAACATTGGAAAAAGTTAAATGAATCAACAGTACCCTGAACTGTGAACTTTTCTTTAATACTTTTCCTATTATTTAAACTTTATTTTTTCATTCAGAACACAAGAGAAAATAAGAGTTTACTTGCAAAACGTAATGAACTAAATAATTGTTTTTCACGATTATTCTGTTTTTGTGATCATTGGGATCCAAAATCATAATCACGATTACATTTTGATTAATTGCACATCCTTAATATATTTCATCTTTGAAGTGGGTTCCTCATGTTTGCCTGTTCACATTTTCACAGTTTTTTTTAATATTGTCATTTTGTAAAGTAGTTTTATTGTGTTCTTTTTTATGTTTTTTATTGTTAAACACTTTGGTTAACACTTGGTTTTTAAATGTGGATTTTTTTTTTGGGTCCTTGCTAAAAAACAAACTACACAAACACACATTAATCCAAATGCGCCGTCTTCAGTCTTCCCTGCTGATCTGGAGTCTGTTGTTGTGTTTCAGGTCCAGGGCATGTCGTTCATCGCTGCTGTGCTGATCCTCAACCTGGAGGAGGCCGAAGCCTTCATCACCTTCGCCAACCTGCTCAACAAACCCTGTCACATGGCCTTCTTCAGAGTCGACCACGAACTGGTACGCAAAAAGACCCAATCATTAGTTATTCACGGTACTCAGTTTGTTCACCTATGGCACATGTAGGGCAGGGCGATAAGGAGAAAATCAATCATCAACATATTTTTGACCAAATACATTGATGACGATATTGCAACAATATTGTAGGGATGACTATTGGATGCTTTCACAACATATTAAGACAATGAGAGTTTTAATCAATAATCACCAATAAACAGACAAACCAGACAAACAAACAAAACGTTCAGAAAATGGCATTTTACTGTAATAATGCAGCCTTTAGAACCAGGAAAAGACAAAAACACTTGTGTCATATCACAATATCCAAACTCTAAGACGATATCTAGTCTCATATCACAATATCGATTTATATTGATATATTGCCCAGCCCTAGGCACATGACTGTGTCAAAGTCGATTTGGCCAGTGGGCCAAATCCGACCCCGTGCAAATTTGGATCCGGCCCGCCAAGTTGTGTGGGCCAAACCAAAAAGACAGGAAACTCTTTTTCAAACTGCAATTATGCGACACTCAAAGCAGAATTTGGCTGACGTTTTGGCCGACTTTGAGACTCAGAAATTCCCACAGAACCAGAGTTTTCATATTCAGGCTGTGAAGCAGGTTGCTGTGAGTCGACTGTGTGGTAGCTGCTTTTAAAAATGCAATCATTGTTTTGCCTAAAAACCTTTGTTCCTGACTTTTTTAGGGCTTTATGTCGACTAAACTGTAAGTGAGAAGACTATATGCAATAATACGGTCACAAGTATTTGACTTTTTCGATTAAATATAAGCATTAAAATAAACTGTACATGTCTGGCCCTGGAGGTGATTCTCATTTTCCAGTGTGGCCCTTAGTGAAGTTGAGTTTAACACCCCTGACTTATGGCTTGTCCTTCATCCTTTCTTTACTCTGTCTGTCTGACTGTCTGTCTGTCTGTCTGTCTGTGGCAGATGTTGAAGTATTTCGCAGCCTTTGAGGTTTTCTTTGAGGAGAATCTGCCTCGACTCTTCAGCCACTTCCAAACCAACAACCTGACCCCCGACCTCTATCTGATCGACTGGTGAGTGACTTATTATTCTATATATTATTAAACATACTTCATTCATACATCAACAGAGGTGGGAGAAGTATTCACATAGTTTACTTAAGGAAATGTAGCAATTATACACAAAACGTCCTGCATTTTAAATCTAACTTTAGTAAAAAAGTACCCCAAAATTGTACAGTACTTGAGTGTATGTACTTAGTTACTTTCCACCACTAAAAAACAGCGGGAAACCAATTAATCATTGTTTTGGATTAATATTGGCGTTGTTGAGTTTAAAAAAATAAACTTTTGAAATTTAGAAATTAAACGTTTCTGAGCATTAATAGATTGTTGGTCAACTACAATGACCATACTTAATTACATACTGTTTTATAAAGCTGTTTTTACAATTTGTCCATGGCTTAGAAGCACTAAACTCTGACAGATTTAAAAAAAAACAATTTGAAGGATAATTCATAGCTCTAACTTTTGCAGTTTTGTCTGTCTTATGCACAGTTAAGAACAAGTTTACCTGTACAATGAAATTCTTTCTTTTTCCTCCTACCCTGAATGCCGTTTACAAAAAGGAAACGAGAAAGTGCACACACAATTGAAAGAAAATGTTGTTGTTGGAGGTAAACAGAAGCAGATTGAGTCACGGCAACCTAAAAACTCACAGGAAGCAGTGAGGTAAAAACCCAGAGAGCGGATAATAGACACCTGAGTGATCAAAAACTCACTTTATTCTCCTGTGATTGAATTATTTAATCACCACCCTTTTCTGGTTTTTGTTCCTTATTTACAGCTCCACATGAATAAGCAACAAAAACCTTTTTTTTGTATGTGATTATACACAAAAAAATGAACTTTGAATAAAAGCCTTTTGATATTCTTGGAAAAGTAACAGTGTGTGTGTCTCTGTCCAGGATCTTCACTCTGTACAGTAAGTCTCTCCCTCTGGACGTGGCATGTCGGGTGTGGGACGTCTTCTGCCGGGACGGGGAGGAGAGTTTGTTTCGGACCGGGCTCGGCATCCTGCGTCTTTTCGAGGACGTCCTGCTCCAGATGGACTTCATCCACATCGCCCAGTTCCTAACCCGGCTGCCGGAGGACCTGCAGGCACACACACTCTTCACCGCCATGGCCAACACACACATGATCAGCAGGAACCGGCGCTGGGCTCAGGTCAGCATCACACTCCGAGTTCAGGGCAACGTCAGTCAATGAGTACGTTCACATCCACACTAATGTTCCACTAATACTCAGAATATGACAATATTCCAAATTTGATACAGGTCAGCTAAACAGCATATTTTTAATTTGCTTGTATATTTTTGAATAATTTAGCGTTTTACAATTACGTCATGGCATATGCAGGTATTATTCAGGTTTTAGTAAAGAATTTGGACATTGACAGAATCTGCGTCATTGTGTACTGCATAAGTAACGTGGAAATGTGTTATTTATGCAATACGTAAGCTATTGGGGTTGTGCAATATGTTAGTTGTGCAATACGTAGGCTATTGGGGTTGTGCAATATGTTAGTTGTGCAATACGTAGGCTATTGGGGTTGTGCAATACGTAGGCTATTGGGGTTGTGCAATATGTTAGTTGTGCAATACGTAGGCTGTTGGGGTTGGACAATATGTTAGTTGTGCAATACGTAGGCTATTGGGGTTGTGCAATATGTTAGTTGTGCAATACGTAGGCTATTGGTTAGTTGTGCAATATCTCATTGTGCAAGGGCTACGCTACACTTGCAGAGAATGCAGCCGACAGGGTTGTTCATTCAAAAACTGAAAGGAGTTAATGTGCTTAATACATACTGTAGGTACCTGTCCAGTGTATATGAGAGCATGTTCTGTGTTGTGTGTTGAGAGATGCTTATTTTCTGTATTTTGTGTTGTCTTTGTAAAGCTGCGGAACGAACAGAGTCAAAAACAAATTTCCCTTTGGAGACAATAAAGTTTATCTTATCTTATCTAATCTGGGTTTTTATAGACTCTCATTGCAAGACCTTGCTACACAGCGCTGCGGGGGAGGGTCTGTCTGGTCTACACACCATTCCGGGATTGTAGAAAAACATGCTGTTGTTTATTGACATTTCTTTAAACCAATCACAACTGTCTTGGGCGGTGCTAAGCTCCAGACGGAGCCACGGTGCCTCTGCTAAAAAGCCTTGTGAAGGAACTTGTTTTGGTGGAACGTGTGTACGTTCAAAAGTAGTTTTAGTCGTACAATAGAAAACTCAGATTGGACAGATAGTCTAGCTAGCTGTCTGGATTTACCCTGCAGAGATCTGAGGAGCAGTTAACCATAGTCCTCACAAATCCACTGGAGGTTAGAAAGCCAACACAAAGACAGAGGAAGGGGACGGACATCGGGCTGAAAAGAAGGACATCCGGCGGAGAAATCCTGAAGTGGAACGTCGTGGATATAGTCTAGGGTTTTTACTGCAGTTTGTGAAAGTTTACTCTTGGCTGTTTACGCCACAAGTTCAGCTCTGTACGTTGCTAGGCAGCAAGGCTGCGGTAGAGATGCATGTCCAAAAGAAGAAATACAACTACTTTTAAACATTATCAAAGACTTGGATATCAAGGTTTTTGGAAATGCGCAAAACATTGCAACGCTGACCTTTTCAAGAAGCTGGTTGAAGGAATCAAAGACGGACGCTGTGTTCACACGCTCCAACAAGTCTTCCACCGCTGGAAAACTTAGAAAAAATCCTATTTTGAATGGCTGCATGTAAACGGGAATATTAGTGGAATATCACCTTTTAATTAACCATGAAAACAGCTTAGTAGGAATCAGGTGCATGTAAATGTAGTCTATGTGTTTCTGACTAAATATGAATTCCATCTGTTTTCTCTCAGGTGTTTTCCGCATTGATGAAGGATGGAAATAAAGAGACGGACAAAAACGCCAGCCCAGCTCTGAGAAGCTAACACTAGCCAACCCCTCGACGCTGATGCCCGCCTTTCTTAAAAACTAATCGTCAAAACTAATCGAGCTGTGAATGACGGAAGCTCGCTGCCTGCCTGCCGCGACAAAAAACAAAAAAAAAGGGGCTAGCTGGGCAGCTCGAAGCCTCGTAGCCCGAAACTAAAACGCTCACTCCAAGAGGCTACGAAGCTACGAAGCTTGGAGCGACCGCGAGCCAGCCCGGGCCCTCGAAGGCAGAGAGTTACGACGAGACTTTTGGGAGCGTCCCGTCACGTGAAGAAGCGGTCTGTGGCTGGTCAGTCCCAAACGCCAGCAGCCGTTGTCAGTCGTTCTCCTGAGAAGCCAACTTGTCATTCAAGCAGCTGGGGGTCACTACTCCACCAGCCTACTGAAGCTGGGAAAATTAAAAACTGTAACTTTGCAGATAATATTCTATGTTATTTCCGCTGCCGGCTGGGAGGGAAAAAGTCCCTCCATGCCTCACACAAACAACCACTAAACATTGAGCGTTGCGCCCCGTGTAATTCTCAAAGACTCCAATTCTTTCGGTGCTAATGAGTTCATAGAGGCTTAAAAAAAAGACCTCTGTGGTTTAGTAGGTTCTTGTAGGTTTTGATTACACACTATTAATAATTTGCTGCGGATTTAGCTTGATCTGTTCGATTAAAAAAAATAAAATAAAATAAATGACCGGAATCTGCGCAAGCATGGCTCGGGCTAATATGCTCGTTTGTAGCTGGTACATTAGCCTCCTACGTTAAGCTCCTAGCTTTATAAAAATGTTTCTCTGGGGGCAACAAACCACCCCCCCAACAGAATATCGGGGAAGAAACGCGGGGAAATGGAATCATTTTGTACAGTACAGTCTTTCTAATTGAACTAACGCACATTTCATCAGAGATCCTAACGAGCTCGAGCAGACTAAATATTACGTGGTTTTGATGTTTTACAAGAACAAGAAACTAATTATTCCAAGGTCCATTGGGCTCAACAAGTCTTTTCTACATGTGTTGAATACTTTAAAATGTTATCCTGAATATATATATAAAAAAAAAATCAAACTGTTAAGGCTGTGTTCACACTCGGCGTCTTTTTTTTTTAAGCTGCCAGTGTTTTTTTTCTGCAGCTCAGAGTGTCTTTTTGAAGTTGAAAAAAGTTCAACTTTTCTGGAAAAATAAAACGCCCTACGTCAAGCGCTTTTTTGACAGCCGACCAATGACAAGCGGAGTAGCCAGACCTGTCGTTTCCATAACATTGGTCGTTGGGCGGGGCTTAACATAATGATGGCAGAGTTGCAACGGTTCTGCGTGAATTCCCTGCTACTTGAAAACAAAGAAGATGGCTGCTGCTGGCGAACAGTAGTCTTTGGAATCGGCTTTGGCCGCGACTCTGGAAGACTTGGAGTTCAGCTTTTCTTTGAGAAAAGAACAAAGAACGGCACTGAATAATTTCATTCTTAAAAAAGGAAGATGTGTTCGCAGTTTAAAGTTGAATCTATCAACTTGCTCTGGTTGGCTATGAGTGCAGAGGGAGTTTGATAGACAACAGTTTATCCCACCGCTCGGATTGAGCCCTGACCAATGGAGAGCTCCCAGACCTCAACATCTGGATGTGGGTCTAGCTTGTCAGGCTAGCTCTCGGCTGCTTTTTGGAATAAAAACTCTGCCAGCTTTTTTTTTTTCTTCACTACAAAAGGTGCCCTAGTCAACTTTTTCTTTTAAAAAAAGACGCCACGTGTGAACATAGCCAAAGGGGAGGAATTAGCGACCGTGGATTTAGAAATTCACTATCAAACAGATTTTTTTTTAGATGTTTTAGAGTGGGGAAAATAACCAACTAAATTAACATTAACTTATGAAATGTGGATTGATATCCAAAAAGGAGCAAAAAAAGAAAGAAGTGTCCGCTTTTGATAATGTTGTTTGGGTCAAAATGATCCATAAAACTGTTGTGGAAGAACCACAGTAAACGTAGGAGCGTGCAGACGTTTTTTTCAATCAGTATTTTGAAAGCTCCAGATTTATCAGAGCACTTTATATACGCAGCACTGGAGCTACATCATGCTGGCTTTCAGAGGTGCAGATCTACACACAGCAAGTGCAAACTGAATGAACGGGGCATTAAGTGCCTCCTTGTTTCAAATGTGACCAGCCACTCAATATATTACTATTGTTTTTTTGTTTTTTTGGATGGTGAGTGAAGCAAATCTACCAGCTACTGGCATATTTTACCAACATGTGGCTGCACACAAATGTCGTTAAAAACAAGTGCTCGAAAGTAATGACTACAGCTACGAAGATCGAGCTATGTGTCCGAGTGATTCCGTTGATTCATTTCTTAAATCTTGATCATTATCTTTATAGAGTGTCATCCTGTCGCCTACGCAGCCTGTTGAAGTGCTTTACATTAGAGTGCGGATCGGCCCGCGTCCAACAGAGCAGTAACCGAACCCGACCTGAGCCCGACAGGCATTAAAGGTCCCGTGGCATGAACATTTCACTTTATGAGGTTTTTTAACATTAATATGAGTTCCCCCAGCCTGCCTATGGTCCCCCAGTGGTTAGAAATGGTGATAGGTGTAAACCGAGCCCTGGGTATCCTGGTATTCCTGTCTTTGAGAAAATGAAAGCTCAGATGGACCAATCAGGAATCTTCTCCTTCTGAGGTCATAAGGAGCAAGGTTACCTTTCTCTGCTTTGCCCGCCCAGAGAATTTGGCCCATGAGAGAGAGAGAGACATCATGGCTTTCAAACGAGCAAAGTGGCAGTTGGTCAAGACCACACCCCCACCCTCCCTCTCTCTTCCTCAATAGCTACAGACACAGAAATGGCACATCCTAAGGAAAGCTCATTGTGGGACTGGCTCTAGTGGCTGTAATTCTGCACCAAGGCTGAATTTCGGGAAAGACTTCAGATACAGTATTAGGGGACCACTAAGGTCTATATAAAAGAGACTTCAGATACAGTATTAGGGGACCACTAAGGTCTATATAAAAGAGACTTCAGATACAGTATTAGGGGGACCACTAAGGTCTATATAAAAGAGACTTCAGATACAGTATTAGGGGACCACTAAGGTCTATATAAAAGAGACTTCAGATACAGTATTAGGGGACCACTAAGGTCTATATAAAAGAGACTTCAGATACAGTATTAGGGGACCACTAAGGTCTATATAAAAGAGACTTCAGATACAGTATTAGGGGACCACGAAGGCCTATATAAAAGCATCCAAAGAGCTACCATGTCATGGGACCTTTAAGATATTTATGTCCGATCCCGACGCAGTTAAAATCACATTTTTTTTCTCATCCTAATGACACGTGTACGTTTGTGTGGAAAGCTTTTATTAAGCAACTGTAGGAAGGCATTCGAAAATGTCAACAGATGAGCGCATCAGCGCACACAGGGCAACAAACGCACGTTAACACAGGCTCGCACCTACATAATAAGCTGTTTTAAATTGAAAATGTTCAATGCCTTATTGCGCTGATGTGACCGGGTCGGGTATCCATCCTCTACTTTACATCCCCCCCAACAGTGTCCGCTCTGTCACTTTGTGTTCAACACTCCTTTGATTTTACAAACTAGAAGTGTAACACTTCACCTCCATTTCATCCCTACCTCTCGATAACCAACACTTACTAACCAGCGAAGGAGCAAGGCCTTGAAACGTGCACCAGGGAGCCACTTTCGTAGTGTTCTCTTTTCCTGGGGAGTTTGTCTGAATCGTACCAGTATCACACCCAGGGCTTTGAATTCACTTTTTTAATCACCAGCCAACACGGCTAGTCGATTTTTAAAGTTACCAGCAAATCAGATTTTCCACTAGCCACATTTTTTCCCCCAAGGATAATAAACCAGACTATGAGTTCCACTGAATACATTTAAGCATCCATGTTTCTTTAAATAGTTTTTATTTGGGTTGATGGCAGATTTACATAAAAGTCTTCTCCGGTCCAGCGCGGCTCGTAATCGATACCACACACGCTAGGCACGTATCCAACGGTTATACGCCACGTTACGGCATTGCGTTCATGGGAAATGTAGGATTAGAACTACAAGCAGCGCTGCCAGATAAAGATTACGTTTCCAAGCAAAACACACACACAACCGGACCAATCTGGAAACACCGCTAACTTGTCTCTGCTGGCGGCCGATTCAAAACAGATGCAGAGTGATTCGCTTCATTCATCACCGGCCAAATTGGCTCATAACTTTACAATGTTACCCACCAAAGCTAATTTTTACCCGCATTTGGCGGGTTGGCAGGTGTCAATTTAAAGCCCTGGTCACACCAAATGACTCCATAAAGAAATGGGGTTGTTGTTGTTGTACATCAACCAACCAGAAGCCAGTATAGTCTGCATGGGTCCAAGCTGGCGTCGGCGTTGTTTTGGGTGGGAAACCCACCATCCGGGTGTATTGTGTCGGTGTTCATTGCACCACTCAAACAAGTGGGGATTTAGATTTATATTTTGCTTCAAGTTCCTTTTAACTACAGAAATACTATGCTCTCCTACGTTACACTAAGACACACCTCATAACCGCTCAGCTGTTTAGGAAGTTAACTGAGGAAGTGATTCAAAGTTGTTTCAGAGTAAAACTTAACCAAAGTGTTAATAAAGCACTTGACAATAAAATATGGAGACTGGGAATTATTGTATTAATTATTTTTTTTCACCAAACTGAGTCAGTGTTGGTGTTGGAAGCAGCAGTTAAACATCACTAATAAGCACATGTATCATCCAATGCCTGTCCTTCAAGTCTACGAACACCCCAAAAGTGAAAGATGAAAATCTGCAGTTTCACGCAACATTAGATCGGTTTCTCAGTTACAAACAGCACTTTCTCCTTTATTTCTAGCTCCGTTTTTCAAGAAAAAACACCTCGGGTGGATCTACAAACTTCTGTTTTAGTTAATGAAGATGATCTAAGCTACATTTACATCGCTACGTTTTGGTTTAAAAAGGAACATCTTCTGCTACGTTTCCCCCTCTCATTCCCCCTGCTCTGGCTCGGCTTACAAACCAAAACGTAGCGGTATAAACGTAGCCTTAGAGAAGGCACAATAAAATAATTAGCACTTTGTTTTTTGTTTTTTTACAGCCTCACTAATTAAACAGACTGAACGCTTAATAAACTTGCCGTAAAATGCGAAGAAACAGACTTGTTAACTGTTAATGAAGTTATTTTCCATTAAAACAGGTTTGAAGGTAACGGCTTCCCTTTAATTGCACAGGTTTTACCCTCAGTCCACCTTAAATCTGGTCTCCTTACGCAAACCAGATGTGACTCTCCAACACATTCTCACTCCCATCGCGTAAAATACGGATGCTTGGTCAGGTGCCTTTGGCGTCGTTATTGACGCTAAAAGTCTCCTTTAGCGTCAGATCTAAATGGGCTTTTTTCCAAACGCGCTGGGTCGAGACTAATGTTACATCTTGTTGACGTTCAAAGTATTTTCAAACAAAACGGAGGCTAGCTCAGCGTTCAACACACACGCTGATGATATGATCATATTGCGTCGTATGTGACGCTGAGAGACACTGCCCAAGCGTCCGTATTTTAGCGGTTGATTTTTGTATGAAAACGCTTGTTTTGAATCCTTATTTCCAACACATCTGTGAGTTTAATGTCTTTGATCATTGTGTGTAAACTTGGTTTATTAGAGCTTGAAGGGATGTTAGCAGTTTTCAGTTGGTCTCATGGATCCCGAGAAGGTTTTTCTAATCCTAAAAAATAATCTCAACCCTTTAAAATGAAACATGAAAAATGGCCAAAAGTTGGAGTCACATGGATCTTAGACAACAGTGACATCCACTCGCCACCCAAAAACTCTTCAATCTGCATCAGAAAACACTATTTATCACAGCAAACAAAAATGTTTTATTCAGTCCATTTTGAATTGGGTTTGACCAAAATCAAGTTTAACATCCAAAAATGGAAAACGTATAAACTTGTAAATTAAACCCACATTTTCAACACGTTAATAGCAGCCACTTTTAATTATTTAATTTTTTTGGACCATCGATCCTGTCAATTGTTAAGGTTTTTGTTCCAGTATTATTGTACTATACGCTTTCTGAATGTTTCTTGTCATGCCAATGAAATACAAATACTCTGTTCCTAAATGTGATGCCAGTGGAGAGGTTTCTAAAACATCTTTTTTACACCACAATGTTGAACTAAAAACTAAGAATTAAGACAGATTCAGTCATTATAATGTTGCACGACTGAGCAAATTATAAATTAAATATCGCCGCTGTCGGGCAGAAACCTTGTATCTCCATATTTGGTCGTCTTAATTTTTTTTTTTATTATACATAAATCAGTGCTATCGCTAAGCCTTTACGTCTAGCTGTGGGTTTTTCCGAATATTTATTTTGTTAAGATGATTTTTTGAGGGTATTTTTAGGCCTTTTATTTCCACATGACAGATAAAGACATGAAAGGGGAGGGAGAGGGGCAATGACATGAAGCAAAGGGCCGCAGGTCGGAGTCAAACCCGCAGCCGCTGCGTCGAGGAGTGAACCTCTATATATGGGTGCCCACTGTACCAACTGAGCTAACCCGGCCACACAGGTTTAAATAGCTCCGTATAATGTTTTCAAATTAGCCTTTTTTTTTTCATTTCCTGAAATGCAATGGTTTTGGACGTACAAGGTTTTCGTCCGACGGCAACGATATGTTCCTCAGCTGTCCACGTATATTTAGAAGTTAGAGGATATCCCAAAATAGACACAGAAGAGCTGCTATCAGTGTGTTTCTACTCCTCTTCACTCTTTTAGACTCCTTAGTATGGAAGATAAAAAGTGCAATATGGTCTTGTTACCAGGCAGGAAACATGTCACACACGTTGACCGTATTTCAGTGTCCTTACCCAGAATCCTCAGCAGGTTGGCTTATCGTTCCCTCGTCTCACCTCACTCCAATGTACTGAAACATTCAGACGGAGGGAAGATGAGATTAATGTGACATTTCCCCCTTATTTGTTCCATATTATTCATTTTATTTAAGTTTCTTCATCGCTATCGGTTGTATTTCATACTGTCATGTAAATTCATTTAGCTTTTTGTGTTTGTTTCTATGCGTTATGGTTTTCTTGTCAAATTTAAGTGTACAGTTATATTTCATAATGCCTTACAGGTGATGTAAATAAACTGTAAAAATGTTTCTTTCTTTTCATATAATGGCCACTAGTTGAATGTGTAAATAAATATCTCAGCAAACTGACTTCTGTCTGTTCTTTAAACCTCATATTTAACTTCTACAAGAGATTACATATTCATATATCATATTTAGTATGCCTTTAATCTTTAACTTCTACAATAGATTACACATTTCAAAAGACCTTTCAGGACACCAGTTCATCCTTAACCTTGGAAATAGCAGTGATTAGTTAGTTAATGTGTCTGAATAAATCTATTAAGGATGGCTCATGTAAATGACCAGACACAAGAATAAATATTTATTTATTAATTCATTCTTTTGGGTGAAAGTCCAAAAAAGTCATATATAGTATAGTATATAGTATATATAGTATGAAAAAAAAGTCATAGTAAGTTGATAAAAATCATAAAAAGTCATAGTATAGTCTGTTGAAAAAGTCATAGTATAGTGAACCTATGTTGAAAAAAGTAAAAAACAAAAAAATCATAGTATTGTATGTCGAAAAAAGTAAAAAAAATGTTAAAGTCATAGTACAGTATGTCGGGAAAAAAAATCATAGTATGTTGAAAAAAGTCAAAAAGGTCATAGTGTGGCTGGGTTGGCTCAGTTGATAGAGCAGGCGTACACAGAGGTTTATGCCTCGACAAAAAAAATTGAAAAAACGTCATAATATAGTATGTTGATAAAAATCATAAAAAGTCATAGTATAGTATGTTGATAAAAATCATAAAAAGTCTTAGTATAGTATGTTGATAAAAATCATAAAAAGTCTTAGTATAGTATGTCGAGAGAAAAAAGTCATAGTATAGTATGTTGATAAAAATTATAAAAAGTCATAATATAGCATGTTGATAAAAATTATAAAAAGTCATAGTATAGTATATCGAAAAAAAAGTCATAGTATAGTATGTCGAAAAAAATCATATTATAATATGTCGAAAACAGTCAAAAAGGTCATAGTGTGGCTCAGTTCAAGAGAAGGCGTACATATACACGCAGAGGTCCATAAAAGGCGGAAAAGCCCAAAAATTAATAATCTTAAAAAAGAAAAAGTCATAGTAAAGTATGTCAAAAAAAATCATAGTATAGTATGTCGAAAAAAAAATTCAAAAAATCATAGTATAGTATGTTGAAAAACTTTTAAAAAGTCACAGTATAGTATGTCTAAAAAAGAATCATAGTATGGTACTTTGAAAAAAAGTCATAGTATAATATGTTGACAAAAAATCATAAAAGTCATAGTATAGTATGACTTTTTTTGACTTTTTTCGACATACTATACTATGACTTTTTTTTGACTTTTTTCGACATACTATACTATGACTTTTTTGACTTTTTTCGACATACTATACTATGACTTTTTGGACTTTTTTCGACATACTATACTATTACTTTTTGTTACTTTTTTTTGCCTTTTTTCGACATACTACACTATGAATTTTATTGACTTTTTTCGACATACTATACTATGACTTTTTGGATTTTTTTCGACATACTACACTATGAATTTTATTGACTTTTTTCGACATACTATACTATTACTTTTTGTTACTTTTTTTGGACTTTTTTTGACATACTATACTATGACTTTTTTGACTTTTTTCGACATACTATACTATTACTTTTTGTTACTTTTTGACTTTTTTCGACATACTATACTATGACTTTTTATGACTTTTTTTCAACATACTATACTATGACTTTTTGGATTTTTTTCGACATACTATTCTATGACTTTTTTTTAACTTTTTTCGACATAGTATACTATTTTTTATGTTTGTGTTTATTCGGCAGGGACAATGTACAGCTCCTTAGCAGTACCAAAGTTAGCTATAAGCTCATTTCCATCGTTAGTCCCTGGGCAAGAAAGGGAGGGAAATCTAACACTGAAGTATAAAAACAATTACACAAGATTTCACAACAGTAAAACACCACCACAACAACCAACCGACAATAAAATCACAACATTGGGACACCACGACAACAGTAGTGTCTACTTTATCGTTTCTTAGATTGTATTTTCTATATATTTAAAAAATGCAATGAAATCAACGTTGTTGTTTTTTAGTCTAAACAACGCAAGCTGAAGAGGAGATCATTATCTTCTGTGTTGACTTTTGTTTACCTCAACAGCAACTACAGCTGTCATCTAGAGCTGTAATTGGGCCTTAAAAGTTTGGCAGGACAAGGCCCGAACCTGACAGAATTCGGCTCGAGCCCGACAGAATTAGGCCCGAGCCCGACAAGTACTTGGAAGTTTGAACAAAGAAAAAATAAGTCCTCCAGAGGCCAGCCTCTGTTTCACACAGACATTATATCAAATGGACCACCAGACCCCGTGTCTCTGTACGAGACCAGTGAAGGATATCAGAAGTCTCTTTCCCGGTGCTGGCTGAGCGTTACTGAGCAGCCTCCAACTGAGCTTGAAGACGTAGATGTGACGTGAGCAACCTGTCTGAAAGTGTGAAGTCTTCTGGTAGCTGTGCCGAGAGAAATCTCAATCATTCCCAATCTTACAGAGACGGAGAGTGTAGGTATATGTAAGGAGATAACAATAACCCAATCGTTAGCCTATTTTTATAAAAGCGTCTGCTACGGAGCCATAACGTGAGGTACAAGGTAATGGAGCCTTTTATACATTGTTGTGTTTCTTTAGAAATAAACAACGGACAAATAGAGTCTTTAAACGCTTCAGATGTAAAGTTATTCACTGTCAAAGTGACGTCAAAATGAATGGGAGTCAATGGGATGCTACCCCGTCGGGTCCCGTCGGGTTCGGGCAAAGATCCTCAGCTCTGCTGTTGTCATTTTATTTAACGGCGCCTTTCAGGACATTTAAGGTCACCTTACATCAATTACAGAAAGACAAACATTCAGAAACAATGAAACATTAATGAAAACATCGGCACAGTCAACATTTGAAAGGACAAAAATCAGAAATGAACTAAGATCAACAGTCCAAAACGTCAGAAGCTGTTAAGGCAGTTGAAGTGTATAGGTTAAGTTAGGTTAACTTTAGAGCAGTTATTTGTAAATTACAAGAATTCATTATTATTATACTACTTTCTCACTGGTTACTTCATATTTAATATTATACATATTTTATTTTGATATAGATAATATGTATGTAGGTTGTACATTTTATTCTATTCTTTTCATTCCTCTAAGTATGTTTTTCAGCAGGTGGTCTGGCATTTTGATCTTTTGTTATCTTATTTGATCTAATTTCTTCATTATCTCATTTATCTTATTAATATTATATTTCTTGTACTTTCTGCATGTGAGGGAGTGTCCCTGTAACTTGCTGCTGTAACAGTTATTTCCCAGTTTGGGATCTATCTATCTATCTATCTATCTATCTATCTATCTATCTATCTATCTATCTATCTATCTATCTATCTATCTATCTATCTATCCATCCAACTAACTAACTAACTAACTATCTATCCATTCATCCATCCATCCATCTAACTAACTAACTAACTAACTAACTAACTAACTAACTAACTAACTAACTAACTAACTATCTATCTATCTATCTATCTAACTAACTAACTATGTAAAATGTAGTAAAAAGTGAATGTTGTTGTTCTGTAGTTGTGCTGTGTACACTGTCGGCCACTAGATGGAGTCTGATGACCATCTGTAACCTGCCAGCTTCATTCTTTGGGCTGTCATCAGGTTCCTGTGAAGATCACAGTTTATATTTTACTATATTTAACTTTCATGAAGCATCCACACCAAGAGAAGGAATGCGTGGGAGCTATAAAAAATGCAGTTTAATGCTTTGGGAAATGGTTTTCTGCTTGATTTTGAATGCGATAAAGCTCCTTTGAGATTCATGATTACACATATCTTCTGGAGTCTTCATGATATTATTTCTAATTTTGTAAGCAATTAACAACAACGTACCCTGTGTGTCTCAGCCCAATGGGACACTTCCGAGAGCTGTAAGTTGAATAATTATAGTGTTTTATCTTCGCTAAAACCAGGATGTGATTGAATTTGACCATCCAGTCCAGCAGGACTGGACAGGACAGGAGTGCTAATCTTCCTGGGGTCTCAAAGTGGTTTTGTGTGCAGGTTACATCCAAAAAAAAAAAGATTAAATCAGTATCCCCCCCTAAAAAAAATAATCTGATTTGAGGTGTGATTTCAATCCGAGTGTGAACAGCTGTGGTTCGCGCCTCTTGGCTGTGCAGATGAACGGCGACCACACTCAGGGATCTCAGGTATTTCCGAGGCCCTGCGGTGGAAGGGAGGCGAAGCCGCGAGGGGCCCCCTTCGCCCTCGCCTCTGAGCGAGAGGAAGAATCCGCGGAGGTATTTGGCGGCAGTCTGGGGGCTTTCCTGTGAGTTGGGGCCGGAGGGGGAAGAAGGATCCTGGTGCCCCGAGGGCCTCTGGGATACCACAGCAGGAGGCGGGGAGGCTGAGGTCAGGGCAAAGAGAGTTTAAAGAGCAGGAAAAACACCAGCAGCAACACAAGAGTGTAGATCTGGAAGAAATACATTTTAACCCTTGTGTTGTCTTCCCCATCGACCATGCAACTGTTTGTTTTTCTCGGTCTCTTTTTCAACCTTTTTGACAATTGTTTTTTGTCGTTTTTGTCACTTTTTTTTTGTCACGCGCAATTTTTTCATTAGTGGTTAGGATTAGGATTGAACCATCCACGTTACTTTTTGGTTGATCAATTTGGTTGAAAGAAAACAGGAGGGCCATCAGGGCACGCCCTCATACTCTGCTTCTGACTGGCTAGTAGTCCTTACCTAGGTACTGTCAAGGCACGCCCTCAGACTGCTTCTGACTGGCTAGTAGTCCTTACCTAGCTACTGTCAGGGCACGCCCTCATACTCTGCTTCTGACTGGCTAGTAGTCCTTACCTAGGTACTGCCAGGGCATGCCCTCATACTCTGCTTCTGACTGGCTAGTAGTCCTTACCTAGGTACTGTCAGGGCATGCCCTCATACTCTGCTTCTGACTGGCTAGTAGTCCTTACCTAGGTACTGAGCATGTGCGACTCCCAACAAAGATGGAACAGAAGTGAGATGTCTCACGCTGTAGCTAAAACAGAGAGCTCAACACACAGGGTGAAAAGAGGAGCCGCAGCAATGTGCAGTACAACAAAAATATGGTGTTTTTTGAAAAAATTAGTTGTCAGTTAAACGCATTTCAACGGCGTACATTTTATTTATCGCGAGATTAACGTTCTTTTTGGCCTAGCAAACTTTGTAGTTGTTTTCACATGCTGTTGCAACAACTAGTAACATTAGAAAAACTACAACTACCACACCGGATCTAGCTAGACCGGAAACACAACAACAGGCACGCCGTACACACTTGTTTGGGCTTGCAAGCCGGCCAAAGAGTAGCAGGCTAACGGTACGTTTTGAGTGGATGGCGAGCGCGAGACACCGAAATGGACGTCAATAAGATTCTGAATGGAAAGTTTACTTTTAAAAAGTTGCCAAATGGTTCCATTGACAAGACCAAAGTGACGTGTGTGTGTTTTGTCGTTGGGAACTGAGCTATCATCGCAGCACGTCTAGTCTGAAATACCACCTGATGGCCAAGAACACAGCTGATGGCAATTCTCCACCCACCCACCCTCGTCAAAGCCAGGCGACAAAAGCACAAAGCAAGCCGATCCACTTTTCCATGTTGATAAGAGCCTTAAAATGAGAAAAAAAATAATGGGACAAAAAGAAATCAAGGGACATTTAGAATAGATCAAAATGTGCGATTAACTGCGATTAATTGCGAGTTAACTATGACATTAATGCGATTAATCGCGATTAAATATTTGAATCATTTGACAGCACTAATAAAAATACAATAAAAAAAAACTGAGCTCAGGAGAGAAGAAAAGGAAGAGTAAGAGGAGGTGAAAAGGAAGAAACGAGGAAGGGGGGAGGGGGCGGGGGGTGCAGACTACGGGTCAACACAGTGTTTCCTGTCCTCTGGGATGTCTGGTAGCTCTGGATGACTGGATCACTCATCTCTCCTCCTGCACTCTTTCATCTCTGCCTTCCCTCTCTCCCTCCTCTTCCACTCATCACTCCATCACCGCAGGCTGTTTGCTCTCCGTCCACATTCAACCTCTGCAGAGGGCGTTACCACGACTACCACATCATTTGATTTGATGAGGTAAAAACTGGGAAGTCACCTGTTGGGCTAACAGCGACTACGTTTACATGTCCATCGTATTCTGGTTTTTGCCCTTTATTCCGAAAGAAGACGATATTCCGACTAAGCCGTTTACATGGCTAATCAAAGTGATTATTCCACTAATATTCCCGTTTGTATGTATGTTTGCATGTAGCCGTGTAAAATACCATTTTTTTTCAGTTTTCCAGCGGTGGAGGACTTGTGTTAGCATAATTACATTATCAAGTAATAGACAGAGACCACTGAAGTTATATTAAATTTTATATTTAGTTTACTTGCAAGTAGAATCAGTTTACAGTGCTCACAGCACAAGTACAGAAAGTGACTAAGCCTCAAACAGTAGCTTATTTATGCGTGAAATACAATCCTAACAGAATTTAATGTCGTCAAATGTCTATCTTGTCAGTATAGATGTTGGTCAGACTCGATGGCGTCCCCTTTATCTTGTTAGAGAGACGCATGTTCTGTCCCTGGGCCCCAGTCAAGGTAGCCAATGGCTCCATGTTGTCCTGTGAGAACAAGTAGTGTTATGTTTTCTTACTGTGCAAATAGATTCATTTAACAGAGAGAGAAGAATAGTAATCAGTATAATATTCTTCTATGCAAACAGTTTAAAAAGTAACAAGAGGGAAAGTACGTAAATCAAAATTTCCCTAATAACTTGTTGGAGCGTGTGAACACAGCATGCCTCTTTGATTCCTTCAACCAGCTTCTTGAAAAGGTCGGCTCATATCCAAAACCTGCTGATATCCAAGTCTTTGATCATCTTTAAAAGTAGCTAGTAGTTTCTCCTTCTTATCCGGTCTGCAGCCCTGCAAACTGTCGGCTCGTTGGTTGGTGTACAGTAACCATAGCAACGCACAGAGCTGACCGTAAGCTGTAAACGGACAAGAGGCCGTAAACTGGGCGTTCTCAGTGAATACGTTTAAATGTAAACCAATATGCCAATATTATTCTGAATATGACAATATTTTTGTTTTTCCTCGCAACTGTCGCACTGCTTGCTCTTGAGGGAATTACTGTAATTGTTGGAATTGTTGGGGCTTTGTAAATTATAGAGTGTGGTCTAGACCTACTCTATCTGTAAAGTGTCTCAAGATAACCTATGTTATGATTTGATACTATAAATAAAATTGAATTGAATTGAATTGAATTGAATATGCCTAATTTGATACAGGTCATGTAAACAGCTAGCCTAGAAATCTAGACCAGTGGTTCCCAAACTTTTTTCCTTGGCGCCCCCCATACTTATGTCTAAGAAAGGCTGAGCCCCCTTGAGATAGAGCCTTACTTTCTTTTTTGATACAGAGGAGTTATCAGCACTTTTACGTTTCTCCGCCATGTTTCATTCATAAAATAGTGATGCCTTGGCGGCAGTAAAAGACGAGGATGATAGCAGCTAGCAGCTAGCAGCTGACCTGATGAAGCAAGGGTCCCAGGTTAAGAGGTCCCGGAGGTTTGGTCTTCTAAGTAGCCTGCCTCCAATTTTAAGCGAGAACAAAAATCTATAGTTTTTATACAGACTTTTGTATACATTATATATTCTAGTGTATTATCATAATTTGTTTAATGTGCAAATATTTTTTTTTACCTCAACCTTAAACCAGATAAAGACTTGCGCCCCCCCTGTGATCTTTGCCGCGCCCTCTTAGGGGTGCCCGGACCCCAGGTTGGGAACCACTGGTCTAGACGCACCCTAGCGGCTGGAAAAACCAAACTCTGGTCAGACCAATCACATTGTGTATAGAGTCGGTGGGCGGGGCTTATGGCTGCTGCTGCTGGCGAACAGCGGACTTCTGGAAGACTTGGAGTTAAGCTTTTCTTTGAGAAAAGAACAAAGAACGGCACAGAAGTCATTCTTAAAAAAGGAAGATGTGTTCAGAGTTTTGCCGTCCGGATACGGCAAAAGTTTAATCTACCAACTAGCGTTGCTCTGATTGGTTGGAGCGCTATCCTATTATGGGCAGAGGGAATTTGAAAGACAACCGTTGATCCCGCCCCTCAGATTGAGCCCTGACCAATGGGGAGTTCCCAGACCCTACATCTGGATGTGGGTCTGGCTGGTCAGGGTAGTAAACAGCACCTTCCGGTTGGATATTCTGAATAAACCCAGCTGTGGTTGTTGAGAGAATTTTTGATGCAACTGCAAATGTGTTATAGAGACCCAAAGTCCTTGCCCTTCTGATGGACCCCATGGGACCTTAATTCGGAAAAAAATATACATAGTAGTAAACGGAGAGAGATCCCATTTGAATCTAGCCATGGATTACACACACGATTTTCGTCAATTTAAAAGATATTTTTTCAACAAAAGAAAGTCTCCGTTTATTGTAGGTTTGATGTAAGACCACTTAGTTTTGTGTGAACTAAGTGAACTACATCTCTCGTCTCGTGCATGATGCTCACTAGCTAGCTAGCTTAGTGCTGTTGCCCAACATATGTAATGTCATCTTCCCTGACGTGTTTTATCGGAGAAGTTTTATCCGCCGAGAAGTAAATTAAGAGCGAGATCCTCTGCTCGTGTAGCGTTACATCCCCGGTACGATTCAGCGAGACGTCATCCATGCGACTTTGAAGTGTGATCGTCTTTCTAACAACATAGTTCCACAGTCTTACACTTCAACAGTTTGACAATAAACGGAAACTTTCTTGACTTTCAAAATTATCTTTTAAACTGACGAACATCATACGTGTAAATCATGGCTCAATTCAAACGGGATCAAAGAAGAATTTGTCTTTCCCCGTTCACTACCGTTAATATATAATAAAATAAGTAGAACCAAAGAAGCCTTCCCATTTTGGTTCTTAGAAACTCCAGAATTTGATTTGTTCTAAGTCAAGTCAGTCGAGTATAGGTTAGCATGCTGAACTAAGAAGGTGAACACATGGTTAATATTACACCTGCATCAGCATGTTAGATCTTACTCACCTGTCAATACAATTTTAGGTATGCAAAAACGTTGCTCGATGGTGTTTTAAGCCACCAACGTCGACTTCAAGGCACCTAACCCTAACCGTATAACCCTAATCCTAGTGCCTCCCAGGCCTGGAAGACAACGCTGGGGGCTTAAAACACCAAACACCAAAAAGGGTTGAACCTTTTAGAAAAAAAAAAGCATTTCCTGCAGAAAATGCGTGTGAATGCTGAGCAGACTGGATTGGCTGTAGTGATACACTCTCTCTCTCTCTCTCTCATATTATTTCCGAGTTAAGGTCCCATGGCGGTCCACCTGGAAGGGGAGGGACTTTGCCTCTATTATCACTCCATCTAGAATGCCTTTTATTATTACTATACATGTACATGTACAATGAGATTAAAAGCAACTCCTTTTCCAGTGCAAACATGTACATAAAATCAATATAACATATAATAAAATAAGTAGTGCAAAAAAAAGGGGGGTAAGGTGCACAGTTCTGAGACGCTATATATATATATATATATATACCGTATATAAAAATGTGGTTTTATTTACAATGTGATATGCAGTGTTGCGATCATATTCAATGAGTAATAGATATTGCACAATGAGTGTAATGATATTGCATGGTACACAGATATTGCTCAGCAGTGGAATTGCACAGTATTATCAATAGTATTAAATATTAAATATTGCACAGTAAGTGGGTAGAAGAAAGTCCAGAGGTTGGGGGGGTTAGACTGTGAAGTCAGTGCATGTGTGAGTTCTACACAGCCGTCACACAGAAAAACAAAGTGTTTGCGATGTGACGGGGCAGCGATGACATCTCAAACATGACATTTGAATATTCAAAGACCCGCTGATGAATTTCCTGATCTATCATTAAATAACACAAACATATGATCTGATAGACAACTTCCTGTTCCGTTATTCCTCTCAACTATCTTTCCATATGCCGCTCTCGCTCTCGTCACAAAAACCGGCCACGAACAATGGTCCACACATGCAACACTTTCCTCTGGCTTTAATCATGAAAAGAAAGGTTTTGCATGAGCGACGCACTCCGATCGGCGGCTCATTCATGTGGGCCTTCCCTGTTCTCCCAGTGGCATCGTACATGTCGGCGTCCTGCGGCCCAAACACGCAGAGGATTCATTGGAAATCCTTTGTGACCGACATCAAGACTCGGAGGGTGACGCAAACAACATACAGGTGCCATTTTACATTTACGTTCAAAGATAAGCAGCTGATGGTCTTATCGTGACCCTTCATACTGACAAACAGAGTGGATTACTTTTTGTAGCTATATGTACCAATGGTTCATGAGAACAGCCGTCAAATCTGTGTGTTTTTAACAACAGTGGAGCTCTATGGTGGGGGGGGACAAAATGTTTGTCAATTCTAAGGCTTTTGTACCGGACCATTGTACCTCTTTATATAGACTTTTTTTAATTTTTTTAGATTATTTTATGGGTATTTTTAAGGCCTTTATTGACAGCTGAAAAAATGAAAGGGGAAAGACATGCAGCAAAGGGACGCAGGTTGGAGTCGAACCAGGGCCCGCTGCGTCGAAGAGTAAATCTCTCTCTCTCTCATATATATATATATATATATATATATATATATACATATATATATCGAATGCTAGTGCCTTCCAGGCCTGGAAGACAACGCTGGGGGCTTAAAACACCAAACACCAAAAAGCGGAATGCAAAAATGCATGTGAATGCTGAGCAGACTGGATTGGCTGTAGTGATACACACTCTCACATTCTCTCTCTCTCTCTCTCTCTCTCTCTCTCTCTTCCTATCAGCATTAGCTGATTAGCTTAGTCTATATCCTTGACGTTCCACCTCCGGGATTGCTCTGTTGCCGCCGGAAAATTCAATCATTTAGGCCGGATATCCGTTGCCTTGGGCTTCCTTTGTGTTGGCGTTCTAACCTCCGGTGGATTTGTGAGGACTATGGTTAACTGCTCCTCAGATCTCTGCAGGGTAAATCCAGACAGCTAGCTAGACTATCTGTCCAATCTGAGTTTTCTGTTGCACGACTAAAACTACTTTTGAACGTACACGTGTTCCACCAAAAGTTCCTTCCTGAGACTATGTAGCGGAGGCACCGTGGCTTTTCTCCGGTGCTTAGCGCCGCCCAAGACGATTGTGATTGGTTTAAAGAAATGACAATAAACCAGAGCACGTTTTCCTCCCATCTCCAAATGCTGTGTGGACTAACCAGACCCTCCTCCAGCACGCTTTGGAGGAAGGCTCTACCTGGTAAGTAAGGTCTAGTAAGGTCGTGCTCTGTGCCTCGGCTTGGACACAGCGGCCTCGAGCGAGAGAGAAAGGCGTGAACATGGAACGCTATCACACTCTCTTTATTCCCCCTAATTGGACTAAGTTTATGGACACTACTGTGTGCGTGCATCAATAAAACCACATCCATGCAGGCATCCGCATACTGTTGAGCATTGGTTGATTGGGTGGAAATGAAGGATAATTAAGAAGTGACACTTGATTGGTTCCCCTTCAGTGGATCCGGATTCACTACCAACCAGTCTGTTAGCGGTACATGGGTAGCGCCAGCGTGCACCCATTTTTTTTTTTTTTAAGTGGGAATGTTTTTTATTAGTATGAACTTTTTTTTTGGGGTCAATATTGAAATCCCGATTTAACACAATTAGCAACTGACTTTTGGAAAGAGGTTGCGTTTATTGAACAGTGAATCAGTTAAACAAATCAACAGTAAAAATGTCTTAAACTGTGAAATTCACCTCAACACTACTACTAATTATATATTCACGTTGAACTTTTTTTCAGAACAAAACACAAAATAACAAAATGTAATGCGCAAAATAACCATTTTCCCCTTTACTGTGTTTTTGTGATCCTCAGGAACTGAAATTCAAATGAATTGCCCTAGATTCACCTTTAGTGTTAGTGTTAGAGACTTAATTATTAATATCCCTGAAGAGCTCGTTTGAGACCTGCTAATGTATTACTCTTTTGGACCGTTTACAGAAGCAAAAAAGAGAGAGAAAGTGGCAACAAAAAAGGATGTCACCTAAACTCATAAGGTTTAAAAACTACAGGAGTTATAACTGGGGTGTCGCACCCGCAGCGGTGGAATATAACTAAGTACATTTACTTCAGTGCTGTACTTAAGTACAAATATGAGGTACTTGTACTTTACTCAAGTCTTTTCTTTTCATGCCACTTTCTACTTCTACTGCGCTACATTTCACCCACCATTTTCACCAACTGCGGACCGGCTCCGGCTACGACTGACAGCTGAAGTCACGAGGACCCACGAGATCTCGCGAATTCACGTATGATCGCGCGATATAACAGGATGTCGTTTCTATAAACGGAACCACAAAACCAACAACAGTTTGACTTCAGGCCAGTCTCCGCCCATTATGACATTATCAAGGTGTAGTGCAAGGAAATATGATCTGCCGTGAGCACTGCGTATTTTATTTTGAAAATTAACCGGATGCTTTATTTTGTTTCTGTGCTCGACTTCCTGTCCCGCACTGTCTGCCCTGTGCTGAATTGCTGCGGAGCTCTCCGGCGTCCGGCAAAAACAGAAGCTCTGTTATTATATCAATTATAAGCTACCTAACAATAGAACGGCTACAAGTCCAGCTGGAATAATTACACAATTAAACACACAACAGTTTGGATCCTTTACACTTTCTACAATGCGAGGATGTTTCCTGATACAGGCTTTGACTTAAGTAACATTTTCAATGCAGGACTTTTACTTGGAACAGAGTATTTCTTTTTACAGTGTGGCATTAGTAACCTTAGTAAAGGATCCGAATACGTCTTCCACCGCTGCCCACCTGTGGAAAAGGCTCAGACCTCCCACCAGCGGCAGAAACCAGTTTCTCATTAGGTCAGTGACCGCCCCGGGAGCCCAGTTCTCTTTAGCTCCCCTTTCACTCCTCGTACGCTAAATCCTGCCGGGCTCGGATGGATAAAAGGCATATTCAGATAACAGGGGCACCAATGAGGTCAGTACATGTCTTTTGTTGTGGGATTAATGAGATTTTTAATAAAACAAAAAAAGCCCCCTTCCTTATTATAATGACCTAATGAGTGTGTTGGTGGCGCCGGGCCATGTTTGTGGGAAAGTCCCGCGGTCGAGCCCTCCGTCCTTTCCCTGCACCTGCGTCCCCGGCCCCTCCAGTACTGCCCCGTGCTCTCCACCCCCCCCCCTTCCAGTGTTTGTATTCAAAGCTAGGAACCAAAAGGACAGTTTAATTACCATAAAATGCTATCGGCATTTAGCGCTCCGACACAATGAATGGCAACATAGAGCTCATTGAGGTTATCAACAAGGGGACCAGTGGTCAATTGGGTCATTGATTTGGATTGTTTGACAGACCTGGAGCCAAGGCCGCAGGAGCAAGCAAAGTTCAAAAATCCACCCTCGGTTGAATCGAGAAGTTTGTCACAGAATCTGTTGGAAGGGGCTGTCAGGAGCGATTAGGGGGCATGAAAGGGCTCGGCGATCAAACGGGGCCTGTCCCAACGCTGCGCATTTAATTAGAATTTGCATGCCTTTGTTCCTGACCCTTCAGCAGGCATGATCTGATTACAAGGGTGAACAGTTACCGCCAGGGGGAAAAAAAAGAAAAAAAAGGGGAGCTCACAATGTGCAACTGCGCTTATTTGTCGAACAAAACTGATCAGTTTAAAATAATAATAATGAAAACCAACTCTGGGACGCGCTGGGTCTTCTGAAGCAAGCTGAAAAAACATTTGGAGGGGGAGGGACGCTCAGGTTAAATAAAAAAGGTGCGGTTCCCTCGTCTTCTGCTAAATTTCCGTCTCCCGCTGAATTGTGGGAGTTTGGGGAGTGGAGAGGGGGGGGTGCCCGAGACACTCGCTGGCTCATTAATTGGGAGGCACAGCGTCCTTTGACCCCAATGAAGCAGGGTGACGGGCAAACGAGGAGAGGCGATTGGCTAGCAGCTTCAGCGGTTGAACGTGCCACCAGTGGTGTTTCAGAGTGGAAAAGGGCAGCGTGGAACAAAACGCCACTCTCTTCCTTTTTCTTTTGTTCTCATTTTCTGTTTGTTTTCTCTCTCTCTCTCCTTTCTCGCTGTTTTTCCTCTTTCCTATTGTTTCGCTCTCTTTCCTTTCATGTTTCGTAAGTGTTAGAATTAAAATTTTAAGTTTACGTTTTAAGTTTAAAGACTATTTAACCCTTCTCTAAGCCCACATAGTTATAGCTCCATCACTGAAAATATTCCCAGCAGGGAACATCAACGTTTCAGCTTTAGCGCCAAATGATCTCTCCACACATCGCTCTAGAAATAATGTGGGCGGAACTTTACAGAAAGCTGAGTTTGTTCTGAACATTTTGATATGAAACACACGGGGGTCAGTTATATGCAAATACCTTAAAAAGATGAATTTAAGAAGATATGTGAAGATGCCCTTAGACCTCAGAGGGTTAAGAAAAAAAAACATGTTCATACCTGCTCACATTGCAGTTTACATATGTCTATATTAGTGTGGATTTTATCATTACACCAGTCTATCACATTACTCTATACGACGGAGCATTAGGGCCACATCAAGGGAAAAAAAAAATAAGGAGGAAGATTTTTTATTTATTTTGCATTTCGAGAATAAAGTCGAAAAATCGAGAAAAAACTTGATATTTCAAGAATCAAGTCGGACTTTTGAGAATCAACGAAAACTACTAGCTTTACCTATAGTCTTCAACAAATGCCTTGTGAAGGCCTATATGAACTCATGAAATTATACTTCAGAATCGGTTTTAATAACAAGGAAATTATTTCTCTTTTAGCGCATAAACACAGTGTGGTGATTTGAAAGGACTTTGAAGAGATTGTGCCGAAAATGACGTCTGTTCAGAAGGAGAAACCACACAAACTTGGAAGAGGTGACCGCATTCCTGCAAACTGAAATAGCTTGTAATGGACAGATGCAATAAGGGTATCCATGGTTACACCTACGCACAATACAGAGAGGATCTGTTGAATCACAAGACACAATAAGACTATTGATCAAATAGTTTTATCCTGAAGGAGTGGGGCTCAGGTGAGCGTGGCACTCCGAGGATGTAACCTATAGCCTATCTGTGATGTTGCCTACATGGCAGCTGGCATGGTGGACAGTCCCACTAATGTGATTAAGCGATAAAGGAGTTGAATTTATTCTCATCATTTCAACTTTAATCTTGACATTTCGACTTTATTCTCTAAATGCAAAATAAATTAAAAAATCTTCCTTAAATTTTTGCCCCCTTGATGTGGCCCTAATGCTCCGTTGTAACTCTATATTATGCCATTTAATTCTATTTCATATATTTTCTACTATATTTTTACTTTTGCACTATTTTACGTCTTAGATTCTCATTTTCACTTGCATGTTTTTCTTTTTAAGCATGTTGGAGCATCGGTGGAGAGTTTTATTGCCGACGGCTGCTTCACGGTTATTGTTGTGCATGACAAATAAAGACTAAAAACTTGACATTTTTACAACTTACTGCCATGTCAATTACTGTTCGGTTTCATCTTCTTTTTCTCTTCTTCTAATTTTAAATATTAACAGTTGTTTTTAAATGGAATGTAGTTGTAAAGTAACCATCCTGTTTAAATTATGGCTAAATAAACATTATTTGTTTTTACCAGGTCTGAAGTGTGACAATACATCGTTTGGCTTTTCATTTGTGTAAAGCAACGAGCAATTTGTCTTCAAGAAGTCATTATTTATATACTCTCTAGGCCGCGTGTAGGCCTATATGTAGGCTTGTGTGTGTGTGTGTGTGTGTGTGTGTGTGTGTGCGTGTGTGTGCGTGTGTGTGCGTGTGTGTGTGTGTGTATGTGTGCGGGTTTGTTTAACTATATTCGCGGGGTCCAAAAAACGGGAGTCCAGTATACTTGTGGGGTCCGAACAGCTTTGTGGGGCCCAAAATGCTGGACCCCACAAGTTTAAAGGGCTGTTTGAGGGTTAAGACTTGGTTTTAGGATTAGGGTTAGAATTAGGTTAGGGTGAGGGTAAGGGTTAAGGTTAGACATTTAGTTGTGATGGTTAAGGTTAGGGTAAGGGTTAAGGTTAGGCATTTAGTTGTGATGGTTAAGGTGAGGGTAAGGGTTAAGGTTAGGCATTTAGTGGTGATGGTTAAGGTTAGGCATTTAGTTGTGATGGTTAAGGTTAGGGTAAGGGTTAAGGTTAGGCATTTAGTTGTGATGGTTAAGGTTAGGGTAAGGGTTTAAGGTTAGGCATTTAATTGTGATGGTTAAGGTTAGGCATTTAGTTGTGATGGTTAAGGTTAGGGTAAGGGTTAAGGTTAGGCATTTAGTTGTGATGGGGGTTAGGGTTAGGCATTTAGTTGTGATGGTTAAGGTTAAGGTAAGGGTTAAGGTTAGGCATTTAGTTGTGATGGTTAAGGTTAGGCATTTAGTTGTGATGGTTAAGGTTAGGGTAAGGGTTAAGGTTAGGCATTTAGTTGTGATGGTTAAGGTTAGGCATTTAGTTGTGATGGTTAAGGTTAGGGTAAGGGTTAAGGTTAGGCATTTAGTGGTGATGGTTAAGGTTAGGCATTTAGTTGTGGGGGTTAGGGTTAGGGTTAGGCATTTAGTTGTGATGGTTAAGGTTAGGGTAAGGGTTAAGGTTAGGCATTTAGTTGTGATGGTTAAGGTGAGGGTAAGGGTTAAGGTTAGGCATTTAGTTGTGATGGTTAAGGTGAGGGTAAGGGTTAAGGTTAGGCATTTAGTTGTGATGGTTAAGGTTAGGGTAAGGGTTAAGGTTAGGCATTTAGTTGTGATGGTTAAGGTTAGGGTAAGGGTTAAGGTTAGGCATTTAGTTGTGATGGTTAAGGTTAGGCATTTAGTTGTGATGGTTAAGGTTAGGGTAAGGGTTAAGGTTAGGCATTTAGTTGTGATGGTTAAGGTTAGGCATTTAGTTGTGATGGTTAAGGTTAGGGTAAGGGTTAAGGTTAGGCATTTAGTTGTGATGGTTAAGGTTAGGGTAAGGGGCTAGGGAATGCATTATATCAATGGCTGGTCCCCACAAAGATAGTGAGACACACTTGTGTCTGTGTGTGTCATGTGTGTGTATTATGTGTGTCTGTATGTGTATTATGTGTGTGTTGTGTGTTATATGTGTGTGTATTATGTGTGTGTGCGTTATGTGTTTGTATGTGTGTCGTGTGTTTGTGTGTTGTGTGTGTGTGTGTTTACTCTTTCTACAACCCTACTGTGTTAATACTAGCATAACAGAAACATTTGAGTGATTTAATAATTTGTGATTTCATCAGAATTATGAATAACAATTTTCTGTCTCATTTGAAAGTGTCCCTAAAAGGATAAACACATTAATATTTCAACTACTTATATGTATATATGAATGGGAATATACACACAGTGCATAGTAAAGTATGTTGTTTTTGGGTTTGTTGCATCTATTTTCTTTTTTTTCCTGTAATAAAATATAATAATCAATAACTAAAGACATTGTAAAGAAGGGGCAGGACTTTATAAGCATCGTGCTTCTTTCTGCTCGCGCTCGAACGCTTCCTCCTTTTGTTTTTTTTATGGAATCGGATTGATTTGTGTATGATTGTCCCAATATTTTTGTCACTTTTTCTGACATTTTTGTCACTTTTTTCGATGTTTTTTTTTTTTGCCGCTTTTCCTGGATGTTTTTGTTGTTTTTTTCCTAAATTTTTGACAATTTTTTCAATGTTCTTTTGTCATTTTATTGGTTTTTATAAAAATGAACAAAACACATAAATTCAATGAAAGTAGTGAACTGATAATTTATTTGATTTGCGAAGAGCGTTGTATGGAACCATCCACGTTATTTTCTTTGACAATTTGGTTGAAAGAAACCCACATTTCTGAAATAAAAACTTTTTTTTAAATTGAGGACAACAGGAGGCGTAAAATAATTATGGATACTTTTGAAATAATAATATTAAGCTCATTATCGCTGTGAATCATATTTGGTTTAGTGGATTGCTCTTTAGTATCTCGTTACATTTCTCTTTTTCTTTCTTCTCTCTCACATTTAGTTACTGTGACTGTTTAGGTTTCTGCTTTTAATTTCCACGAGCCCAAAACCTTTTATACTAGTTTATATATGTTTGTGAAGTTACGTGTAACTACAGATACAGCCTGTCCTGTCTGCAGCATTCATGCATTTAGGTAGAGACCTCTGTTAACTGTCGGTTGCCTGTTTCTTGTGTGACGGAGGTCATTAGTGGGTTATGGTTGCATGTCGTCTCCTCTCCCGTCTTTGTTACAGTGTCTCCAGAGTGTCTGGGATGGAGGCACGCACCCCGTCCTGCTCCCACGTCCTTCTATCTCCACCCGCCTCTAGAATAACCTCCTCTTTGGACTGTTTTCCTCTTCCTCTACTCATAGGCGTAATTTAAAGGGGGGATTTGATATAACTGAATTGAATGCCTTTTATTGTAACTCCTTTTCCAGTGCCAACATGTATGTAAAATATAAAAAAAATAACATGAAATAAAATAAGTATTGCAAAAAAGGGGGGTAAGGTTTATATACAGTGTTATATGCATTGGGGGTTATTGCACATTGTTTGAATAATGCCCAATAGAGGTGATCATATTCAATGAGTAATAGATATTGGACAATGAGAGTAACGATAGTGCACAGTAATGGAATTTTACTGAAATAAAAAACCTATTATAATTTCCATTTGCACCACAAATCGATGCAGAAAGTGATGAAGATCAGTAATAACACAGTATACGAGAATAGACAAGACTATATAAATGCTGAAAAGTAGTAAAGACTCAATATAGTCTATATACAGTTGTGCAGACAGTGCAGATAGCGAAGTAGATCAATAGATTGGCAAAAATGGTGTGGCAACAAAGGTGGGAAGAAATAACGGTTGAGCAAACAAGGGCAGGTGAATAGTGCAAATTAGCGTGAATAAATATGACAGCAATGCAGGTGTGGATGTGCATCTGTGCAACTATGCTTTCACGTTCTTCCTGTTTGTTCTCCTTGTCCTCCTTTCCCATTTTCTTACCTTTAGAGATCATTGTAAAGGCTTTAAACAATGTTTTCCATGCTTGTTAAATGAACCATAAACAATTAATGAACATGCACCTGTTGAACGGTCGAAAAGACAATAACAGCCTAAGGGCGGTAGGCAATTAAAGTCAGTCATAAGAAAATTAGGAAAGTAAAGAGACCTTTCTACTGACTCTGAAAAACACCAAAAGAAAGCGGCCCAGGGTCCCTGATAATCTGCATGAACCTGCCTTAGGCATGGTGCCAGGAGGCATGAGGACAGCAGATGTGGCCAGATGTGCCTACTGTGAGACGCCTAAGACAGCGCTACAGGGAGACAGGAATCACAGTTGATCGTCCTGGCAGTGGCAGACCACGTGTAACAACACCTGCACAGGATCGGGACATCCCAATATCACACCTGCGGGAACAGGTACAGGACGGCAACAACAACAACAGCAGCAACCGCAAGAACAGGCCAGTCTGGTGCAGTCCATGAGGAGGACATGTACTGCAGGACTTAATGTTGATGATAATGATGATACCGAGGGCTACTTCTCATTTTGACCCTTTGTTCAGGGACACATTATTCCATTTCTGTGAAAATTGCTCAGTTCATGTCTCAGTTGTTCAATCTTTTAATGTTCAAACAAATATTTGCATATGTTAAGTTTGCTTAAACTATGAAAGCAGTTGAAAGTGACAGAACGTTTCTTTTTTGCAGGGTATATTTCTTATCAAGCTATGATTCATCTTCTTGCTACTCCAACTGTCCTCCTATCCTTACCCTAACTACCCCTTCATCTTCAACTTATTTAACTTCCCCAATTGGTCCTCCATGTTTACCTTACTGCAACTTCTAAAGCAGCAACTACCCCATCATTCTTTCTTTATAGAGATTCTGTTACGTGCCTTGTTTTGCTGTGTTGTCTGTGTGTGTGTGTGTGTGTGTGTGTGTGTGTGTGTGTGATTCCCTTCAGGTGTGAGCTGCAGCTGCAGCTGCAGCTGATCTGCTAATCAGCCAGCCAAAGGTGTTAAAGGCACCAGACAGAGTGTGTGGTGCTGGGGCAGTGGAAGCCAAAGAGCGGAGGCGCTGTGGAAGCCAGAGGACAGAGAGAAGTCTGCAAACTACCAGAGCCAGTGGGCCAGTCGTTTACTCTTTTGTGTGGTTGATTCGTCTTCCTTTTGAAGATCGTTTTGTGTTTCGTTTGTACAATAATTCCTTTAAGTTCTTGTTGGAAGCATTGCCGGATATCTTTTGTTTCTCTACCGGGTTATTATTTTATATTGTTTACGTCCTCTGACCCCTAGACCGATTAGGGCAACACAGTCTCACTCCCTACTCGTCAAATGTATGACGCATGGTCAAGGACCCTGGCGTCAAGTTTCAACGAAATAGGGGTACCCTTAACTTCCTTTCAAAGAATCGGGCAGCGATCAGCGGGTCTTTAACGCCAGGATCGCTTCAATATACATATATACAGTCAGTGATTGTATTACCAGCAACAACACGATGCTCAGTTTTGTTCCAGTAAGTTATGAACCATAATAACGTTTAAACGAATCCGAGGAAAACTCCGGAAGTGACGTTGTACGTCCCGCTCAGCGGATACGAAGATACAAATATATAATATTCGTAATATTGATGTTTTTTTCTAACGTTGTATGTGAGGAGTTAAACAATAAAGATAGTTATAATAATAAAATACAGTTTCATGTATTTGTCTACGTTTAAACGAATCCGCGGAAGTGACGTGGAAATTCCACATCTCGTCTGTGAAAGAATGTTCCACGTTGTACGTGAGAATTTACACAATAAAATACTAATAATGAAAACATTGTGTTTTATATTTTGCACTTTGATTTGCCTCAACCTACAGTTGAGTGTTTAGAACTACAGCCTAATGGCTTGTTTGACTAATTTGCATTTGTTTTGAATTGTACTGTTGTGAAAAACAATAAACTATATACAAAGAGAAGCATTTTTTATTTTATTTTCCATGCATAGTTATTTAAAAAACGCAATTTTATAATTTTGCAGTTGATTAATATTAATAGCAAAGACTAAAGGGGAATAAAACAGTATAAGAGTATATTTATGTGTGGGACTTAGTTAGATTTAAAATCACACTGCATTATTAGTTGTTTTAAATAAATTACTTTTTTTGAAATATCAATTTATTTTAGGCCTAACATATTAATTATTATATTCAGAAGATGATTCTCAAATCAATCACCGTGGTTACAGCTTGTAGCCATCCTAACCTTTGTAGCCTTTACTGAGACTACCTTTTCAAAATTAAGCATTTTCAGGAAATTAAAAGGATAAGCAGATTGTTGCCGAGGTTTTTGTTCACAGATTAAGATGTATAAAGCTTTGTTTGGGTATATGAACATATACAACATGTGTTTTGGCATTTTTGGCACACTTCTACCTCAGCCCTACTGCACAAAGACAAAACTCACACATCTCATTCAACCATTTCACAAGCTGAGAAAAGGGTCATGACATGGGTCAGAGCAGTGGTTCCCAACCTTTTTTTCCTTGGTGCCCCCCCTACTCATGTCTAAGAAAAGCTGACGTTGAGGTAACTCTCGAGATAGAGCTGTGTCAGAGGATAACAGAGGTCATAAATGATGAACCAATCAATCGGCTCTGCTCCTATAGGCCCAATGGTGTTCATATGGACAACATGCACCTTTGGCTGGAAGGCCCGTGTTGAAAGTGTGTGTTATCATTTAGAGCAGACACCCACGGTGAATCAGATGGTTTATGTTATACAAGGCTGCATTACAGAGCATATTAATATGACTGTCATGAAGGTTGTGTAGAAGAATAGAAACCAGTCTCTCCAGGCAAGCACACAGAATATGGTCTGCTCTATCTTTATTCTCCATGCCAAGTATGAGCTCTTATCCTCTGGCAGAAGATATGGGTAAATTTAACTTTTCTAAACTATAGGCCTAATTTGGACCTACCTCAATTAAAACTTTAAATAATGTTGCTTGAGATTGAGGGTGTGCAATAGCTTCATGATATGAAGCATGGTTGTGTTGCTCTTGTCACTGTTTGTGAAAGATGAGCAATAGATTGTTGCTGTGTGATGTGCTTCAGTCTAGCCTATATCTCTTTGTTCATGTTGTTTTTTTATTGTAAGTATGTCAGCTGTATGATAAAACAATATGTCAAGTGTTATTTGTGAAGCATTTGAACTCAAGGCAAATATCCCTCTGGGGACAATAAAGTATCTCCTGCTAAGTGGTCTCCATGATGTGTAAAAATTAAAACGTTGTCGTAGGACTATAGCAAACACATTGTTGGAAAGGTCTCAACCTGGAGAGTAACATATGTCAGTCTGAAGAGGATACATTACTCCTGCTTTGAAATATTGACCTCTGAACCTTGAACCCAGTCCATGTATGAAGGCCTGTTATTTAGCAACAGAAGGTGCTACACACATAAGACCAGCTGTTATAGAAAGCTCTGGACCTCAGCTGTCATGTAGATCCTCCATCCTCCATCTTCGTCCGCTTATCCGGTGTCGGGTCGCGGGGGGAGCAGCTCCAGCAGGGGGCCCCAAACTTCCCTTTCCCGAGCAACATTAACCAGCTCCGACTGGGGGATCCCGAGGCGTTCCCAGGCCAGGTTGGAGATATAATCCCTCCACCTAGTCCTGGGTCTTCCCCGAGGCCTCCGCCCAGCTGGACGTGCCTGGAACACCTCCCTAGGGAGGCGCCCAGGGGGCATCCTTACCAGATGCCCGAACCACCTCAACTGGCTCCTTTCGACGCAAAGGAGCAGCGGCTCTACTCGAGCTCCTCACGGATGACTGAGCTTCTCACCCTATCTCTAAGGGAGACGCCAGCCACCCTCCTGAGGAAACCCATTTCGGCCGCTTGTACCCTGGATCTCGTTCTTTCGGTCATGACCCAGCCTTCATGACCATAGGTGAGGGTAGGAACAAAAACTGACCGGTAGATCGAGAGCTTTGCCTTCTGGCTCAGCTCTCTTTTCGTCACAACGGTGCGATAGATGGAATGTAATACCGCACCCGCTGCGCCGATTCTCCGACCAATCTCCCGCTCCATTGTCCCCTCACTCGCGAACAAAACCCCAAGGTACTTGAACTCCTTCACTTGGGGTAAGGACTCATTCCCTACCTGGAGAAGGCATTCCATCGGTTTCCTGCTGAGAACCATGGCCTCCGATTTAGAGGTGCTGATCCTCATCCCAACCGCTTCACACTTGGCTGCGAACCGATCCAGTGAGTGCTGAAGGTCACAGGCCGATGATGCCATCAGGACCACATCATCTGCAAAGAGCAGCGATGAGATCCCCAGCCCACCGAACTGCAACCCCTCCCCATCCCGACTACGCCTCGATATCCTGTCCATAAATATTACAAACAGGATTGGTGACAAAGCGCAGCCCTGGCGGAGGCCAACCCTCACCCGAAATAAGTCCGACTTACTGCCGAGAACCCGGACACAACTCTCACTTTGGTCGTACAGAGATTGGATGGCCCTGAGTAGAGACCCCCTCACCCCCATACTCCCGCAGAACCTCCCACAGTATCTCCCGGGGGACCCGGTCATACGCCTTCTCCAAATCCACAAAACACATGTAGACCGGTTGGGTATACTCCCAGGCCCCCCTCCAGGATCCTTGCGAGAGTAAAGAGCTGGTCCGTTGTTCCACGACCAGGACGGAATCCGCATTGTTCCTCTTCAATCTGAGGTTCGACTATCGGCCGAACCCTCCTTTCCAGCACCTTGGAGTAGACTTTACCAGGGAGGCTGAGAAGTGTGATACCCCTGTAATTGGCACACACCCTCTGGTCCCCCTTTTTAAAAAGGGGAACCACCACCCCAGTCTGCCACTCCTTTGGCCCTGTTCCAGACTTCCACGCAATGTTGAAGAGACGTGTCAACCAGGACAGCCCCTCCACACCCAGAGCCTTGAGCATTTCCGGACGGATCTCATCAATCCCAGGGGCTTTGCCACTGTGTAGTTGTTTGACTACATCAGTGACCTCCGCCTGGGAAATCGACGACAATCCCCCGTCATCCTCCAGCTCTGCCTCTAACATAGAGGGCGTATTAGTCGGATTCAGGAGTTCCTCAAAGTGCTCCTTCCACCGCCCTATTACCTCCTCAGTTGAGGTCAACAGTGTCCCATCCTTACTGTACACAGCTTTGATGGTTCCCCGCTTCCCCCTCCTGAGGTGGCGAACAGTTTTCCAGAAGCACTTTGGTGCCGACCGAAAGTCCTTCTCCATGTCTTCTCCGAACTTCTCCCACACCCGCTGCTTTGCCTCTTTCACGGCAGAGGCTGCAGCCCTTCGGGCCCTTCGGTACCCTGCAACTGCCTCCGGAGTCCTCTGGGATAACATATCCCGGAAAGACTCCTTCTTCAGTCGGACGGCTTCCCTGACCACCGGTGTCCACCACAGTGTTCGTGGGTTACCGCCCCTTGAGGCACCTAAGACCCTAAGACCACAGCTCCCCGCCGCAGCTTCAGCAATGGAAACTTTGAACATTGTCCACTCGGGTTCAATGCCCCCAGCCTCCACAGGGATGCACGAAAAGCTCCGCTGGAGGTGCGAGTTGAAAGTCCGTTGGACAGGGGCCTCCTCCAGACGTTCCCAATTTACCCGCACTACACGTTTGGGCTTACCAGGTCTGTCCAGAGTCTTCCCCCACCCCCTGACCCAACTCACCACCAGATGGTGATCGGTTGACAGCTCTGCCCCTCTCTTCACCCGAGTGTCCAAAACATACGGCCTCAGATCAGATGAAACGATTATAAAATCGATCATTGACCTTCGGCCTAGGGTGCTCTGGTACCAGGTACACTTATGAGCATCCCTATGTTCGAACATGGTGTTTGTTATAGACAATCCATGACTAGCACAGAAGTCCAACAACAAACAACCACTCTGGTTTAGATCAGGGAGGCCGTTCCTCCCAATCACGCCTCTCCATGTGTCTCCATCATTGCCCACGTGCGCGTTGAAGTCCCCCAGCAGAACAATGGAGTCCCCCACTGGCGCCCCATGCAGGACTCCACTCAAGGTCTCCAAGAAGGCCGAATACTCCGAACTCCTGTTTGGTGCATATGCACAAACAACAGTCAGAGTTTTCCCCCCCACCACCCGCAGGCGTAGGGAGCGACCCTCTCGCCCACCGGGGTAAACTCCAACGTAGCGGCGCTTAGCCGGCGGCTTGTTAGTACCCCCACACCCGCCCAGCGCCGCACACCCTGAGCAACTCCGGAGAAGAAAAGAGTCCAACCCCTATCCAGGAGTACGGTTCCAGAACCGAGACTGTGCGTAGAGGTAAGCCCCACCAGATCTAACCGGTAGCGCTCCACCTCCCGCACCAGTTCCCGGCTCCTTTCCCCCACAGAGAGGTGACGTTCCACGTCCCCAAAGCCAGCGTCTGCTGCCCGGGTCTGGTCCGTCGAGGCCCCTGACCTTCACTGCCACCCATGTGGCAGCGCACCCGACCCCAGCGGTTCCTCCCACAGGTGGTGGGCCCATGGGATGGAGACAGAGGTGCCACGTAGCTTGTTCGGGCTGTGCCCGGCCGGGCTCCGTGGCAAACCCGGACCAGGCGCTCGCCGAAGGGCCCTCCGTCTGGGCCTGGCTCCAGACGGGGGCCCCGGGCTTCCTCCGGGCAGGGTCACTCTATCCCTTCCTCGTTCTATCATGGGGTTTTTGAACCATTCTTTGTCTGGCCCCTCACCTGAGACCACTTTGCCTTGGGAGACCCTACCAGGAGCACAAAGCTCCAGACAACACAGCCCTCAGGTTCACAGAGACACCCAAACCTCTCCACCACGATAAGGTGATGGTTCACGGAGAGGCACTGTCAAATATGGTAATAAGCTATTTTCACCTATTTAACGATTTTATTTTTAAAATCTGATGACACCAGTGTGTTCTCCATACCAAAAAACCCCAGGGTGTATCCAAAATTATACACTGCCAACTTCTACTTATGAGAAATACACCAATATACTTTAAAACTACAACTCCCATAAGAAACGCCACAGAAGCTGTTACAAAGCTTGAGCACTTGTAGTTCTTCCGGGGTGGGTGGGGGGGGACTCGTTCGGCTCCTGTTTCTGCTGTCTGCCGTAAGATGGCTTGATTCCATTTCAGATTGATGCCGCCCGCCGGCCGGCCGAGCACACAATATATGAGACAAATACATGAAACTGTATTTTATTATTATAACTATCTTTATTGTTTAACTCCTCAAATACAACGTTAGAAAAAAAACATCAATATTACGAATATTATATATTTGTATCTTCGTATCCGCTGAGCGGGACGTACTACGTCACTTCCGGAGTTTCCCGCGGATTCGTTTAAACGTTATTATGGTTCATAACTTACTGGAACAAAACTGAGCATCGTGTTGTTGCTGGTGACACAATCACTGACTGTATATATGTATATTGAAGCGATCCTGGCGTTAAAGACCCGCTGATCGCTGCCCGATTCTTTGAAATGAATGACCGCATTGCATTGGGGGATAGGCCTATCGGCTTTGAATGCGTCCAGCTCGGATCATATCGTAATCTTCTGTATTACAGCATATACTGTAATATTTCACCGGTAATAAGACCGAAATAATATTATTAAAGTAAAGAAATGAATACCATGATAACATCTAAATAAATGTTGATAGATTTGGCGTTATAGTTTAAAAATATAAATCAACAAAAAAGCAACCCAGCTTCCCTGGCCGAAATAGACCGAAATAATAACATTAAAAGAAATACATATAAACCATGATAATATCTCGTGAATAATGTTGATTAAAACAGCGGTTATTGGGCTAAAAATACCAATAACTGTCCCAGATTTCGAGTTAAGGGACGGGGGGGCGTGTTTTTTTCTTTCGTCGATATCCGACGGGGAGGGAATAACATGTATGTCTATCTGACGGACCCCCTCGTCGAAAAATGAAGTTAAGGGTACCCCTATTTCGTTGAAACTTGACGCCAGGGTCCTTGACCATGCGTCATACATTTGACGAGTAGGGAGTGAGACTGTGTTGATTAGGGACGTAACAGATTCCCTTAACTATTTCTGGTGATATTTAAAGTAGTATCTGCATTGGCTAAAGTGGTAATTATGATATATATAACGGATTCTGTTCTGATACAAATACATTTTAGAACGAAGAAAAAAAAAAAATGATGCACAGATTTCCATCTACGTCTTTCCTGTTCCGTACATCGTAATAACTTGCCATCTGTTAGAGCTGGCAGTCTGCTGTTGTATTCAGATGGTTTCGGTCCACTGTTCCTCTTGTACTTTCCTTGTTGGTTTGCTCTTGATAATTGTTGTTTTTCATAATGAAAATCCACTCGACGCACAACATTACGTCTTTAAAGTCTGCGTTGCCATCGCGCCAACTTTTGATGACGCTGTTTGTTCGGTGAATGTTCACAAGAGAGAAAGACAGAAAGCCCTGGGAATCACTTCATAGCGGGTCATTTTCCAAATGACAAGGGCTGACGTTGGAATGACGAAAGTTGAAATGATATGATTTCGCCCGCCAAGTTCGGTGCACAAAGGCGTAAAACAGACTCCTTTTGCTTGGCCGCGGTTTCTGTACTCCTTGAACCCTAAAATAATGACCCTTCCTTGTTCATTAGTGTCTACGCAGTCAATCATAACACATCAGAAATGAGTTTAGCATTCAGGCGCAGGACAATTGACCTTGTGTGTGCCCTTCCTCACCAGCGAGCTGTCACAGGGCTTCATCCAAATTGAGGCAATTAGCTCCGATGTGTCTCCCCCATTAAGCTGAGTGTCTCCACTGTGTCCTAATGACAGCAGCAAGACATGGCCTAATCAGCCCCAGCGTCTTCCCCAAAGTTCACATCCACTCCTAACTGGGACACCCAGGGAGAGCAAAGATCTCAAGGGAACCAGCCAAAAAAGATTTGCAATCAGGCAGCATGACAAACGGTTCAAACTAAACCGCAGCAGTGAAGCTACAGGAGGCTCACAAGAGAAAACAAAGTTTAAGTAATCCAATATTGGTGCAAGGTATGCTCATGCATAAAAAGACAATAATCTTAGTGTTGAGGCAGTTAGATGACATATGAAGTTGGGAGTTGCTAAACCAGTGGTTGCCCCCACAACAGTGAGTTGCAGTCAAGGTTGAATTTATTGAAACTGTTTGTGTGAAACTGACAATGAACCAACTTTGACTGCTCAAAAACAAAACGAAAATAAGATGGTAGCTGAACAAAGACTCTATTAGGTCAAACCTGGTGATTATATTAAACCAACTTCAGCCTGGTGTTTTGTTTTCAGCGTGTTTTTGCCTCACATATCTCCACCCAGTTGCAGTGTTGTATAAAGTACTAGAAAGCAATACTTGAGTAAAAGTGCAAGTATCGTACTAGAAAAAGACTTCGGTAGAAGTGAAAGTTACCTTTTAGAATATTACTTAAGTAAAAGTCTTAAAGTATCTGATATATACTGTACTTAAGTATCAAAAGTAATTTTCTGATATTTAATGTACTTAAGTATCAAAAGTAAAAGTAAAAGTTGTTTTTTTTAAAAGCAAGCGGTTAGAACTTTTATTGTGGTTTTCTTATAGTAAAGCATAAAGCATATTCAGGGACTTTTCAGACACAATTCTCTTAAGTTCAAAGAACAAACAGCATATTTTTAGAGCTGACATCAATGTACAGAAACATTTCTTGCAACACGGGTGTATGACGTTATCTTCACCACTACCCTGTTCACCGAGTTCACCACTATTGTCGGGCTGGTCGCAGGGCTCAACATAAAAAAAAATCCCCACTGGCCCCAGGGGCCAGTAGATCAGAGTTTTGCTGGCCCCTTCTACATTTTTACTGGCCCTGAAAGAAATATCATAGGTGTGATTGGAAAAGGACAAAAAAGCAGGAAAAAAAGCTAGCGACTGCCACTGGATGTTGTGCCATTAGCAGCAAAGCTAGACCAGGGGTCATCAACTACATTCAAATAAAGAAAATAAAATTATACCTAATATGCATCATCTTGTCATCTTGATATTTTCACTTTCTTACTAAATTAATGCTATATTTTTCACATTAGTAAGCAAACCCCTAAAAACATGGAAAATCCATAATGATAACTAGATAGGCTACTTAACTAGAAAATGATCTCAGATTAGTCCTGTATGCCTAATTTGAAATAAGACGATTCTGTTGCTAAATAATACAACTGGCAACATCGTCAACAATGAAGAACGCGTCATTCACGTGCATATTAAGTAGCCACGTGTATTTGTTTTGGTCTTGAAATACCTCCATAGGTTTACCGCTCCAGCAGAGAGGATGGCTCGTTTAGAAATCAGCTACGTTTACAAAAGTTTGTCCAAAGTTCAAGATTGGTTGCAAATTAAGACAAACAGTTAGACTACAAACTGACATCTTTCATTTTAGCTCTTTTGTAAAGTCGCTGTTTGCAGAGTAGAGCTGTGTTTGCACAGCGCGGTGGACGAGAGTGGACAGCGCAGACAGATCAGACTGAGATATGGGTTTCTACGTGTTTCTGCCTGTAGAACAGGTACGTGGGTTATTGATAAGTATTGACTCTTTAATCATGTAGGTTCTATTGTAGGCTACCTACTTACAGTAACGAGTGTAGCGTTAGTTCATCTGCGCCATAGCCGGTAAATAATCCTCGGTAAGGTTTCCAGTCAGTAGGCTACATGTGCTGCGTGAAGTAACGCACACACCAGTGACTGTGGCTGAACCAGCCCGACATACGTATTTACTGGCCCCGGGTGGGCCATCGGGCCATTGCTTATGTCGAGCCTGGTGGTCTACGATAACGGGAGGTCCTCCAGTAGGTGCTCCAGTAGGTGCTCATGCTTCCATGGCGGTTTGCAACAAACAAGCGCTGAAATAGAGCGCGCAGTATGCGTAGCGTGCGTAATGCAATCTAGGAGCAGTGATTCGCCAAACGTCCCTTATTGTAGTTGCACACATTTCTTCTAATTTTATTTTTTAGTAACGAGTAACGAATATGCTTAGTGGAAATATAACGGAGTAAAAGTATACATTTTATCTAGGAAATGTAGTGGAGTAAAAGTGAAAGTTGACATAAATTTAAATAGCGAAGTAAAGTACAGATACGTGAAATTTCTACTTAAGTACAGTAACGAAGTATTTGTACTCCGTTACATTACAACACTGCCCAGTTGTGACAAGTTGAGCCATTTTTCTCCCCCCCAACACTGAGATAAGTTGCTCTGATTGCTAGAACACACAAAAAAAACAACACAATTCACGAGTCAAGGATTTGATTTCTTGAAATGTCCAGTGTGCTCGATTAGTCAACTGCTGAGACATTCCTCATCTGGATAGGTTTAAGTTCTCGGAAAACTTTATTATCCCAAAATAGGGAAATTCGGGTGGTCAAGGTGCAGATATATAGTCATAAAATATTGATATGAATAAATAGTTAACTCAAATTATAAATGAAATATAATTTTAGTTTGAAGATGATGCAAACAATTGCCTTCTTAAACATGTGGCGAATGGTGGGATCTAGAGCATTTGCCCCATTTACACGCACTACACATTTAGTATCGCACTTCCATAAAGTTGGGGTCAAAGTCAATGCAGAAAAGACAAAAACATCCCGACTTTTGTTCCCCGATATGAGTCAAGATCCAACAACGCTGGGTCCTACATTACCCTTAATACAAATTATCTTTCGCAACACTCTCCCCGCCTGGTAAGTGCCCATATCTTTCAAACCTCACAACCCCAGTTTGTAACACACCCTTTCTTTTAAAAAAAATTAAGCTGCATTCACACAGTCTCTGGCTTTTCATTAAGCATGAATTTACATGCTCTGCTCTGACTGGACATCATTTTCTGATGCAGTTGCCGTGCTACACACAATAAGTTGTTTGTTTCTCCGAGGACAGGATGACCTTGTTTTTTTTTACCTTGCTGTATAGATTGTTGAAACGGTTTTAATATAATAATGATGCCATAGGTGGTATGACTGATTAGCATTGTGTTTCTGTATCTGCACTGCAAGCAATCTCCGCTCCTCTTGTCGAGCGGAACAACTTTTAGTTTGAATCTGAACTTTCACGTCAGCTATTTGTTTTCGCAAATATGGGTTCAAGAGATGGGACCGCAAACTGTACAAATGCTGCAGAACATGCAGAGAACATCTTGCACTAATGAGATAACTGTCCAGTTGACCTCCTCTTGTCCTGTTGAAGTATCCCATAATACATGGTCCGAGGTTGTTGGGTTATGTAAGCTCTCTGGACTGAATTTGCATGCACACATTCATCACTGGGTGGCAGAGGACTAGATAACAAATATCAATTAAAGTCAAGATGAAAAAGAGCCAACATAAATACTGACAGATCTGATGTCGAGCTTTTGTTTTATCATTATCATAAGTCATATGAATGTGTCAGTATGGGTGTGTATATACACCAGTATTGAACAACATTTTGTAAGACAACGCAGTATGGGTGTAAGAAAAAAATCGATACACTTAAGTATCACAATATTTTATTTTGCATTAATGTATCGATTATCAAAAACGCAATATTTTTGTTTTAAATTATTATTATTATTATTATTTTTTTTTAAATATTCATGTAAAACAATGGTTCACGTTTATGTTGTGTTTAAACCCGCTACCACTAGATGGCTATGCTGAGACGCACCACTAGTGTCCTTGCCTAACAGTGCCTAACAGTGCCTGACTTTTTGCTAGAAGCTAACAATGTAGCTATGGCTGACCTTTGGCCTACTTTAGCATATAAACATTAGCTTACTAAGAACCTGGGAACCACAATCCCAAACTGGCAGATTGATTTTCTGTGTACTCAATTGTTTACCTAAAGTAAACTTCTTTGACTTTTATGAACATCATGTCTTTTTTTAAATATTATTTTTTCTAAAATTATACTTAAAAAAAATCCCAACATATCGCCTTATGCACAGTATGTCTATTGAAGGCATTTTGGCCTTCAATAGACAGGAGAGAGAGAGAGAGAGAGAGAGAGAGAGAGAGAGAGAGAGAGAGAGGCAAATAACCGTAGGTTGGACTCGAACCCTGAGCCGCTGCGTCAAGGACTGCTCTACCAGGTGAGCTAGGCACCCAAAATATAGGAACTAACTTGTAAACTATGTAAGTATGAATCATACCATTTACTTTTAATATGACATCTCTGTCCAGCATAGGGTTTTTAAGCAAATTGTAGTACCCATGATCCTTTGCAATCACTCAGGCATTGTATCTGTTTTATCTCTGTTACTACCCCACTGAACAGTAAGGTCCAGGACTCCCATGTATTGTTAGAGTTAGGGAAGAAAAATGACAGAGAACTGACAAAAATAACAATGACATAAGTTACAGAAAGAAAAACGACAAAGAGTCCAAAGTGACTTAAAGAGCTCGTCGGTGTAACAGCCTTCGTGCCCTCCTGATTTTCTCTGCGTGTCTGTGTTTGTGTTTCTGTGAATGAAGTAAAAGCTTGTCTTGTTTAGCAGGCCGCTAACAGTGGAAAAGGCTAATAGGGCTGACCTGCCGCTCACCCCGGAGCAGCAGAAAAAAAAAAAAGAGAAAATGAGAAAGAAAAACAAGAGGGTAGAGGAGCCGGTATTCTTCTTGTGCACAAACGAGAAGGGTGAACGAGAGAACGAACCAGCGCCGGGTGGCAGATTAGTTTAGGCTGCGCCCCTCTGAAGAATGAAAGAGCGAGATGGAGGGAGGGATGGGAGGCTCCAGTCAACAGAGCTGCTGATGAGAACGGAGGGCAGAGAGGCAGAGGAAATGTCTGCTCGTGTTTCTGTTCTGAAGGAGGATGGAACTACTGAAAATAAACTGTGGATCATCTTAAAGTTCTTATTTGTTATGTTTAGGGTCTAAGGATAGAGGATGCTGAATGCTGTGGAGTTTTTTTGAGCAAATTGGTAAGGAATAAACACCAAAAACATGAATTGGCAGTACATTAGCAGTTAAATTAGGTTATTTCACATCTATCGCAAAGCCCCAACCAGCAGAACCGGCTCTCTAATGAAGTTAAATCTCACGCTCAACAACAATTAATCCTTAGTTAAGGAGATAGTTTTGATTTTTTGCTCTTTGATTGCCGCAAAGGCTATTTTTTATATGTTGTCCCCGATGCTTTCCCCAAGACAGGAAATAAGGGAGAGAGAGAGAGGGGACGACATGCAGAAAAGGGCCCTGGGTTAAGTTGGAACCAGAGGCCGCTGGCATGGACTGAGCCCACCTACAGTACGGCACACGGTCCCCCCAGGTGAGCTAGAAGCCGACACCTGAATTCTCACTGTAGTGTTACAACCTTCCAAAGTGGTCTCACCATGGCATCGCACTCACACGCTCACACTTACCAATAGAACTACATAAACAGCCACGCTATTACATTTCATTTTCAGATTCAAAATAGCACTTCACCAACACTTGCTGCACTTCTCCCGACACACAGCATGAGACCAGTACGCCTCACTTGGTCAGTCTCACAGGCATTCATTCCAGTCCCCCCCCCATACAAAAACAACTATGGTCAGAAATCCTTTTTTCATACATACACCAACATTTGGAATGACATTCCCCATCACATCAGAACACTACCATCCATCACATATTTCAAAAAGTGCTCCTTCTCAACAGTTACACTTGCATTGATCGTTCATGTCTTGTCCGAGTCTTGTTTGCAATGCCTGTATTGTTGTTTTTAGTTGTCTGTATCTGTCTAGCCTACATGTGTCAAACTCATTTTCCCAGAGGGCCACACTGGAAAAAGAGAATCGCACCGAGGGCCAGACATGGACAGTTTATTGACGTGCTTTTGTTACTGCATGTCACTTGTTTTTTTTTTGTAAACATTTTGATAGGTTTTTTTGCTCATTTTTGTTCTGACTTTTTTGCCGCTTTCTCAGACATTTGTCACCTTTTTGTAAATTTGTTGCTTTTTTCCGACATTTATGTACGCATTTTGTTGACATGAAGCCCTACAAAAGTCATCAAAAGAGTTCCTTAGCCATCATAGAATTTAGCAAATCAAGCAAAACAAGGATACATTTTTTTTAACATCGCCTTAATATGAAAACTCTCTTCTGGTGGAATTCCTGAGTCTTAAAGTCAGAAAATCTGCCCTATGTCTGCTTTTAATGTCCCGTAATTGCAGCTTAAAAAACACTTTCCTGTGTTTTTGGTTTGGCGCACAACTAGGCAGGCCAAAATTTATTGTAAACCCAAATTGATATACGGGCCGGATCTTTATCTGCAAGGGGCCGGATTTGGCCCGCGGGCCTTGAGTTTGACACATGTGGTCTAGCCCATGCTAATGTCCTGTACAAGCGTTTCTGTCTTCATGTGCCTGTAACTGTGTCCTATGTTTCTGCTGAACAGGAACCTGCTGGAAACCAGTTATCTGGTCTCGCCCGTTTAAAACTGTAACTTAATCCTTACTTTTCAGTCCCTCCAGAAAAACGCGATTATGTGACTGCATAATTCAACACATAATCAGCCAAAGTCCGCATATTATATATTATTTTTTCAAATACGCCACACTTTCGCCGCATAAATTTCCGATTTCCGTGCAAAATATGCAGGACTTGCATGATTTCATAATCCACCGCATTTTCGTTGCAAAAAAGTCCCATAATATATCTTAGCAGAAAGTTGAAAAATGTTGCGTTTACTTCACACAAGAGCAGCCATTTTCCCCTGTTGCCATGGGAACGTTATGAAGTGACGTAATTATGCGACGTGAACCATCATCGAAAAGCAGGTTGTTGGGGGGGAAATCACTTTTTCTCTTTTTCATCAAACTGCAGTTTTTGCAAATTCCAGCAATTTCATCGCATAAAATTGCATAAATATCCGGCATATTCCATTGCATTTTTTAAGAAAACGTGCCGCATAATCAAGGATTTTTGCCCGCAACAATCACAAAAAAACGCATTTTTCCTGTATAATAAATGAAATGAAATGATCATGTGCAATGTTACGGAAGATCCTGGCTTCCTGTTTCGTCATCATTCGAGACTGTTCATGTGAAACGCCCCCGCCAGTGAAAGTCCTCGGAGGATCAGATGAAGCTCCACGCGGAGGAGAGGCGATGGATCGTGCAACAGCAGGTTCCACTCCCGACTCCAGACGAGACTTCCTGCACCAGTTGTTGTGTGTTTGTTGTTCCAACCTTGTCTACTCAACACACCTCAGTCAGAGGTGACTGGCGCCCGGCCGGCCCCTCCTCTTTAATAGTTTGTCGGGTTCGAGGATGCCAAACCAGGAAGTGACACCTCATAATAATCGCTGATATGTTGTTGTGGAAACAAGCTGTAGCACTTAATGACGGTACCACCGCTGCAGTCACGTCAACCTACTCACTGCTTTCATCGGCTCCCGGTCGGGAAGAGGAGAGGGGCTGCCAGCTACTGACAGAGCAGGGACAGCCTGGAGTGTGTGTGTGTGTGGGTGTGTGTGTGTGTGTGTGTGTGTGTGGGTGGGGGGGGTGGGGGGGGTTAGGCATGCCAGGTTAGTTAGTTTTGTGTGTGTGTGTGTGTGTGTGTGTGGTCAGTGGACGGAGCTGATCACAGAGCTACTGCCTCCAGTCAGTCTCAGACATTTATACACTCCTAAAGACACACACAAACACACACACACGCACACACAAGCCTACATATAAGTGTGTCTCACTATCTTTGTGGTGACCCGTCATTGACATAATGTATTCCCTAGCCCCTTACCCTAACCTTAACCATCACAACTAAATGCCTAACCTTAACCCTTACCCTTACCTTAACCATCACAACTAAATGCCTAACCTTAACCCTTACCCTCACCTTAACCATCACAACTAAATGCCTAACCTTAACCCTCACCCTAACCATAACCTCATTCTAACCCTAATCCTAAAACCAAGTCTTAACGTTCAAACAGACCTTTAAAGTTGTGGGGTCCAGCATTTTGGCACCACAAAGCTGTCCGGACCCCACAAGTATACTGTATTCCCGGTTTTTGGATCCCATGAATATAGTTAAACAAGAACACAGACACACACGCACACACGCACTCACTCACTCACTCACTCACTCACTCACTCAAGCACACACACACACACACACACACACACACACACACACACACACACACACACACACACACACACACACACACACACACACACACACACACACAGTCCGGAAACAGCTTGCAGTAAGTGTTGATGTTTTAACAAGACAATCACAGATCCCTGATCAGTCTGCCAACATCTGGGCTGTCAGACTTTTGGTCAAAACAATAAAAGAGACACTGAAGCACTTTGTTGGAGCACATTGTTCACATGTCTGAATGAATAATGTGTATGAACGCCTAATAAAACTTTCCATTAGAAAGATACAGCATCCCTAATTATATATTTTATTTCCTTGTCAATATTTCAACAAGTGTAAGAAGGGTGAAGCTCAATCGCAGCACTGGAGAAGTCTGAGTATACGTCATCGCCGTGGAGTGGAAACCTTGTAGGTATAAAACTGCTCCTTTTTTTCTTCTTCAGGAAATGAGAAAAAGGCTGATTTGAAAACAATTTGCTTTTTTCCCTCAGACGAAGTCAGATGAAATTGCCTCGTCACCGGGGGTTAGGACACTTTTCTTCGTTTTTAAGTTATTTTTTTGCTTCTTCTCTTCTTTTTTTGAACTTTTGTGGCCCATTTTCCATGTTTTTGTGACTTTTTGCGACATCTTTGCCGCTTTTTTTTTAAACGTTTGTTGATTTTGATTGAGTTTTTGTTGCCTTTTTTAAAGTTTTTTTAAACTTTGCTTCATTTCGAAACACATTTTTTTATCTACTTTAAAAGATTAGATTAAATCAGATTAAGCATTTTTTTTTTTGCTGTTCACACGAGACAAAATCACCACATATGACAAAATTGGATTTGTAAAATTTGCGCACACACACACACACACACACCACCGCTGGTTAGTGGTTACCAGGCAGGTTTACTGGTGCGGAACAGAGGACCAGTAAGGAGGTCTGAGATGCTAACTGACAGGCTCAGTGTCTGATGGGGCACAGGGGCCTGAGAGGGGTGTGGAGGGGCGGCAGTGTTCTTATTAGGCAGCGCTGCAGGGGCTTTGACCTCTCACACACTTCATGAGTTCACTTAATGAAGCCCTGAGCCTCAGCGCCCCCCCTCGGCTCCCGACAGCCTCACAGACATAACGTAACGCAGTCACGACAATCAACCGTCTGTGGTGATTCTGGCGAAAGTCTTGACACCATTATTGTAGTCAAGACCCCCTAACCAAGTCATTACCAAGACCAGAGTGTATCGAGACCGAGACATGACCAAGACCAAGGCAGGGCGAGATCGAGTCAAGACCAAGACCAAGACCAGACCAAACAACTGAAGTGAAGAGATTCCTGGAGAGTTTTGGTACAGATGCGGATTGATAACTTTAGCTAGTTAGCTTTGCTGGCACAACCCGTTCTCACCATAGGCGCGGGAAGTGGGGGTGCTGCAGCACCTGCAGCACCCCCACTTCCCGCACCTGGTGGGGAGGCTTTAAAACTGCGATGACAATAAAATGATAGCACTGCTTCACGTCCACAAAGACATTTGGGATGATCTGGATATTCAGGGTCTCATGGCAGACTTTATCAGCCGAACTCCAGAGCGCAAATCTACGTTTGGTGTCCCAAAATCATCGTAAGGTAGAGACACGGTGTCTTACATCTCTGCGTCTTTTTCCTGCCGCCGTGCAGGCCCAGATGGTAGCCTATATTTAGCCTGGTATTATTGTGATTTATGTATGCCTATTATAAAGAAACGAATAGTCTGTAACTTTTTGGAATTTGTCACATACTGTCGGAAAAGAAAGACACTTAATCTACTTGTGGTTGTTGTCGAAAAATAAACATACGTTGTCATCTAGAAAACCGATCCTGGTGCATTAAGCTCCTTGTTTTAACAGACACTTTGATTATGCATTTATTGCTAATAATATTGGTTCTCACTCCGAACTGGTAAAATACGGACGCTTGGGCAGTTGCTCTCAGCGTCAGATACGACGTGGACAACGGGTTTGGAATCATTTATCCCGTAATTGTCTCCAGCTGTTGAAAGCAGAAGTGTGACTCGGTTTCGCCGAGTTTCCCTTTTAGCTTTTAGTTGTTCTTCGTTTAATTATCCTTCTTTTCTGTGACATTCCTGCCCCAGTATCAGACAAAACTACAGCAGATAACTTCTAAAATTTAAATTTAAAGACAGGGCACCTGTGTAGCTCACCTGGTGAAGCGCACGCCCATGTGTGGGGATTTGCTCCTCGGCACAGCGGCCGTGGTTTACATGTCGTACCCCTCCCCCCCTTCTCTCCCCTTTCATGTCTTCAGCTGTTCTGTGGAGATGAGGGCCTAGGATGCCCAAAAAGAATTTTTGTTGAATACTATTAGGCTTATATAATGAAATCTCCTGCCACCTTTTACCTGGCTGGATACAATAACACATATCGGTCTGATACACCGAAATCTGTGACCGGTCAGAATGTGTTACTGTAGCGCCATCTACCTGCTGTAAATCATTCTGTGACTTTGCAGGAAAAATTGTTTAAGTACAGCAAATATCAGATACTTTAAAGTGCTCATATTATGCTTTTGGGCTTTTTTCCTTTCCTTTATTGTGTCATATATCTTTTTGTGTACATTATAGGTTTACAAAGTGAAAAAGCCCAAAGTCCCCCCCCAAAGGGCCTTACCATCTCAAACAGAAAACACTGTTCACCAACTGCTCCAAACAGCTCTATTGTAGTCCAGCCTTTACTTCAGAGACAAACGTGGTCACTTTGTAACACACGTTATAATGCTCGCCTAGCTGCTAGCATGGCACGCCCTCATACTCTGCTTCTGACTGGCTAGTAGTCCTTACCTAGGTACTGTCAAGGCACGCCCTCATACTCTGCTTCTGACTGGCTAGTAGTCCTTACCTAGGTACTGTCAGGGCACACCCTCATACTCTGCTTCTGACTGGCTAGTAGTCCTTACCTAGGTACTGTCAGGGCACGCCCTCATACTCTGCTTCTGACTGGCTGGTAGTCCTTCCCTAGGTACTGTCAGGGCACGCCCTAATACTCTGCTTCTGACTGGCTAGTAGTCCTTACCTAGGTACTGTCAGGGCACGCCCTCATACTTTGCTTCTGACTGGCTAGTAGTCCTTACCTAGCTACTGCGCATGTGCGACTCCCAACAAAGATGGAACAGAAGTGAGATCCCTCACTCGGTAGCTTAAACGGTATGTTGTACAGCAATGTGCAGTACAACAAAAATATGGTGTTCTTTTTGTAAACCATGTAAACTATTCAGGTACAACCTCTAAATACAATTATAAACCTGAAAATGAGCATAATATGAGCACTTTAAGACTTTTACTCAAGTAATGTCCTAAAAGGTGTGGCCGGGTTGGTTCAGTGGTAGAGCAGGGGCACATATACTGAGAGGTTCATGCCTCGACGCAGAGAGGTCCAGGGTAAATTTCCTGCATGTCTTCCCCCTCTCTCTCACCTTTCTCACCTAGCAGTTCTATCAAATTAAAGGCGGAAAAGCCCCCCCCCCCCAAAAAAGAAAATCTTTAAAAAAAGAAACCAATGTTCTAAAAGGAGACTTTAACTTCTTCCAAAGTCAGTTTCTGTTAAGGTACTTGTACTGTTACTCTTCTACTACTTTAGTATTGCTTTCAAGTACTTTATACAAGACTGTAGAAGGGTTCATCCATGTTTCAAAATGACTCGATGCAGATATTTCATTTGTTGATTACACAATTATTACAAATAACATAATTACCGTAGTGCTAATTGACGCAGAGCTAATGCTGTAGGATGATGTCTGTTTGTGATGACATATGATCAGAAATGTGCTATGATATGTTAAATTTACAAATTATGGACATGACAGATTTGCACAGACTCAAAGTATTTATTAAGCAATCACGGGGGGAAGTGCAGGCAGAAACCCAATATTGTGCAAAGCGAGATTTCAACTTTGTTTTTCTATTTCATACGTCTTTTAACAACGCATAAACCAGAAAGCCCTCACTCCGTTGGCAGATCCTCCTCCTAAATTTGTTGTTTTAATAATAGGAGTTTTCCACTGTCAGGTTAAAAGGTAGAGGTAATCAGATTAATGCAGTCAAGACATGACTGGAATGTTTCATCAAACCAAATTAATGTGCTCCAGGGGAGAGGTGGGACGGTGATAACTGCTGCAGATTACTGATAATAAAAAATGTTTTTATGTTGCACAACCACAAATGAATGACGTGGACTTGAAATATTCCACAATATCTATAATGAAAACCATACAGCTTTGATTTACAGAACTTGGAAGCAGACTTTGCAAAACTGAAACCAAAAATATGGATTGAGATAAAAACATTAGGTTATGTCAGTGTTTTTCAACCTGGACCCTATTTTCCCATGCGTCGGTGTCTAAGTAAGTAATTTGAGCAAAAATCTTTAAAATTGGTCCAGTGGTGAGCGAGAGCGCTGTAACCGGCAGCCGTGAACGGGGCTACGATGTAACCCTACAGGACAAATGTTCACTGTCAGTTAGCGTCCACTAAAAGTTCTGTTTTTGCCGCTGACAGACTCAGATTAGTACAAGTGTCTGACAACATTATGGAAAGGATCCCTACAGAGATAGACCTTTCTGTTAAAGAGTAAGATCCTTTTAGTTTAACATGAAACAGCCCCGAAATCACCATCACCAAACTCCACCAGACTCCTGGCCACCCTTGGACCCCTTCTAGAACCGCCAGTGACACAAAGCCTTATATTTTGCTTCCTTCGCTACCTGTATATCAATGGACTTGAGAAGTCCTTCCGTCTGATTCACTGACAGATTGGGGGTGGGGGGGTCCTGCTGGCACGGGAAGAAGCTGCTGAACTAGTTTCACGGAAGCTGCTGAACTTTTCAAGCTCTCAGGCATTAATGACTGATGAGGAATCATAGGCTTTCATGTTATTGTCAATGCTGGCACAGTGTGTGTGTGTGCGTGTTTGTGTGTGTAGGTAGCGTAATCCTTTAATTAACAGAGGTGGTACAGAACACATAATTATCAGTGAAAACCCTGCATTTAAAGTTTAACTTAAGTAAAAGCAGGTAAAGAAAGTAAATTGTGAAAACAATCATCAAAAAATTACAAGAAAAATCCCACCATTTAAATTTAATTTGCAGTCATTTGGCTGCGTCCTCCGTACAGTAAATACATATAACACATCATATTTAAAAAAAAAAAAGGATCTGAATACTTCTTTATCCGGTGCGTTCTACACACACGCTGAAGGGTGATTTTTGCGTTGTATCTGACGCTGACGGCCACTGCCCAAGAGTCGGAGTGACAACGGGTTGTGTGTTGTAGTCCTGTAACCACATTTTGGGTGTACAAACCGTTGTGCTGTGAAGAGACTTAAGTCAGGAATTGTTGCTGGAATTCGGTAAGTTTTCTTAATGTTTCAGAAGTTCCCTGCAGAATTTGTTGTTTAGATATTTAGATTTAAGCAGGATGTCGCCATTTTCAGGGTCGAAGATTTTCTACATAGCATCAAAGTTATAAATTCCTCCAATTTCCCAGCGTGGTATCGAGAAAGTTTATCGTATCGATGCGACTTAAAGGTCCAATGTGTAAGAATTTCTCCCGTCTAGCGTTGAGATCATATATCGCAATCAACTCTCTCGCACCACGCAGTTCAAAGTACCTATTCCAGCTACGGTAGCCTTCACGCTTCAAAAAGCTGCTCTCTTGCTCTTTTCAATCTCCTTTTTCTTTATCTGGGCGAAGAAGAAGGCTCCTGTTCCTGACATTTAGATTTTGAATACGTGTGGTCCTCCATGTTTCCTTCTTCAAACTTGCCACCGGGGCCGGGAAGCTCCGATACCCATTAGCGGCATTATCAGCAGCTGTGAGTTTATCATGTGACAGCGGAAATGCGAAAGGCGGAGCAGTGCGTCCTGTATGGCCCTTACCGGCTAACGTATTTCAAGATGGGGCATGAATATGGAGCGTCTACCCCAGTTCATGCAAATGCAAATGTAAAATTTCAAGCCAAAAGGAATACTTGGATTTGATGGTGGTGGTAAATATTCATGAAAAAGGACAAGTTTGTGAACGGGCAACACAGATTTTGATAATGGACAACTAAATACGTTACACACTGGACCTTTATTCTTTTAGTTTAGTTCATTGGTTTACACATATACGAATAATACAGATTAATACACACATAATCAATAAAAGATGTGATGGAGAGATGCAAAAAGGGCACTCTCCAATGCATAGGCCAATTAAAATAGTAAGTAAACTAAAACACTGAAAAGAAAACGACAAAAAAACATCAAATCAACACAGTACAAATGCAAAACGTAAAATAATATTAGGTGTTACATGGGTTGTAAAGATATTGCATAAGGATAACATTGCACAGACAAAGACCAACCTTTAACTGAAATTGTACAGGTGTTAGCTTTAAAAAATGTGGTGGCAAAGCGTTCCGTATCACCGAACCGCTGTAGTTTAAACCAAACTGAAGTTGACGTGTTGGACAGACAGGAGGCCTGAGGTTGTAGTTAGTTTTAAGTTCTTGTATTCGTCGTTTAATCAATGTCAAACCTGCATGTTGGTGTTTGTGCTTGCTTCACTTTGTGTGTTTGTGTGGCTCCGATCTGTCAGCAGCGGGGTTTCCGTCCCCAGAGTCCACGGGGGGAGATTTAGTCCCCAGGTTTGTTGACTGACCAGTAGGTCTCAGGCTTAAATCCCGCCTTGACCTTTGACCCCGACACTAATTACATATAGCTCCAGTGCTGACGGCTATAATACACCCTGGGATTGAATAGAAAGCCTCCCAAGGTTGTCTACAAAAGACACGGAAGCCTCTAACGCCTTGAACCTTTAAGCCCCCGGCCCGAGAGGAGAACTGGTGATCACTGGAGGAACGCAGGCGTTTCCCTGAAGCATTAGCATGACCTTTTGTTCTGCTTTAATCCCACAGGCAAATAATATGATGTCAGTGATAAGGTGGCGTTGAAAAAAGCGGGTCATGATTCTTCGGGATCGGGGGGGGTGGTGGCAGGTCTTTGGTGCCATAATTACAAAATACTTTCAGGCTAAAAAACTTCACCCGCATAATACTCCAAATGAAGCAGCCGACATGAAGGGGGCGGATCACAACAGATTATAATATATGGGGGCTTTCACACCTACCTCACTTGGTCCAGACTTTCAGACTTTTCAGTTTTGATACAAATCCGATCCGGCCAAAAATATGTAGTCTCGGTCCGGATCAAACTGAACCATTGTCCGGTTCGTTTCTAACGGAACTGCGTCCACCCTTGGACACTTTTCGGCTAACGTTGACTAAAATATCTGTTCAAATACGGATATAAATGATCTTGTAAAGTTTTCAGATATTTTAATGGGGTCAAACTACGTGTCCTTTTTACGTGATATGTTGCGTCCACATGATACAAGCCTTCCGTGATCACGCACCACCCCCACCCCCTCTTCCACACAGTTGCTAGTAGCCAAGGAGGACACGAAGGATTAAAAGACATGATGGACTCATCAGAAGAGGTAATTATCTTCACTCGAGCTTCTGCATGTGAATGTCGCCGGACGCCACAGTCTTCTGAACAGTAGTATAGTCATACTGAGAAATATAGTGAGAGTTGTGCGGAGCTGATAGTCTTAAAGGACAATTCCGGGGCAAAATGAACCTAGGGGTTAATAACATATGTGTACCGAGTTGACCGTTCTCTGGGACATGTTTTCATGCTAATCGAATGTGTCTCTAGCTTGAAACAAGCTAGCACGAACTGTTGATTAGCTTAACGCTAGCCTTCGGGCCAGAGGGTAAAGTAAAAAGAAAGCTATTTCCAGACATGGGGGACTCGAGTCACATGACTTGACTCGAGTTAGACTCGATTCGCAAATTTTAGGACTTGAGACTTGCTTGATTAACATTCATAAAAGACTCGACTTGACTTTGACTTGATAGTCATGACTTGAGACTTGACTTAGACTTGAGTCAAATGACTTGAAATGACTTGATTTTCTGTTTAATAAATATATTTTTTCCCCGTCGGATATTGAGGAGGAGTTAACTTTACGATTTGACTGCTGTTGCATGCGCAGGAACCGTTGATATGATGACGCGGCGCGCGGCGGCAGACCGTCAGTAAACAACACTGGCTATGGCTAGTAGGCTAACTTAACGTCATGGATCCCTCTCATCGACGCCGATACCGTGGGTGCTCGGAAAATAATGACCACCCACGAGTGCCAGACTGCCAGTTCATTTTTACATTAAACTAAAATTAAACACGGCAGTTGTGGAGCGTCTGTCATAGTGTGATTGGTTATGTCGGTGGCATTGATTCTTAATTTCCCACGAAGCTGATCGCGGTTACGTGCCAGTTAAACTTTTCATCTCCAATCCTCTCTGTATTTGTGAGAAGTGGTGCTGTCCTGGCTTTATTATGGCGTGTGTGTTCGTGTCGGCCGCTGTCCGTTTCCTAAGGTTCTGAAATGCAAACACTTTTTTTTTAAAGGGTGTGCGCGTGTGAGCACCCACGGAGGAAAACATAAATCGGCGCCTATGTCCCTCTGCACAGAAAATAATAAAGTTTGGCTATAAGGATTACACATCTGACCAGGCAAAGAAAAACACGAACGGCAGTTTGCAAGGTCTGCAGTAGCCTACAAACATTTCCGACGTCGAATTTCATCAGACGCTTAAAGCGGGAGAGATTCGGGTTCCAGTCCACATATTCAGCTGAACCACTATTTGGACATTTGTGATGGACAGAAGTCCCTTCAGTTTTTGGCCATGAATAAGCACACCCTCCCCTCTTTGTTCAAGGTGGCGGTAAGAGCGAATAAAACTAGGCATACATACACACACAACACAAACTGCTCTCTCTCTCTCTCTCTCTCTCTCTCTCTCATAAACACACATGCAGACGTAAGTATGTGAATAAAGCTAGGCACACATACAACACACTCTGCACTCACACACATGCACATGCACATTCACTCACCAATATTAATAACTTTTCACTCACTCTTTCTCAAACATATTGCACACATTCACACACAAATACACTGACAAATATCAACATATACTTTCCATTCCATGTGATAAGCAGAGGTGGGTAGTAACGAGTTACATTTACTCCGTTACATTTACTTGAGTAAGTTTTTGAAAAAATTATACTTCTAGGAGTAGTTTTAAATCTCTATACTTTTTACTTTTACTTGAGTAGATTTGTGAAGGAGAAACTGTACTCTTACGCCGCTACATTAGGCTACAATGAGCTCGTTACTTTTCTTTTTTCTTTTGTTTTTATCCCCCGCGTAAGCCTCATTTTAATGTTTTATGTTGACAGAGAGAGAGAGAGACTTCCGCTAAAGGCTCTACCACGTGACTGTGTTTCACCAATCAAACGTAGTTGTGCAGTCTCGTCTCGTCACCATACTCAAACTCAGCGGCGGGATGGGTTAGTTTACAGTCGCAGCAATACAAAACTGACAATGTCAGAATAAGCCGTCGTCAATGCAGACACAGACGAGGAGGAACACGCCCTGTAGAGGCCAGATCAACATGCCCTGGATTTCTTTCAGTTACCCGGCTTCACCTAACCTAACCACCGCGGTCGCGCAAGCTGTGTCATGACGCTGGTTATCAACTAGTTCAATCAACCCAGGGTTTCTCAATCCAGCGGCGCGTGTTCACATAAAAGAGGTTATGTTTGCACAACATGACCAACAATAGCCACATATTTTACATAAGAAGAGCAAACTATAGCTTTATTCTAAATAAATACGAAGAACACAGACACGGTTTTACAGGCAAAACGCAATAGGCTACAGTCGCTGCTTCCTAAAACAGGAGGAGCTGGCAAAAAAAAATAGCCAACGCTGTAGATGCGCACAACTCTTAGGCTATCAACATCACTTCCCCATCAGTCAGGCACAAGATCTGACCATAATTACACTTGTAGGCCTACTTTCCATAAACTGCCGTTGCTTTAGCCTTTTATTTCAGTTGCAACCCTGGCAGTGGAAGCGATCGTGAGAGCAAATAATATAAAAAACATAATTCAAACCGCTGTGCGCATTACACACGGCAAATATACCCATCAGGGAATGTTAACGGGGCTGTCGGTCACTAAATGTTTTCTGTATGAGAACACCCCTCTCTTTTTCTCTCTCCCCCTCTCTCTCTCCTCGTACCGAGCTCCACCTGATCTTCTAAGAACGGTGAAGCCGTTATCAGCGAGTATTGATTGGACAGTAGGCGGTGCTTTCACACCAGTTGATCTCTGATCTCCAACTTAACCTGCTCCCGACCAGGTTAGGCGTCGTCCAGCATAAGTTACCACGGCGATTGAGCCCGTTAACAAGTGATCCACCTTTGTGAATGAAAGCATGTCTACCTTAGTAAAAGTGCCAAACAGCAGCTCCATTATCTTGTTCTAGTTCTGCCTGAAGAGCCTGGTAAAAAAAAGTGTAAAGGTTTGGAAATTTGTGTTACTTGTGCTTATTTATTTTTTATGTATTATTATTTTATTGATATTATTTTTTAAGTACTTACATTTACCTGGATTATTTTTAATTCAAGCTATTTTGTAATTAATTAATTAAAATTAATTTAATTGATTGGATGAACTATAATTTGTCTAAATATGATTATTTTGTATTTTTGTCCGTCTGATTGAATGCTTGTGTTAAAAAATAAATCGTTACTCAACAGTTACTCAGTACTTGAGTAGTTTTTTCACCAAGTACTTTTTTACTCTTACTCAAGTAATTATTTGGATGACTACTTTTTACTTTTACTTGAGTCATATTATTCTGAAGTAACAGTACTTTTACTTGAGTACAATTTTTGGCTACTCTACCCACCTCTGGTGATAAGCAAAGGTGGTGAGATTCAGCTCCTCTTAAAGAATAGGTTTTGTTCTTTAAGAGAAGGAAAGGTTTGAAGAATATTATTTGACTTAGGAACCATTATACTTGAATTGTTTGAAGGAATTTCAGGATTTGATGTCATGTTTGAGACATATTGAACAATGTTGATTTATAAGTTTTAGGCTGTGCTTTTTTATCTGTGTTAATTTAAACTCTTCAGATGTATGTGGACGCAATGTCTATTGAATATTGAGTAAAAAATACATGTAAAACTCCAGCAGTTCATAATCACTGTCATTCGCTTGTTTAAAAATGGAAACTTTTGTATGACTTGACTTGTGACTTGCTTGACCAAAGCTATGACTTGACTTGACTTGCTTGATTGTCACAAAAAATGACTTGGACTTGCTTGAGACTTGAAGGTTAAGACTTGAGACTTGCCCATGTGTGACTTACTCCCATCTCTGGCTATTTCTACACCACTAACAAGCCTCAAAATAGCTCCACACTTCCATGGTAGCATAATGAGGGTCCCTACATGTAAACCGAAGCATTGAGAACGTTGTATCTGTACAGACAGTTTATTAAAAAGATAGTTTATAAAGACTGTACCTTCACGTACAGTATAGAACGTATATTTTTTTAATAAACTGTCTGTACACTTACAACGTTGTCAATGCTTCGGTTTACATGTAGGGACCCTCGTTATGCTACCATGGAAGTGTGGTGATATTTTGAGCCTTGTTAGTGGTGTAGAAATAGAGATTTCTTTTTACTTTACCCTCTGGCCCGAAGGCTAGCGTTAAGCTAATCAGCGGTTTGCGCTAGCTTGTTTCAGGGTAGAGACACATTCGATTAGCATGAAAACATGTCCCAGAGAACGATCGACTCTGTACACATATTTTATTAACCCCAAGGTTCATTTTGTGCAAGAATTGTCTTTTAATTAGCTTAATAGCAACTCATTTGGCAATGGCTTGAACGTAACGGACGTTTAATATCCAGAAGTTACACACTAAAGCTTTAATTGTGTCAGCACTACTTTTATTCATACAACTATTATTTTGTTCACTACAAGTTTAATGTGTCTGTGTGTTAAAAATATCTTAACTAAAAAAAAGTTGACAAAATGTACGTCGTTGATTTTATCTGACAGATGTAGAGGTACGCCTAAGGGTACTGTTGTAGTTCTACTTCTATACTAATTTTTAAATTTTTGTATTTATTAGCTTGTCTACATGTTTTATGTCAGTTTATTTAAAGGTGGTTTCATTAGTGTGCACTGTTGAATGTTCGCTTGTCTGTGTTAACAACTCCAATACAAATACACATGTAATGGAAGCTTTTTATAGTGCTTTTTTTCTCAGTCGTTGTGCAGAACCTGAGCCCTAAAGCTAGCACACTAACAAGTTGTAACAATAGCTCATTAGGAAACAATCCCCGGTGTCGGTGTCTGTGTTTTCACAGTGATAAAAGCATCAGATGACATTAGCACGGAGGGAATTAAACCTGCGGTCCAAAGTCAACACAGACAGACAGACAGGCTAAGAGAAAGGACGACTGTCGGAAGATAACGAGCAGGAGAGAAAACCGAGATGAAGGGAGGATTTCAGGTGAGGGCGGATAAAGGCGAAGCTCAAAAGGAAAATGATCTGTGATGACAGACGGCGTGCATCGCGCAGCGGCAATAAAGTTCACGACCTCACCGCAAACCGACAACCGCGCATTTTTTTTGTTTTGCGTTTCACCTGCTGAATCTGTGAGTCATTGTTAAAGTGTTTGTTGACTCAAAGCTGCATTTCATCATGCACTCATATTCATAAATGCTTGAGCCCTTGTGTGGGCGAGCAGCCGCCCTGCTCAGGAATGAATTCATAGGTTTTTAGCCCACAGGCATTTTCACATTATGTACAGAAAATGTAGAATTTCACAATTGTGCACATTATTTCTACTGACAATATAGTGTTGTCATTATTTCTACCCTCTACTGGGACCCACAGGAGTGTTTTCCATCCTCATATCTGAACATGTAGGCGTAAATTTCGGAGGGGGTGCAGGGAATATGTCCCCTCCAAATATTTATTAGCGGTCTCCGCTTTAAAAAATATGAAAGACTTACCAACTTACCACTTACCAAGAGGTATAAATAACCGTTCAGGGGGGTCCAAACATGTATGGAAAACGGTAACTGTGTCTACTTCAGGACTACATCGGGGGTTAAAGAACACAGGAGCGTGAAAAATAAAGATAGATTCATGGAGATTTAAACAAGGTCTCCTCTAACAGATTTGTTCTTGAGATGTACGTTATTCCTAAAAACAAATGCCAAAATTTGTGATCCTTTGAATTTAAAAGTTTTAAATAATACAGGAGGGTAATCATTTCCTTTACATTAATAAAGACATGTGCACCATAAATTGATGCAGAAAGGCACAAATTGGTGCAGAACAATTCACCAGAGTGCAGGAAATGAAGTTTGATGCGTTTGAAACGGCCCATTTGTGTGACGTCCTGTTATGTTCTTAAACCCCCCCAAAAAAGCACAAGTAGACTTTATATTTCACAATTACTGTTTTCCGTGAGAGCGTTTATAGATTTCCACGTTTCCTACCGCATTTCAAACCCACACAAGGCAGCTTTATCTACAGGAGAGAGAGAAACGGCTGCAGGAAACGGTCACCTGTTCCACAAACTCTCGGGCAGTTCGGTGCTTGTGTTTGGTGTTTAAAAACTTGTCTTGTGGCAGCGATAGAGGCAGTGATGTTTCCTGTAGAGGAATCTCACGTGGCCTCAAAACACACCGACAAGTTTGATTGCCGGTTACACGATCGGCCGCCGCAGCGTGAAGTGGGATTGCGTTTCTCCAAAAGTTGAGTCAGTCTCAACTTTTCGCTGCATTTTTTTGCAACACATTCTCACTCCCACTGTGTAAAATCGGGACGCTTGGTCAGGGGCTTTTGGCGTTGTTATTGACGCTAAAAGTCTCCTTTAAGGTCAGATCTAAATGCGCTTTATCTAAATGTGCTGGGTCGGGACTATTGGTGTCACTTTTGACGCAGTTCGTTTTAGGAAAAGATGGTGGGTTGGCTTAAAAAAAGGTATGTTTATGTGACACGCGGGACAAGAACGGGACAGTTTGGTTTAGGTAAAGAAGAACGGGACAGTTGGGTTTAGGTAAAGAAGAACGGGACAGTTGGGTTTAGGTATAGAAGAACGGGACAGTTGTGTTTAGGTATAGAAGAACGGGACGGTTGGATTTAGGTAAAGAAGAACGGGACAGTTGGGTTTAGGAGAAGAACGGGACAGTTGGGTTTAGGTAAAGAAGAACAGGACAGTTGGGTTTAGGTAAAGAAGAACGGGACGGTTGGATTTAGGTAAAGAAGAACGGGACAGTTAGTAAAAGAAGAAAGCGACGGTTGGGTTTAGGTAAAGAAGAACGGGACAGTTGGGTTTAGGTAAAGAAGAACGGATAGTTGTGTTTAGGTAAAGAAGAACGGGACAGTTGGGTTTAGGTAAAGAAGAACGGGACAGTTGGGTTTAGGTAAAGAAGAACGGGACAGTTGGGTTTAGGTAAAGAAGAACGGGACAGATGGGTTTAGGTAAAGAAGAACAGGACAGTTGGGTTTAGATAAAGAAGAACAGGACAGTTGTGTTTAGGTAAAGAAGAACGGGACAGTTGGGTTTAGGTAAAGAAGAACGGGACAGTTGGGTTTAGGTAAAGAAGAACGGAACAGATGGGTTTAGGTAAAGAAGAACAGGACAGTTGGGTTTAGATAAAGAAGAACAGGACAGTTGGGTTTAGGTAAAGAAGAACAGGACAGTTGGGTTTAGATAAAGAAGAACAGGACAGTTATGTTTAGGTAAAGAAGAACGGGACAGTTGGGTTTAAGTAAAGAAGAACAGGACAGTTGGGTTTAGTAAAAGAAGAAAGCGATGGTTGGGTTTAGGTAGAACGGGACAGTTGGGTTTAGGTAAAGAAGAACGGGACAGTTGGGTTTAGGTAAAGAAGAACGGGACAGTTGGGTTTAGGTAAAGAAGAACGGGACGGTTGGGTTTAGGTAGAACGGGACAGTTGGGTTTAGGTAAAGAAGAACGGGACAGTTGGGTTTAGGTAAAGAAGAACGGCACAGTTGGGTTTAGGTAAAGAAGAACGGGACGGTTGGGTTTAGGAAACGTGACATGCGGGACACGATCCCCGGTGAAAGTCCTGTGTTGTTTGACCCATCCACCCCCCCACCCTGCATCCCTACATGATATTTCGGGCATTCATACTACTCTCTACCGTAGTATCTCTTGATACCACGTCATCTTAAAGCGCCACATAGCTGCTGCTCTGCCCGGGAGGTTCTACACGCACGCTGAAGGGCGCTTTTTGCATCGTATCTGACGCCGACAGCCACTGCCCAAGCGTCTGCATTTTACGAGTTTGGAAGTGAGAACGGGTTGTTTTTTGGAGTGTTCCCACCCAGCGGCAAACCCAGGCCGCAGCCTAAACGCACTACCCCCATTCAAAAAGTCTGAACGCAGCCTCAGGCAGACATTTGATGCTCTTATACTCTGTCAACTTAATTCCTGCTTTTCTCCCGTCATAATTTACTACGGCCACTGGAGGGCGCCACCACTAAATAACGTCCATTTTCATCCGCTTGTCCCGGGTCGGGTCGCAAAGGCAGCAGCTGAAGCAGAGTAAATGTAAATATGAGTCGTAATTGCGAAATCGAAACTGAAACTTTTAAACTAAGGGGGTAAAAGCAGGATTATACTCACTCCCCAAAAGACTTCTGTGTGTACATGTGTGCATTTGTGTGCTCGTATGTGAAGGTGAGTGCATGTGACACTTGTGCATGTATTTAAGCGTGTGCGCGTTTAACATAATTTTATGAAAGTAGGCTGAAAGTATGTGAAAGCTCTGTGTTTCTGTATGGTGACCTGTGCAGGAGCCTCTGAGTGTGTGTGTGTGTGTGTGTGTGTGTGTGCGTGTGTGTGCAACATCGCTGTTTGCAAAACACGCCTCACAGAGCAGGTATGCGTCCTGTGCGACGGCAAACAGGTAAGAACAAATCTGCAGCGTCCAGAGATGTGCTGCGTCTGCCGAGGAATCCTTCACATTCTTGCTTTTGTTGTGACCGAGACACAGAAATACACTTTGACTCACCTTCATCTTTCGTGTCCGCAGACGCTGCTGGAAACCAGCTTCATCTTTTGTTTGACCACAAATATTACACAAGGACTTCAGGTGTTTGGATAGGAGCACCATAGCTTTATTAGATTTAATTTGTTGTGCGGTGAGTGAGCCACAAGTATGAAGACACCACCGTTGGCATGCTCTGAATACCAGACACGCTAACGTAGGTCATTCAATTAACAAAGGGGCCTTATAGCTATGTCAACTTTGAAGTAATACATTTGTTGTTTTTGTTTCAACAAGTCCTCCAAACCACGTGACGATATCGGTCCTTTGTTCCTCCCTTCTAATACGACCCACGGGAGCATTTTCCATCCCCATGTCTAAATTTGACACCGTTTTCAAAGTTTCTATATCATAAATTTGTGTTTCTTTCAACCAAATTGCCCCAAAATTACATGGAGGGTTCCATAAGACGCTCTTCACAAAGGCAATTAAGGATCAGATCTCTATTTTCATCGAATTTTGGGTGTTGTATTAAATTTTTTAGCAATATCCTGACTAAACTTTGACAGATCAGTGATAATGTGTTACCTTCATACCTCTGATCTTAACCATTGGTCAATATCATTGAGAATTTTGGGAGCTATGGCTCTGTAAATGTGTAGGACGGCATGCTAAATTTTCATTGGTAGTAGTTTTGTTTCATTCATGATTTTATCAGGACACACAGTTCGCATGCACGCGCACACACACACACACACACACACACATACACAGCTCTGCTAATCAGAACAGTTAGCCTGCTGTCACCCGTTGCTAATTGAAAGGTTTGTTGTGTAAACACTTCAGCATCACCGGCCTGATTCAGCCGCCATCTCCTCTCCTCCTTCCCCCGCTCCTTCTTCTCTCACCTTCCCACCTTTCCGTCTCCTTCCTTACTGTTATGTCACATTTCCATCAAAGGCAGACTTGGTCAGCAATAACTGGATGTGCTGTGACTCTCACGGAGCAGCCTGTCAATCACCCACAAAACGACCATATGGGTCGATTATGCAAGCAGCTCGTTGTTACGTTTCTTGTTAGGCGGCGGCCTCTCGTGGATACAGGAATTAAAACACAATTAAGGTCTCAAAGTAAGAGGCCCATTCCACGTTAAGAGGCAGGTTAAGGTGGTGGATGGGTCGAACAAACACAAGACTTTCACTCAAGTTTCGTGTCCCATGTGAAACACAAAAGTCAACTGTCATTTTTTATGTATGAGTTTGTATCTGAAGTCTCTTTTATATAGACCTTAGTGGTCCCCTAATACTGTATCGGAAGTCTCTTTTATATAGACCTTAGTGGTCCCCTAATACTGTATCTGAAGTCTCTTTTATATAGACCTTAGTGGTCCCCTAATACTGTATCGGAAGTCTCTTTTATATAGACCTTAGTGGTCCCCTAATACTGTATCTGAAGTCTCTTTTATATAGACCTTAGTGGTCCCCTAATACTGTATCGGAAGTCTCTTTTATATAGACCTTAGTGGTCCCCTAATACTGTATCTGAAGTCTCTTTTATATAGACCTTAGTGGTCCCCTAATACTGTATCTGAAGTCTCTTTTATATAGACCTTAGTGGTCCCCTAATACTGTATCTGAAGTCTCTTTTATATAGACCTTAGTGGTCCTCTAATACTGTATCTGAATTCTCTTTTATATAGGCCTCAGTGGTCCTCTAATACTGTTTCTGAAGTCTATTTCATATAGACCTTAGTGATCCCCTAATACTGTATCTGAAGTCTCTTTTATATAGGCCTTTGTGGTCCCCTAATACTGTATCTGAAGTCTCTTTTATATAGACCTTAGTGGTCCCCCAATACTGTATCTGAAGTCTCTTTTATATAGGCCTTAGTGGTCCCCTAATACTGTATCTGAAGTCTCTTTTATATAGACCTTAGTGGTCCCCTAATACTGTATCTGAAGTCTCTTTTATATAGACCTTAGTGGTCCCCTAATACTGTATCTGAAGTCTCTTTCCCGAAATTCAGTCTTGGTGCAGTACATATATATATATACATATATATATATATATATATATATATATATATATATATATATATATATATATATATATATATACATATACATATATATATATATATACATATACATACATACAGTAGTATGTATATATAATAATATGTATGAAATGAAGTTGCATGTAAAACTGGTCCTGTTGGATGGAAATGAATATATATATATTATTTATGCAGTCCCTTTGCACTTACTCTGAGGACTCCATGGGGATCACGAACCCCCGATTGAATATCTCTGGTTTAGGGCATTTCCTCTCTAAGTGGGAGGTTTTGCGGACAAAGTACACACGGAGATACACTGGTAAGAGCCAATGAGGTTTAACCATGTATCAGCTAATATAAATAGCTCACTGTACTGTATTGTGTCAACACTTAACTTCATTTAATATTGGATGTGGCGGGTTTTCTTTGCGCGATGCAAATGTTCCACCAATACAAGTTCCTTCTCTAAACTATTTCACAGATCCACTGTCTTTGCGACCGGAGCTTAGCATCGCCCAAGACGACTGGGATTGGTTTAAAGACATGCAAACAACCCAGAGCCTTTTTTTTCCCTCTCCTATCCCAGAATGCATCACTAGATGGGCCAGACCCGTAAAGTCTGGCAATGTGAGACTAGTTGTTTACCAATCAATAGACGAAACTTGAAGGAAGAGGACAATATCTAACACTTTTCTTTTTTTAGATAGATAGATAGATAGATAGATAGATAGATAGATACTTTATTGATCCCCAAGGGGAAATTCAAGGTCCCAGTAGCTTAAAGACATCACACACAACACACACATACATCATAAACAGGATGATAAAATGACATATCCACATGAATAATATGGACAATAAAAGAAAAGATCCTAAATAACTAAATAAAAACTAAGGTGCTCTATGAGAGTGTGTGTCATGGTGATAGTGCAAGACATGGTAATATAAAAATTATCGCAGTGCAAGGATAAAGTTTAAAAAAAAGATATGGCCATTATAATGGAATAAAGTAGACAGTAGGATAGACACAAATCAACAGTCAATATTAGAGTATGGTGTGGTGTTTCAGTGAATGTATCAGAACACGCTTCACTTAATATGCGTGATAACAAGCCGTGTTGGGAAACCCAGACATGTTGTGGAGATGATTTCAGATGCAAGCAGCCGAACTTTCAGAGTGAAGTGTACCGGCAGATAATCCGATCTGCTGTTATCTGGATGGAGAGCAAACACTGACAGCAGGCGATCATCAGTGCTATCAGCTCACTAACTGCTCCGACTGCCGCTGATAACACACAAACACACAAATACACACTGATAACCTTAAACACGCTCACTAGAGAGGAGGATTTTCGGTGACTTCTGTTAATCTTTTTGTGGTTATTTAGAGTGTGAGAGACACTTAACAATCCCAGATATTTAGTCAGGCTGTTCTCATGAACCATTCGTAGTAATTCATACTGTAGCTACGAAAAAGTAAAGCACTGTAATTTGTCTGTAATAACTTTAAAGGTCAGATATTATGCTTTTCCGTGTTCTCTGTCATATCTACAGTGTTATACTGTTGGATTTTCATGTTAAACGTGGCCACAGCAAAGAATGAGTTAAACATATTTTAGACGAATCCCTGTGAACTGTTCTGAACGCTCCAGTTTCAACAGTTTTTTCTAATCTCGGCTAAGTGTTACCAACAAATTTCTAAAAAGGGAAGAAGTTTCACTCTCTCGTTACATCCGGCTTCTGAACTGGTTGCAGTTCCACCAGAGTTCCATATCGGGAGCGCTCACAGGCCAGTGCAGAATGAATGGGACTCTATGGAGCTATACCCCTCAAAATCCACTTTTCTCAGGATATCATTTTTTGTCTAGTAATTTGAATGTTGCATAACCCTAACCCTAACCCTAACCGCTGGGTGTTAGATTTTTTAAAGTGGCTTTTTTGTTCTAAAAAGCCGTTTAAAATGTCAATGACATCATACACATATATAGCCAGAGATACTGCTTTACGGCAAGCTCTGGGTCACTTCCTTTGCTCTCTCGAGGCATCGACAACACAGCTGACAGGTTAGACTCTCCCTGCCTTTTAGGTTTCTTCCTAAAAGGGAGTTTTTTCTTGCCACTGTCGTAATAGCCACTGCTAATGCTTGCTCTTGAGGGAATTACTGTAATTGTTGGGGTTTTGGAAATTATAGAGTGTGGTCTAGACCTACTCTATCTGTAAAGTGTCTCGAGATAACTTTTGTTATGATTTGATACTATAAATAAAATTGAATTGAATTGAATTAATACACATGCTAGAAAGAGGTTTGCTGATGTTTTAAAGACCACGCCGAAATATTCACTCTGACATTCTGGCTCTGCTTCGGATGCCGTCAAGCGGGATCTCCGATCGTAATCAGTCCTTCACTGACCAATCAGCATTCATTAGCAGAATGCTAGCGTGTTACGGGCAACAACGACTCACCCTGTAAGAAATCCAAAGGACACAAGTACTCGTTCATTCAACTTTCGACCTATAATCCATGTTGAACTTGCAAAAACTACAATCAAATCTGAGGTTTCTCAACGACAATCAGGCGAAAGAGACAAATTTAGCCGTCTAGCTCCATAGATTCCCATTCATTTTGCACTGGACCGCGATCACCCCCAGTGGAACTCTGGTGGAACTGCAACCAAATTCGGTACAATGGGGCTGAATAGGGAGTGGAAAGGCTTTCCGTAGACCGGCTTTGGTGTTATGCAACTCTAAGCCGGCCTTCTATGATTGATCATCTGCTCCAAGTAGGCAGGACTGGAGTGTTTTTTTTCTTTTTTTAAGCCACTACAGTGTTAACATTGTCCCATGTAACAACATGGCTAACGGCAGTAAACAATGTCTGCCATTGTCGTTAAGATCTCCCCAATTCCGGCTCACATTACTCCTTAAACATTTTCTGTTAGTAGTATTTGGTCTAATCTGCAAACTTTCCCTTAAATTACCAGCTAATGCTAGCGGTAGCTAGCTAGCTTGATTACATTTTTTCAAAACAAACCTAGTTGTATTCTTGCAATGTGTAACTCTGCAAGATCCCCCAGTCTTTACGTATTATTGAGCCTTTAACGCTAGATGTGAGACGACTGTCTTTAGATGTGAGATGGTGTCAGACTTTAATCTTTTCAACGGCTGTTCAAAGTCTTCTAGTGTCTAGTAGGCATACGTCAAAAACATTTTCATGGCTGTGACCCAGCCAACAAAGACAACACGTCATTCTCAGTAACTGGAGTAAATGTAATTTAGTCTCCCACCCAGATTAGCTTCCTGCCACAGATGTTTGCGTCAGGTTTAAGTCTCACCTCCTCCTCATTCATTCCCTTATAATGACTCAGAGTCAAACATTTACAGTAGCAGTGCAACACCGGAGGGATTTGCATACTGCAATGTAATGGATCTGAGCTCGTTGAGACAGATAAGATAAGTTTTTAAATGGCTGCTGGGGTTAAACCTGCCACACACACACACACACACACACACACACACACACACACACACACACACACGTTTGCGGCACTATCTTTGTGGGGACCCGTCATTGACATAATGCATTCCCTAGCCCCTTACCCTTACCTTAACCATCACAACTAAATGCCTAACTCTTTAACCCTTACCCTCACCTTAACCATCACAACTAAATGCCTAACCTTAACCCTTACCCTCACCTTGACCATCACAACTAAATGCCTAACCTTAACCCTTACCCTCACCTTGACCATCACAACTAAATGCCTAACCTTAACCCTTACCCTAACCTTAACCATCACAACTAAATGCCTAACCTTAACCCTTACCCTAACCTTAACCATCACAACCATATGCCTAACCTTAACCCTTACCCTAAGCTTAACCATAACAACTAAATGCCTAACCTTAACCCTTACCCTCACCTTGACCATCACAACTAAATGCCTAACCTTAACCCTTACCCTAACCTTAACCATCACAACTAAATGCCTAACCTTAACCCTTACCCTAACCTTAACCATCACCACTAAATGCTTAACCTTAACCCTTACCCTCACCCTAACCATAACCTAATTCTAACCCTAATCTTACAACCAAGTCTTAACCCTCAAACAGCCCTTTGAACTTGTGGGGTCCAGCATTTTGGCCCCACAAAGCTGTCGGGACCCCACAAGTATATTGGACTCCCAGTTTTTGGACCCCACGAATATAGTTAAACAAGACCACACACACACACACACACACACACACACACACACACACACACACACACACACACACACACACACACACACACACTGTAATTAGGCTACTCCAGACAGGTTCACACATCCTATTATTTAGACGTTAACAACTCCCAAAACATATATCGGGTCACGAAAAGTAATGCACTGTAATTCGTATGTATTTGACGTATTTATTAACTCATTTTAAAAAAAGTAGTTTGACGTGTGAATGTCGTAGAAACAAAGTTTTGTTGCGTGAAATGTTGCATTTCAGCAGCTATTTATAAACGTGTCTCTGTGAACAGATAATGAGCTGAAGCCAAAAGGCTGCCTGGAAGTTAGAGAACAAGCCTAAAATTGTGTATGATGCTTTAGAAAAATGATCCCGAATATATCACGGTTGTAGTCCTGTTTATGAACTAAACTGCAAAGCATGCAGAGCAAAACAGCGGTATAGTCGTTTAAGCCCAAAAAAAAGTGGGCAGACTCAGTGTGAGGCGTTGAGCTGTAGCCTACCTTCAGCTCAGGTCAATGCACCTTCCTCTAAGTCAACACGCTTTAAACACAGCCGGAGGGCAGCAGCACAAGATATGTCGAGTAATTGCTCATAATTAGCGCAATTAAAGTGTAAAGATGTGTACGAGAGTGTGTGTGTGTGTGTGTGGGATTGTGTGTGTGTGTGTGTGTCTGTGTGTGCATGGTTTGGGGGTTACACAGAGGTAAGAAGAAGCCTGAGAGGAGGAGGAGAATTAGCTTTTCAATTTATATGTCTGCGGTCAGACTACTGAAACCCTGGAACTAAAGCTGTCTGCTAATCTACCTGTGGTGTGTGTGTGTGTGTGTGTGTGTCTACTGTAAAATACTGGCACATACGTATACAATGCGTGAATGTACAAATGCTCTACTTCTATGCTTGCGAGGACCCTTGAGTTTGGCAGACAAAAAGGTGACTGTGAGCCAGGTACAGGGCTCCGCGAGCTGTCGGTCCTTTCAGCGGCCATGGCAGTTAAGTTTAGACAACAAAAAGTTATGCGTCATGTGGTGACGACAATTAAATTTAGACACCAAAACGACTAGTTAAGTTAAAAGATTATGCTTTGGATGAAAACACTCCTGGACAACGGACACACGTTTCCTGGGTGAAAGTCTTTTGTTTTCCCCGGGAAGTGAACTCCACTCTCTGGTCCACAGCGCTATTACACAGCAGCACTCAGTGTGGTGCTGATGGTAATAAATACGTGGAATACATAAAAATTCGTAGCTATAAGTTCGAATGATCTGTGAGAATAGAATGCTCTATTAAGGATCAGAGCTGAAATTAAAATCTTATCTGATAAGCCAAACTGTTTTCCTGCAGGTCAGAAATGATATCCTCCACACAGTCAAAACAACTGTGTGGAAAGTAACTAAGTACATTTACTCCAGTACTGCACTTAGATCCAAATGTTGAGGTACTTGTACTTTACTCTTACTCCACTACATTCATCTGTTACAGCTTTAGTTACTAGTTACTTTAGTTACTCCGCTACATTCATCTGTTACAGCTTTAGTTACTAGTTACTTTAGTTACTCCGCTACATTCATCTGTTACAGCTTTAGTTACTAGTTACTTTAGTTACTCCGCTACATTCATCTGTTACAGCTTTAGTTACTAGTTACTTTAGTTACTCCGCTACATTCATCTGTTACAGCTTTAGTTACTAGTTACTTTAGTTACTCCGCTACATTCATCTGTTACAGCTTTAGTTACTAGTTACTTTAGTTACTCCGCTACATTCATCTGTTACAGCTTTAGTTACTAGTTACTTTAGTTACTCCGCTACATTCATCTGTTACAGCTTTAGTTACTAGTTACTTTAGTTACTCCGCTACATTCATCTGTTACAGCTTTAGTTACTAGTTACTTTAGTTACTCCACTACATTCATCTGTTACAGCTTTAGTTACTAGTTACTTTAGTTACTCCGCGACATTCATCTGTTACAGCTTTAGTTACTAGTTACTTTAGTTACTCCACTACATTCATCTGTTACAGCTTTAGTTACTAGTTATTTTAGTTACTCCGCTACATTCATCTGTTACAGCTTTAGTTACTAGTAACTTTACCCACATTTTTTTATTCTAAAGTAAGCTAGCCAACAATATAACGGCCTACAAGTCCAGCTGAGATGATGAGACCATTAGACACACAACTGTTTGGATCCTTTACACTTTCTACAATGGGAGGATTCTTCTTTATTTTTAGTACTTTTAACTACATTTTCCTGATGATACTTACAGACTTTTACTTAAAGGAGAACTCCGGCCGATTTTTATCTGAATCTTGATTGCTAGCTGTCCACGAGTACTGTCGATAAGAAAAACAACGACCAAAATCTGTGTTAGCAAACTGGAGTAGCTGCAGCTAATGGCCAGAGCTCCCAGTTAGCTAAAATGACAGTTGTGGGGGCATGTTCTAAATAGTGCCTTTGTGCCTCTTAACAGACACAAAATGCAAATTCAAATTTCTGTGCAACATGAACAGGGCCCTTACGTGACAACAAGATGCCTTTTCAACTCAGACATTGCGAAGAAACCGTTTAAATTCAAAGTTTGTGCTGTCGCCTACCTTGTCTCGATCCCGCCGGTAGCTAGCTCGGCCTGCTAACGGGGGTTCAGCCAAGTTTCGGTGGTAATCATCACGCAGCAGTTCTGTGTGTAGTTGTTCGTTGCTATGCCGAGTTCCAGCTCATCCATTTTGTGTGCGATGGATCTGGCGTAGTTTCCTTAGCCGCAACCTTCCTCAGCAACTCCACTTTGCTAGCACCGATTTTGGTCGTTTTTTTTTTCCCTATTGACAGTACTCGCAGACATCTAGCAATCAAGATTCAGGTAAAAATCGGCCAGAGTTCTTCTTTAAGTAACATTTTTACAGTGTGGTATTAGTACTTTTACTGAAGTAAAGGACCTGAACACTTCTTCCATCATTGCTTTCTCCAGTTTAGTGTGAATGCACACACACACACACACACAGTCCCAACCTGCAGACCACACCGCTGGGCTCTAATCCTGTTAAGGAGGAAAGAGACAATTACTCTGCTTGGCTTCGGTTCAGTGCTCAGATCCGCTCCTGCCGACCGCTCGGAGCAAAAACAGTCACCTCCGCCGCCAAACGGCTGCAGGGGGAGTACAGCGTGAAAACAAGCTCCGCTTTAACCTCTGCAGGTGCCACGTGTTGATTCTTTTAGTATTGACTCTGAGTAAAGTAAAATCCCAGCAGCTCAAACTTGATTTAACTGCTGCGTTAACATCATTAAAAACAGTTCAATGCACCACAAGGCTATTGAAAAAAATTAGTCCTCACTTTTCAAAAATGTCTCTCTTATCTCCGATTGTCTTGGCTGTGCAAACTTTACAATTCTTTCCAAAAATGTCCTTAATTCCTCAAAAATATCTCCACTTTTTTGAAAAAAAAATGTCTATATTCTTTCCAACTTTTCATCCTTATTTCCAAACCTTTTCTCAACCTTACAAAAATATATCCACTTTCCAAAAAATGTCCCGAAAATTCCCTTCTTCTTGTCTCGTTTTTTCATAACCTTTTCTAACATGTCTTAAAATGTCCTCACTTTCCAAAAAAATGCCTATACTCTTTCCGACATGTCCTTATTTCTAAACCTTTTCTCAATGTTCCAAAAACATCTTTGCACATCTTTCATGATCCGGATTAACTTAAGTGGGAAAACACAAGACTTTCAACCAGGAAACGGGTGTTCATTAGCCTGTATGGATGCTAGCCGAACTTAGCCCCGCCCACAACATCTGAGGTCGGGAAGTTGGGTCTGGACTTGATCCGTTGTGGAGCAACTATGCTCCAACCAGAGCTGTTTGGACCAATCAGATTGTCAGGGGGCGGGCTTTATACAATGATGGACAGATGATCAACAGTAACGGAATCAACCACGTCACCAAAAGAGCGCTTGGGTTGAATTTGTTTACAACAAAGATGGCTGCCATCGCGTCTGTTATAGAAGATATCGGCAGCGCATTAATCTTAAAACAGGAACAGAGAACCGTGATCACGTATGTACACACATCGCCACACCCGTCCGCACGACACGGAAACTGCCGCCTCTGCCTTTGCTCTGTCGAAGCCTGCCTTTGACTTGCAGCTTCTGGGACGTCTGTGTCCGTTGCTCTGATTGGTTGTAGGTCTATCCGTTGCTCTGATTGGTTGTAGGTCTATCCAATTGAGTGCAGAGGCATTTTCTTTCCTAGTTTGGTTGAATAACGCCCCATAATCACAGCCCAATGGAGCAGCATCATGTCCCAGGAGTTATATCTAAGGGGACTGGTGTTTTAACCCAAACCACCATCTTTTTTCTAATCTTAACTAGTTGTTTTGGTGTATAAACTTAACTGTTGTCGTCGCACGACGCTCACTTTTTGCCGGCTAAACTTAACTGCAACGCCCGCTGACAGCACTGTGCTCTGTACCCGGCTCAGTCTTTTTTTCAGCTAAATTTAACTGTCATGTGACTGGTCGTCATGTTACATCATCATCATCATCATCATCATCATCATCATCATTATCATTATCATTATCATCATCATCATCATCATCATTCTTTATTTAGTTCTTGGAGGCACAATTGATTGAATTCTTTTTCAATGTAGCCGAGATTACAGAAAATAAATACACAATCAGATTGGAACACAATACACAAAAATTGTAAAACACAATGACGGGAATAGAAAACGAGGATGTGCGAGTCACTAAAAACAATTACGTGAAATCACATAAATAATAAAAGAACCAAGATAAAAATCAAGGATATCGTGTGAATACGTTTTCGTACGACACCTTATGAACCCGTTTTAGGGATATCCCCCCCTCCCCCTTTTGGTAGTGCGGTTTCAGAATCCAACTTTTTCCTTTAAAAAAAAAAAAAGAGACTTCTCTTTGTCCGAACATCAATAGGAGATCATTTGTTTTACCTGGATTCACCTCGTCAGAGCAAACAGTCATTACACAAACAGTACCTCTCGCCCACGAAGTCTCAAACTCTCTGTAAACGGAAAAAAAGGGTGTATGTGTGTGTGTGTGTGTGTGTGTGTGTTTTTCTCCCTCTGAGACAGACAGGCAGACAGACAGAGGGGTGGAGCGTGAAGACACAAACGCCGCTAATCACCACTTGTCACAACTCTGGCTTTGGTTTCAAAAGCGGCGTGTCGCAGCATCAATCTCCGTGATCCCCGGCTACAAAGATCATCTCAGTGTCTGCGTGGAGGTGTGTTTAAGGCGCCGTTGTCTCGGCTGCATCACCCAGGCATGCAGGGCGTGCTTTAAAAAGGGGCCGTTTGTGTGTTTAAGAGTTCATGTAATTCAGGATCAGTGTCAGTAAATTTAAAATTTGGAATTATTCTTGACCTTCTTCTTGGCCTTGCTTTTACATATCTTACCAAGAAACGTTACTTACTGTCGGCGCGTCCACATGATACAAGCCTTCCGTGATGGCACACAACCCCCCCACCACCCCTCCTCCACACAGTAGCTAGTAGCCAAGGAGGACACGGAGGATTAAAAAAAACATGATAGACTCTTCAGAAGAGGTCATTATCTTCACTTGAGTTTCTGTGCGGGAAAGTCACCGGACGCCACGACCTTCTGAACATAGTCATACTGAGATCCAGAGAGAGTTGTGTGGAGCTGATAGTCTTAATTACCTTTGTAGCAACTCATTTGGCGATGGCTTAAATGTAACGGACGTTCACTGACCCTTGTGCTGTCATCACCGTCGTCCATGAACTTGTCATTCTGAGTCAACAAAAAATGCGTTTTTTTAAAAAACTTTTTCAAAGTTTTTTGATGCTTTTTTATGCTTTTGGCGCATTTTTTAAAAGGGTTTTGTCTCTCTTTTCAATGCTTTTTTTGTTTTATTCATGGTCAATAAACCTGACAATTCAGTCAATAAACAATGACATTATAGCTACTTTTTGAGTTTGAAAAAAAGCTGAAATTATGAATTATTTTGACTAATAGAATAGTTAGGATCAGAGGATGTTGAGTGAATCACAGACTGGTTTATGTCAAAGTTTGGTCAGGATGCTGCCATGAAATTAAATAAAATAACCAAAATTCAATGGAAGTAATCATTAATCTTACCTGCGAAGACGTTGAATGCATGGATGTTTATGTTGTATACAACATACATGCACGCATCCAAGTTATTTTGGGGCAATTTGGTTGTTAAGAAACCCATATTTCTGATATAAAATCTTTGAAAACGGGCCAAATTTGACCCGAGGACAACACAAGGGTTTGCATCAAAAGGTTACTCACCAAAGCTTTAAGATGCTTCATTCCATAGGCGTCATTTTTGGGGCTTTTTCCAAAGTGTTTTTCCTTTTCAGTAGTTTTTTGGCAGTTTTTTTCCATGTTTTGGCAGTTTTTTTCCATGTTTTTGTTGCCTTTTTTCTACGACGTCTATTGTCTCTTGACGTTTTTGTCTCCTCTTTCAAGGTTTTGTGGACACTTTGTTCTATGTTTCTGTTGCCTTAGTCTTTGGCGTTTATTTTTCAATGTTTTTTTGGTGCTTTTAAAAAAAATCCATGCATACATGTCCCTTGACCTCCCTAGATATTGTAGTTGGAGATCTCAACCCTCTCAGTGTTGAACCCAAAGTTAAACCCTGGCTTTGTTCCCTTTTAGATTTTCATAGTGTAGTTTAACACCCACAGTATGGTGCAGCGTTTTGGTTCCACATTGTTCCTCACAGGGCTGCAGCTAACGATTATTTTCATTATCAATTAATGCGTTGATTATTTTTCTCAATGAATGGATGAGTTGTTTGGTCTCTAAAATGTCAGAAAACGGTGAAAAATGTGGATCGGTGTTTCCCAAAAAGCCCAAGATGACGTCCTCAAATGTCTCATTAGGCATAGCTATATTGTTAGCTTCTAGCAAAAAGTATGGCACTGCTAGGCACTGTTAGGCACTGTTAGGCACTGCTAATAACTGTTAGGCACTGGTAGGCACTGCTAGGCACTGTTAGGCACTACTAATAACTGTTAGGCACTGGTAGGCACTGCTAGGCACTGTTAGGCACCGCTAGGCACTGTTAGGCACTGTTAGACACTGTTAGGCCCTGCTAGGCACTGCTAGACACTGTTAGACACTGCTAGGCACTGTTAGACACTGTTAGGCACTGTTAGGCACTGTTAGGCCCTGCTAGGCACTGCTAGACACTGTTAGACACTGCTAGGCACTGTTAGACACTGCTAGGCACTGTTAGACACTGCTAGGCACTGTTAGACACTGCTAGGCACTGTTAGACACTGCTAGACACTGTTAGACACTGCTAGACACTGTTAGACACTGTTAGGCACTGTTAGGCCCTGCTAGGCCCTGCTAGGCACTGTTAGACACTGCTAGGCACTGTTAGACACTGCTAGGCACTGTTAGACACTGCTAGACACTGTTAGACACTGTTAGGCACTGTTAGGCACTGTTAGGCCCTGCTAGGCCCTGCTAGGCACTGTTAGACACTGCTAGGCACTGTTAGGCACTGTTAGGCACTGTTAGGCACTGCTAGGCACTGTTAGGCACTGTTAGGCACTGTTAGGCACTGCTAGGCACTGTTAGGCACTGTTAGGTCCTGTTAGGCACTGTTAGGCAAGGACACTAGTGGTGCGTCTCAGCATAGCCATCTAGCGGTAGGGGGTTAAACCCAATATAAACGTGAACCACTGTCTTACATGAATATTTTTAAACTTTCTAAATCGATATTGCCTTTTTGAAAATCGATACAGTATTGCAAATAAAATATCGCGATACTCAAGTGTATCGATTTTTTCTTACACCCCTAGTTACATGTTTCGGTTCACTGTTGGCTGCGGTCCAGCTCTTTATGAGGAAGCATCTTCATCAGATAAGCTACATATTCTCAGCAGCAAGTTATCAGTGAGGCGGCTGTGATTTGATGCGAGCTGCATGCCACTGTGTCTCTTGCTCTGTTTGTATTTCGATAAGTGTTTAACTACTGTGGATTAGACTTGTTTTAATGGGAAACCTAACTGGGGACTGGGCCAGGTTCAGACAGACTTCCTATTATAGACACACTCAGAATTGGGGTGCGTGGGGGAGGGGGGGTGCTTCAAATGTGGCTTTGGTTTTGGACAAGTAAGATTAGAGAGTTATCATTTAATCTCTTTTTTTATCTTTTATTTAGTCAGGTAGACTGTTTAGACTGTGTGTAGACTTTGTTTCTTATTTTTAAATATAAGTTCCTTCACGACTGATCCATGCAGTAAATAACTATGATACCAAATCCATCGGGTTAATGTTGTTTCTCACTCACACACACACACACACACACACACACACACACACACACACACACACAAACACACACACACAGGTGTTGCATTAAATGAGGCTAGTGTCATTTTCAGATTACTGCTGGGATTCAACAATACGACAGGAAGAGACGCTGCAGCTTTGTCTGAGTTTGTGTGTGTGTGAGAGAGAGTGTAAATGTGTGTGAGAAAGAGCGAGAGAGACACACACACCAGTTGGGGGATGGCACCCTGGTGCACATTGTTAGAATGATTGACAGCTTTAGGAACCCAGCTGGCAATGAAGTGCCAGCCGTGGGGCGCATACACACACACACACACACACACACACGACCCCCCGCATGCCTGTGTGGACCTTTCCAGATTGACAGAGTGTCATTCAAAAGTGTGACGCAGTCGTTGGCTGAAGCATCTTTGCTTCAGACTTTTTTAAGGATGCATGGATGTGAAACACACACACACACACACACACACACACACACACACACACACACCCTTTCTAAGTAGCTCAATGCTAAACAAATTAGCAGATAGTAGTCATATTTCTCATTCAGAATGCGCCGGGCGTCCCTGAGCGCCCCATTAATCATACTGAATGACAGGGCGGCCCATGATGAAAGCTACCTGTCACGGTGTCCACTTGTGGCGCTCAAAAAAAAAAAAAAAAAAAGCCATTCACTTTAACTTCTGCCCTCTGTCTTTCTTCCTCTCTCTCTTTCTGTCTTCTCCTCTTTCTCCATTCTCTCTTTCTTCCAGGGTTTTTTTGTTTTCTCAAGCTGCAGCAGCCCCGTCACCCCCACCTGCGCCTCCCATACGAAGAAAAGAAATGAAAGAAAGACAGAAGCTCAGGGGGATGGAAGGAATGCATTGAGCGAGTGTATGATTGACCCCCTTCGCTGTATCTCTCTCTCTCTCTGTTGCCTTTCAGGAGCTGCACGTGTCAGCCGAGTCAGCCCCGGCACTGGAGAAGCTGCAAAAACTGCAACTCTGCTTGTTTTTCTTTCTCTTACCTGAACTGAAAGTTGACCCGCTTGTCTGCCTGTTGAGTGAGTCTCGTGACCCCTATCAGACCCGTTCAAAAATAAAAAACCCATGAGGACTTTTTTCCTTTGAGTTTGCACTTTGTTGGTTTTCATCGTAGATTGCAAAGACATTCTTTGTCTTTTTGTCTTCTTCTTGAGAGCAAGCTTGGATTGTTCCCATCCTACGTTTATTTATGTCTTAAATTATTCTTTTATTCTTAAATTATGGTTTTTAGCTATTTAATGTCTCTTATTTTTCTCTATTGCACCTTCAGTTGTGGCACTCCTAATTTTATTGAATGAGTCTCTGTGCAATGACAATAAAAGGTTTATCTCATCTATCTTATTGTTGGTCTATAGGATCCACTTTGTTGATGTGGTTGTCCTCCTGCAGCCCTAAATAAATATGAAACCATAATCATGAATTTAACTTGTGAAGAGCGTTGTAGGGAACCATCCACGTTATTTTTTTGGTCAATTCGGTTGAAAGAAACCCAAATTTCTGATAAAGAAACTTTTTGAAAATGGGTCAAATTCAGGGAGTTAAGATTTCTGCACACTAAACACATTGTAGTTTATAAAATCTGATGTTTGATTCTAAAGGAAACTAGCCAACAATATAACCAGTCCTTTTTTTTTTGGCGATTGTTGAAGGCAAAAATCCTTGATTTTGCGGCACGTTTTCTTAAAAAATGCGATGGAATATGCGGGATATTTATGCAATTTTATGCAATGAAATTGTGGGAACTTGCATAAATTGCTTTTCGATGATGTTCACGTCGCATAATAACGTCACTTCATAACGTCACTTCATAACGTTCCCATGGCAACAGGGGAAAATGGCTGCTCTTGTGTGAAGTAAACGCAACATTTTTCAACTTTCTGCTAAGATATATTATGGGACTTTTTTGCAACAAAAATGCGGGGCGATTATGAAATCATGGAAGCCCTGCATATTTTGCGCGGAAATCTAGAATTCATGTGGCGAAAGTGCGATGTATTTGAAAAAATGCCCCCCCCCCAGCATAAATATACGGACGTTTGGCTGATTATGCGTTGAATTATGCGATCGCATAAGCGCGTTTTTCTGGAAGGACTGTATAACAGCTACAAGTCCAGCTGAGATGATGAGACCATTAAACACACAACTGGTTGGATCCTTCACTCTTTCTACAATGGGAGGATTCTTCTTTACTTTTAGTACTTTAACTACATTTTCCTGATGATACTTACAGACTTTTAATGAAATGACATTTTCAATGCAGGACTTCTACTTCTAACTAGTATTTTTTACAGTGTGGTCTTAGTACTTTTACTTAAGTAAAAGCTCTGAATACTTCTTCCACCGCTGGGTGTTTAGGGCTGGCTGTTCTAGGATCATTCAGACAGATTTAAAGAGTGTATCCGTGTCGACTTGGAGGAGGTCTCGTGGATCAATGCTGATCCGGCTGGAAGGAAGACACAAGCTGCGTCTGAGCGCAGAGGACTCCATCGAGCGGAGGGTCAGAGGTTCCTCAGGAGGACAGAGACCTCTGACCTGCGTCTCCTCACACAGCCGACCCCACACCGACACTCCCAACAAACAAAAATGGCCGATCAGCACTGTTGTTGTGGTCGGTCTGAGGATTAAAGAACCTAGTCGTCGATTCATTTAATAGTTGACAACTAATCGACTCATCTTTGCAGCTCTCCTCCATTGTTTTATCTTCCTTTGTCCTCTGAAGCCCTACGCTCCCTCTCTTTTTAACTTTGCCACAGTTTAAATCTGCCGACCACACTTGATCAATTTAAACATTAAAACATCCTCTGTGTGTGTGTGTGTGTGTGTGTGTGTGTGTGTGTGTGTGTGTCTGTGTGTGTGTGTGAGCGAGGGATTTCCTACCACTGTACCTAATGTCTTTTTTAACTTTGTCTGACAGATGATTCATCAACCTGTTTCTTAATCCCGTTACAGCAAAGCGGAGCCAGAGGTGAGGCAGAGCACCGACTCCTCCCAAATATTAAGATTTAACTGAGTGCATACAGAGGAACTACGGTGGCCCCAATGGGACTTTTAAACCCCTAATCCTGATGTTTGCTCTTCCCTACTTCTTGACCTCTTTATTTAGAAAATCTCTTCCAAAACTATTTGTTTTTAACGCAGCGTGGCTCTAAAAGTACGTAAAGTCTACCATGAAGCCAAATTTTAGTCTTACAGTCGTTTCAAAATCAACCGTTTACGCCACTTAGTGCTCACACTGCTGCACAGAGGCAAATGTTCAGAGACTTTTGCATGGCTTTGTTTTACACGTGCAGGTTATATCATGTGCAGCTTGCACAGCGCTCACACTCTCTTTATTCTCGATTTCAAACCCGCCTCCTGACAGGAAGTTGCGTCGCCAGATTGCTTGTTTACATTTGTTTAACGGAATTATAATCCCAGTTGTGACCGATGTGTGAACGGCTCGCAGTGTTGATGTCAATACATCTTACTCACAGCAGACATTTTGACATCAGGTAAAGCACAATGCACATATGTTCCCACATTTCTAGGACATTTTCAAAATTAGGTCTTGTGTTCCTACATTTCCCTTCAATATAAGCCCTATCCTCCCACAACATTTTTTAGGGTTAGTGTTAGGGGATTGAAATCTGATACAAATTTATGAAAAAGGAAATGTGGGGACATAGGGCCTAATTTTCAGTGAAATAAAAAATTCTTTAAAATGTAGTAACATAGGGCTGTCGGAACATAGGCATGTTCCCCCATCCAGCCATCTTGTATTGTGCTTCCACAACATCAAAACGCTCCCCCTGAGAGAGAGAGAGAGAGAGAGGGAGAGAGAGAGAGAGAGAGAGAGAGAATAGCTCCTGCTCAGCCTTTCATCAGAGACAGGTGCAGCTGCAGGGGTTAGAAGGTCTACACAAATCCGTAAAGAGAAGGAAGGAAGCTTCTTGCCAAAACTGGTTATTAGAGTGGCGAAGTCCCTCCCCTTCCTGTGGACCACCATGGGACTTTATTTCAGAAAGAAATATGTACGGTAGTGAATGGGAAAGACAAATAATGATTTGATCTCGTCTGAATTGAGCCATGAATTACACGTATGATGTGTGTTACTTTAAAAAGATGATTTTGTAAGTGAAGAAGGGCTCAGTTTGTTGTAGTTCTACTCAGCTGGGTGTGAAACCGCTCAGCGAACCACATGTCTCGTCTATCACAATTTACATCACCTCGCTCGCTAGCTAGCTAGCTTAGCTCTGTTCCCCAACACATGTAACGTTATCTTACCTCATTCGGAAAATCAAGATGGCAGGTGTCAATATTCTTAGTCTTTATTTTTATAAAGGACAACGCACATTAATCAACATTTCTGTAAATGTGCCAGTGTTAGCCAGCCGGGCTAATTTTCAACTGTAGTCCTTTGGCCAGACGATGTTAGACCAGAGCAACAGGAAACAGCAAGACATTAGTACAGGTTAAACTACACAGACAGAAGTCAACAAGACACCACACAGACAGCTAGAGCAGCAAATAAGCTTTCTCAGTAAGCCATGCAGAGTTACAGGAAGCAGCAAGACATTAGCACAGTTACACATCAACAGTATCCCCATTTAGTACAAGAAGCCATGCAAGCATCAGAACACAACCAAGCAACACAGACCCGAGCAGTCTTCTTCCACCGTTCAACCATGCAAAGCCGTAATGAGCAGTAATAAAAAGATGAAATAGGCTACATCGCTCACGAGGCACAAGTTAATGAGATGGTAAAATAATAAAGCGAATACGAGACTTTCTTGAGTTGCAAAATTATCTTTTAAAGCTCGAACATCGTGTGTGTAATTCAAGGCTCAATTCAAACAGGATAAAAAAAAATTTAAAAAACGTACATATTGTTTGTGAAATAAAGTCCCATGGTGGTCTACTGGAACGGGAGGAACTCTCAATAGCGAATGTTATATGGGATGTAAAAATGAATAGAGCAAAATAACATATTTGGATTTTGACAGATCATTTAGAAACCAGATCTGAGCAGATATACACACACACACACACACACACACACACACACACACACACGTCTCTGCCATCCATCACTCAGGACAAGTGTTCCAGTAAATTAAGAGTCTCTGAGGGTTTTTACTTTCTCATTAAATCAGCCTTTTTTTCCGCTGGCCAAACTTCCTTCCTTCTCTCTTTTCATAGTGATGCTGACCCTCCCTCACCTAGCAGGGGAGAGCACATACATACACACACACACACACACAAACACACACACACACAGGCAGAGCCAATACAATTACCATGGAGGGCATTAGGCGGGGCAGCTCCCCGTGTCTTCATTGTTCCTGCCGTTCCCCTGCAGCTCGTCTCATCTGTTTGTGTCAGTCTGAGCCGAGCCGGTGCTCCGTCCTACCTGACACCAGCTCATACAGTTAATCCAACTATCCAATTAATGTATTGATAAGACATCAGTCTGCTCCCGATGGAGGCTGTTGGCCGATTAAATCTCCCTTAAAAGCCACAGACACAGAGACGTTCGAGGCAAACGTGCAGCCACGAGGAGGCTGTCACAAACGAGCCAATTACAGACTTGGATTTTTTCTGTTTGAGTGAATTTACATATGTTTATTTATATTAGGACAATGCACATTAATCAACATTTCTGTAAATGCACCAGTGTTAGCCAGTTGGCTAATTTTCAACTGTAGTCCTAGTTGCATGCATGTCTTTATGGTGGGAAGAAACCAGAGCACCCGGAGGAAACCCAAGCAAGCACGGGGAGAAGATGCAAACTCCACACAGAAAGGCCTGGGACGACCTGGGTTCGAACCCAGAACCTTCTTGCTGTGAGGGCAGAAGTGCTAACCACTGAGCCACCGTGCTGCTGTAAGGAACACATTCAGATGATTTTGCTGGTGGGTCGAGTTCCGTCTAGTCTCGTCCTACGGTTGGGCATCGTTTGGATTTTAGCAATTCTGAGTCCAATTCCGATTATTTCATTCAATCATTCGGGTTGTAGTTTAACAGGGATTTTTCAATGTAAAATAAAGCCACACTAGAGCGCTACTTACTGTGCTCTAAGGCTGCAACACAACAATCTCCTGGCCACTTCGGAAACTTAACAATTTAACAAACTTGCAGATGTTAAATTGGGAAGCCATGATCGGATTTGAAACCAAATCCTCTGAACGATTCCAATCGATTCCGAAAAGAAACGATTCCACTGGAATCGTAGTTTTTGAAACGATTCCAAGTAGGAATCGGTCCTCGATGCCCAATCCTAGACCTTCTTCCACAGCGCTGCGGAGGAGGGTCTGGCTAGTCCACACAGCATTCCGGGATGGGAGAAAAACGTGCTCTGGTTTATTGGCATTTCTTCAAACCAATCGCAATCGCTAAGCGCCGGACGGAGCCACGGTGCCTCTGTAAAACCTCTGCCTCTGGAAGGGACTTGTTTTGGTGGAACGTGCTCGTTCAGAGACGGTTTGAGGCAAACGTGCAGCCACGAGGATGCCAACACATACTAACAAATTAAAAACTTGAATCTTATACTTCCTGTTTTATTTGCGTCCATTTTCAATTGTAGGAACATGTTTGGGTTAGTTTGCCGGTGGGTCAAGTTCTGTCTGACCAGAACGGCTCAGGCTGGCTCCGCTTCAACATTTCCACCAAACTTTTTTCTTATCGCTAAAACCCCTTTCCTCGTCCAGTCTGATCCCAGTTTCTGAGAGGTTTTCTATCTGTTGCTTTGATGGGGGTTGAAAAAAAGAGAAAAATCAACACTGCAGCAGTGCTTTTGCAGCTTTCACATGTTCTTGTCTGAGCTTTCTATCAATTTGCATACACTTTAAAGTCGTTTGAGAACAGGGGATATATATATATATATATATATATATATATATATATATATATATATATATATATATATATGCTATATATACAAAAATGTATAAAAAAAATGTATATTGTCCATAGTAGTTATGACGGTAGCAAAGCAGGAAGTAAGGTGACGAAGTTTAAGTGCGCCAAATTTCCACATGAAGAGGCAGGTTGGGGAGCGACGTCACATTCTGCGTTGTGTGTAACCACAATTGAAGTAGCCCAAACCACTTTTTTTCTAAACATAACTAATTAACATTGGTGGCTTAACCTAACCAAGTAGTTTTTATGCCTAAACCTAACCAAACTGTGAACGTTTCTCAACGTTAACGACGTGTTTGAAACTGCGAGTGTTGCGTTCTCTGTTTTAGATATGTGGGTTAGAGCTGAAGATCTTCGCCCGACGGGACCCAATGGGTTTGGTCTTAATTTCTCAGGCTCGGGCTGGGCACGGGCTGGGCTCGGGCTTGCGCGGTAAATGAGCGGTGAGGTGATGCATTTCGATTAGCGTGAAAATGGATGCTGAGGAGGTGAAACGGAGGCTGACTCATTTTATTTCTTTGTTCCAACTTCCAAGTGGCCTGTAGCCAACGTTAGTCATGAATAAATGATGTTAACAAAATACATAAATGACTGATTCTTGAAAAAAAGCAAAAGAGCTGTGTGTGTATGCATACATTTGAATAATTTCGGGCTGTAAAGTCTAAAATTGATGACTTAAATTAGGAACTATTTGATGAAATAATAAGGGAACAAGTTTAAGACTCTGATAAGACATTTCATAATTTTCAACTCTGTTGTAAAGACACATTTCAGACTTCAACAAAGGTCCGATATATACCCAGCCCCCATTGGTGCTATAGTGTGTTGTATGAATTAAGTCTTTAAACATGCCAGTGTTTAGCGGAGGCCACTGAGCATTCCTGCTCACAGGATGATGTGTCTCCAAAGTATGTTCAAAGTATGCAGGATGACGTGTCGACCGCTGAAGAGGTGTTTGACAACCTGCGGGTTTGTAGTTACAGGTGTGTGTGTGTGCGTTTGTGTGTGTGTGTGTGTGTGTGTGAGAGACGGGAGACTTGAAGTGTAGACGTTGGGTGCGTCCCAGGTTCTTAAATTGCATCCACGTTTCCTTCACTTGCTTCCCTGCCTCACGTCTTCAGTCTGTCCTACCGAGGTAATCACGGGAGAGGCGTGGGAAATCTGATTGGCCTTCCCTCCCAAATCCATTGGGCTAGAGTGCTGTCAATCTGACGATTGTGATTTCCATTGGAACAGAGCACTGTCACTTGGCTGCCTGTTCTGCCCATCTTTCCAGCCCTTGTCACATGACCAATTCATGTTTCCATGACATCTATCCAGAATTGTGATACCATGGAACCAGCACTGGAATTGTTTTTGAAACAAATGGCAAACCGAGTCTATAGAAAATGCATTTTTTTTTTTTTAAAACGGGTGAAATTAATAATGGATGTGATGTTTTATTCAGCAGAATTACATTGTGTGCACATTTTTCCTATATTTCTAATTTCAGATTTTCAATGATGTATTCTGTTACATCCCCGGGCACCGACTGATCTCAGTCACTCAGAGCGACGCTGGTTAACCAGAAGACACATTTCAAAGGCAGCAGATAAGGTGGAGCTGTGTTTGTGTCGCTATGCAGCAGTGTACTGTTACACACACACACACACACACACACACACACACACACACACACACACACACACACACACACACACACACAAACAAACAAACAAACAAACAAACAAACATACATACAAACAAACAAACAAACAAACAAACAAACAAACACACACACAGTAGTAAACGTTGTTTTGAGACCAAACACGGCGATAAAACAAACGCAGAAGTCGGTGCTGGTGTGTTTTTTTAACTGCCATGTGACCAGTCGTCACGTCGAAGGATATACAAATGATTGTGCATACGTTTTCATACAATATCATATCAGAATCAGTTTGACTTCGGTAGGTGTTAACTCTCTATACACATAGACATGTAGTAGTAAACATTCAGTAGACAAATAGTAATATAGACACATACTGTACAATAGAGACAACCATATACATATAGCAGTTCCTCCAGAAAAATGTGATTATGCGATCGCATAATTCAACGCATAATCAGCCAAAGTCCGCATATTTATGCGGCGGGGGGGGTCGCATTTTTTCAAATACGCCGCACTTTCCCCACATAAATTGCCGATTTCCGCGCAGAATCTGCAGGGCTTGCATGATTTCATAATCCCCGTATTGTCGTTGCAAAAAAGTCCCATTATATATTTTAGCTTAAAGTTGAAAAAGAGAGGAGCCATTTTCCCCTGTTGCCATGGGAACGTTATGAAGTGACGCAATTACGCAACGTGAACATCATCGAAAAGCAGGGTGCGGGGGGGGGGGAAATCACTTTTTTGTCTCAGTTCCATTTTCATAGCATAAAACTGCATATCCCGCATATTCCATCGTATTTTTTAAGAAAACGTGCCGCATAAACAAGAATTTTTGCCCGCAACAATCACAAAAAAACTCTGGACTGATAGGCACATATCAACATAATATACAACAATACAAATATACAAATAAGACATAATATCAACACCAGTACACATGGAGTGGGATGTAAGGTGCAAAACGTAAAAGTGCAAAGTTGTGTGCAAGATGCATATTGGAATGAATGGGTTGTTACTGTTGCTCTGGGCACGATGACAGAGCAGTCTACACTGTGGATTTTTAAGGGAACCTGGAGTGTGGAAAATTTTGGTTTCTCTTCCACTGCATGAAAAGTAAAAGCTTCTTTATTTCTACAAATGTACCAGTGCACATTGTAAAGAGCTGCCGACAGACTCTGGTTCTGAGGACAGTGAGGGGGAAACAGAGGTGACTCTTCCATAGCGTTTATGTGCTGCTGACATGAAAAGCACATCCGTGTGAGTGTGAGGAGCTGAGAGAGTTAAAACAGACAGACAGATGATCAGGTAGACAGATAACAAGACACACAACCACGTGAACAGAAAGAGAGACAGACAGACAGGTTTGGATACACGTGAAGACATTTGTAACGTGTTGCAAGTGTTTGTGTCCTATTCACACGGGACTAGTATTCCCAGGGTGTCCCAGGGCAAATCTGTTACATTCAGCTCTGTGAAAACTTTCTCTCATCTGTTTCAAATCTGTTTCAATCGGCATCCTAACTTTGTATCCTAAATTGTTCCGACTGTTTTCACTTCTGAAGACGGATCTGTGCGAACCAACCTTGAACCAATCCTTGTTTCCTTTGGAGCCCCTTTCTTATCTTTCTACTCTCACGTCATCAAAGTGAACGGAGTGAGTGTTAGCGTCAGAATGAACTGACAAAAACTCTTCCATCTTCATTTTGCAACTTCTAATGGACGATATAGCCGCGGTGCAACCCAAGCATGTCTCCCTGTCTGTACACACACCAAAGGGCAAGTCCTCCTTCACAGTCCGTAGGCATCCAACTACATAACGTTTTAATAGGGATGCACCGATTGCAAACAGCCGACACCGATGGGAACAATTTTCAGTTGGCCGATGTCGATGTTGGTTGTTTTCTTTTGCGCAAGCTTCACAAATAAACCTCATTATGAAAAATAATAATTATTGAACCGTCTTCATCACAATAACTGTAAATAAGCAGAAATTCCCCCCATCATTAGCGAGTGTACCTGAAGGCACCATGGAGTTTTTCTGTCATTTGACTAATACATGATTAACTAGAAGCTGAAACTTATTATTTTTATTAGCGACGAAGAAAATATGTTTCTCTTGTTGTTCGAGAAAAGAAACACAAACACACACACACACACACAGACACACACAGCCGCTGGGCAGATAGCACCTCAGTTGATGGATAGAAGTCAGAGGTCATTGGGGCAGGAATTGGAGAGCAGCCAGGAATTAACGTGTGTGTGTGTGTGTGTGTGTGTGTGTGTGTGTGTGTGTGTGTGTGTGTGTCTGTCTGTCTGTGTCTGTGTGTGTGTGTGTGTGCGTGCGTGTATGTGTGTGTGTGTGGGCGGAGTTCAGGTGGTCATTCACAAAATCCTTCTGACATGACAGACACATTCCACACACACACACACACACCTGAACACGCTCAGGATTCTGATCAATGCGTGTTAATGATAAGAACGTTTATTGATTTTAGAAACTAAAGATTTAAGAGAGAGAGAGAGAGAGAGAGAGAGAGAGAGAGAGAGAGTGAGAGAGAGAAGTCATAACAAATAAGTGAGGCGAGACAAGACAAAACTATTTGGTCCCTAAATGACCACACTGAAAAATCTTTTAAAAGATTTCTGTGTCTGCAAGCAATTCTCTGTGAATTTTGTCTGATTCATTCTATCATGCATACATACTTCAGTACAGTTTACTTGAGTAACTGTACTTAGTTACTTTCCACCACTGTCAGTTTGGGTCAGGATGGAGGAACTGTGTGTGTGTGTGTGTGTGCGTTCTTGCGTGTGTGTGCTGGTCGGGGGTGGAGCACAGATAACTCACTGCTGGCAGGTTGCTTCCTACTGTAATGATAAATGGATTAGGGAGGAGAGGGAGGAGGACACACTGCTGAGAGAGAGAGAAAGAGAGAGAGAGAGAGAGAGAGAGAGAGAGAGAGAGAGAGAGAGAGAGAGAGGGGGGGTGAGATCTAGCCTGTATACAGGGCTATCCATCCAGGGAGAGTTGCTCTTCCTGGGGTTTCTTCCATTCTCCCCCCAGTTAAAGCCTCTGAACACCAACACAAGTGATTTCATGTATTCTGGCTGATTAGACTCTGCTCAGGCTGGAGCTTCGATGGGAATTTATTAGGGTCCCAAATCTGTTCTACCAATAAGACTGATAACGAAATGTCGCCACGCCACCACAGACAACTATTCACATCTCACAGGCAATTCACAGTCTCCAGTTTACATGCCAGGAAACCCAGAGCACCCTGAGGACACCCACAGAGCACCCACCCACACATAGAGGACATGTGGAGAGAAAACTCTGGGTGCAAACCCCCAGGAGCGGACAGACTGTCCCTCCTGAGGCATAGAGCCACGTTAAACAAATACAAACAGGAACTCGATGGAGTCATATTTTAACTGTTGCAATCAAAGATTTCTGCAAAAGAATATTGCTTCGGTCCTTGTAACTGACAAAGATTTTACAAAGTTTGTCCTCACATAAAAAGACGTGTCACTGATAACACAACTGTGCTTCTCTCTCTCTCTCTCTCTCTCTCTCTCTCTCTCTCTCTCTCTCTCTCTCTCTCACACACACACACCGCAGGGGAAAATCCTTACTTGTGGTTCACTATGAACGTCATCTCAGCTCGTAAAACTTTACCCACACACCTTAGCTGATTCACCTCAGTGCTGATTAGAATCATTCCAACAACCACAGTGTGTGTATGTGTGTGTGTGTGTGTCTGTGTGTTGTGTGTGTGTGTTATGCCTGAGGACACTCTGTGCAACCAAAGCCGTGTGTGTGTGCATGTGTGTGTGCTTGTGTAACAGGTGATCTTGCTGTGGCCCTCTTCCCTCACATAAAGGACACTTCCTCCCTCCTTTGTTTACTCCCTCATCAGAGTAAACAAAGGATGTAACATCCTACACACACACACACACACACACACACACACACACACACACACACACACACACACACACAGGTAGGAAGTGAAGTGGCCATTTCCCTCGGTCAGGTATGTCAGCCCCGAGGCCTCGGCAGAGGGTCACACTACTAAGGCCCATCTCCCGTTAGACATCGTCACAACTCAGCTCAGGGCAGGACAGAGAGGAGAGACATCGCGTGTGTGTGTGTAAATAAAAAAAAAGAACAAAGATGGAGAAAAAATTGGATTGCCTCTAAGCTTAATCAATTTGGTATTTTGCCAACTTGGATCCAAAATGTAAGCAGCTACTGTAACGCAACTAAAAATGGTGGGAAAAAGAAAGTACAAACCCAAGGAAGGGATGTAGGGATAGCTGTATATACTTGTCACACTTTGGAATTTAAAAATGAGGAAAGTCTTCCAGTCCCACCAGCTGGCCGTCCCACCGTGGGCCACGTCAGGTCTTTCAGTCCCTCCAGAAAATCGTGATTTTGCGATCGCATAATTCAATGCATAATCAGCCAAAGTCCGCATATTTTTTTTCCAAATACGGCGCACTTTCGCCGCATAAATTGCCGATTTCCGCGCAAAATATGCGTCCCATAATATATCTCAGCACAAAGTTGAAAAATGTTGCGTTTACATCACACAAGAGCAGCTGTTTTCCACTGTTGCCATGGGAACGTTATGAAGTGACGTAATTACGCGACATCATCGATGTTGGGGGGGGCTATTACTTTTTTTATCTTTTTCATCAAACCGCAGTTTTTGCAAGTTCCCGCAATTTCAGCGTATAAAATTGCATAAATATCCCGCATATTCCATCGCATTTTTTAAGAAAACGTGGCGTGTAATCAAGGATTTTTGCCCCGCAACAATCACAAAAAAACTCAACGCATTTTTCTGGAAGGACTGGTCTTCACCGTTCTGATTATGAAACGTCGGTCCTCTCTCTGCAGACAGACGTCTCTTCTTAAAGCTCGAGTGGAGCAGAACAGTAGCCCTTGTTCCCGGCCCGAGGTCACGACCCCCTCGCCCCGGCCCGAACCCGATACGCGGACTGCCAGCTCGACGGGGGGGGGCGCCGCCTGAAAGATAAGGAAGTGGGCCACCGGTAGTCCCGGCACTGCCCCTCACCCTTGGGGGGCTGCCCCGGGGGTCAAACACAGCGCGCCTCACCTTACACACCTTCTCCTTCGTCTTAAAGTCTGGCTTTCCACATTTCTCCATTTGTAGCTCAGTCATCTGACAGTGACTGTCAGTGCTCATATTATGCTTTTTGGCTTTTTTCCTTTCCTTTATTGTGTTATATATCTTATTTGTGCATGTTATAGGTTTACAAAGTGAAAAAGCCCAAAGTCCCCCCCAAAGGGACTTACCATCTCCAACAGAAAACACTGTTCACAAACTGCTCCAAACAGCTCTATTGTAGTCCAGCCTTTACTTCAGAGACAAACGTGGTCACTTTGGAACACACGTTATAATGCTCACCTAGCTGCTAGCATGGCACGCCCTCATACTCTGCTTCTGACTGGCTAGTAGTCCTTACCTAGGTACTGTCAGGGCACGCCCTCATACTCTGCTTCTGACTGGTTAGTAGTCCTTACCTAGCTACTGCTAATTAAGAAATCAGGTCTGCAAAATGAACAGAGAAAAAAAGAAAACTTTTTATAAACGGAGAATTTCTGAAAGTGGTCGAGATAGGAACAAAATATGGAAAGTTCTGAATGAAATCAAAACAAAGATGGAACTGTAGCTAAAACAGAGAGCTCAACACACAGGGTGAAAAGAGGAGCTGCAGCAATGTGCAGTACAACAAAAATATGGTGTTTTTTGAAAATTAAACCACATAAACCTACTCTGGTACAACCTCTAAATACAATTAGGAACTTGAAAATGAGCGTAATATGAGCACTTTAAGGGATCCAACTGTTTGAGATGGAAGTTTTACATTATGATTTTGATTGTTTAAGTGTCACATCATGTCCAACTTCCTGACTTTGTCCAAAACTGAGATTGGGATCAAGAGAGACAGTGAGCAAGTGGAACACAATGTAACTTCATCACCTCTCTCATAAGAAGGTTATGTTCTGTCTTTCCTCTTGTCTGTCTGTCTGTCAGAAGGATTACAGAACAACTACTGGCCTCAATTTCATGAAACTAGGTAGAAGTGGATAACATGGGCCGAGGAGGAGCCCTTTCAATTTTTCAGCAGATCCAAGCCATGGTGCAAATACACTAATCATTTTTCACTTCCTGTTAAACTTGCGAGATATGGCAGTCGTGCTGCATTTAAAAGTGAGTTCCCAACTGGAAAAATAGGACATGGCTTGGCGAGGTTTGCGTTCTCCCGAGTGCCCTTCTAGTTCACTTATCGTTTCAATATAGTTACTTATGAAGTCAGGAAAATACGTGCGCCCGCTCTACAAACTGAGCTAACCGGCCACCAGTTATTTGTTTTTAACTATGTTTTACTCAAGCACTTTTACTTTACTTAAAAATGTATGGTATTTTACTTGAGTATTTCCATTTCATCCTACTTTATTCTTTGAGGGAAGCATTGAACTGTTAACTCTACTACTTGTTTTATCTGTAAGGTAAACTTGAGTGCTATGAAAGGCGCCCATAAATCAAATGTATCATTATTATCATCATTACTGCATTTATCCTACAGCTGGTGTTACCAGTTACATTTCGGGTTAAGATTTTACAAACATTTTGTCATGTTTCAGATGTGTCTGAGTTGTTAGCAGTTCTACTGAAGAGACATTTCCCCTCTAAACTTCTCACATGATTCAGTTTAAATCACTGTTTTCAGGCTGAAAGAGGAAGAATTCTTACACAATATTTGCAAAAAAAGTCCACAATGTGTTTGTGTATTAGAACTTCTTCCAACTTTACTAAAGTATCGGAATACTTCATCCACAACAGATGATGAGTACACATGCACGCACACACGCACACGCACGTTCCCTGGAGGGAGCAGCTGATGACAGGTAGCGACTTGGACAAGGAGAAAGGAGGAGAGAATCAAAGAGATGTGGAGGAGGGGAGGTGAAGTGGGTCAAGGGGGATGGACCACTCTGTGTGTGTGTGTGTGTGTGTGTGTGTGTGTGTGTGTGTGTGTGTGTACAGGCGAGGGTTAATTCTAAAGACTAAAAAAGAAACAAAAAATCTTCAATGTTTTCCAGTTTAGTTTAAAGTGATCAGCTATAGAGAGAAAGTATTCATAAGAGACCAAATAAATTAAACGTTCAGGTAACGGTATTGATGCCCCTGAGACTCAAACAAATGGAACACATCACGACATGGTGTTCATGGGAAATGTAGGATTAGTACAACGAGCAGCGTTGCCAAAGAAACATTTCCAAACCAAACACACAAAACTGCCCAAATATCTGGGGGGAAAACCCAAAAAAATCTGGCAACATTTCTGCAGCCGGTCGATTCAAACAGACGCAGTGTTTGTTTGCTGCTTTCATCACCGGCCAAACTGGCTAGTAACTTCACAAAGTCCTGGTGATGACAGATGGATAATATCAAACCTATATCTACCTATCTATACGAAGACCCACATTACCTCGTTATCACCCCTGTCGTGCCCTTCCCCCCCCGACCTTCCTCATTCATCTTCTCTCGTCTCCGGGGAACGAGTGAAAACTTTCTCTCTCCTCCCTCCCGCTGCTCGGCTGCTCCTTGGAGTGTTGGGTTGCCAGGAAAGACGGTGTAAAATATCTGACTGCCGCTTCCGTTGTAAACTGACAACCGCTCCCCTGACTGGCAGCTCTCTAACGGGACAGGAAGTCTGTGTCCACCAGGCTGCCGGCGCAGGTCACGCACCAAAAAGCTTTTTGAAATGTGGAGCTCTCTCAATCCGTGCTGAAATATTCTTATTGGATTTTTGGGGGGCTTTTTTGTGTGAGAGAGGGGGGGTCGACATGCAGCAAAGGGCCTTGGGTCGGAATCTAACCCGGGCTGCTGTGGTAAGGACTGAGACTCGGTACATGGGGCGCACGCTCAACCAGGTGAGCTACCTGGGCGCCCCCCATGCTGAAAGATTCTGATATTTCTGAATGAAGCACTTTTGTAAAGGTTTACTAAAAACATCAATACTTTTTAAAACCTTTTCTTTTGCAGCACAAACCATATCTCTTTTATCTGTCCTTATAATCAGTGTGAGGCCCCACGATATGATACTTATCACGATACAATATAAAGATACGATACGATATTATCACGATACAATATTTTCACGATACTTATCACGATACGATATCATGATACTTATGACAATACGATATTACGATACAATATTATCACGCTACGATATTATCATGGTGCGATATTATCATGGTGCGATATTATCACAATACTTATCACGATACAATATTATCACAATACGGTATTATCATGATGTGATATTATCACAATATTTATCACAATACTTTTCACGATATATTATCATAATACAATATTATCACAATACTTATCACAATACAATATTATCACGATATATTATCATGATACAATATCACGATACTTATCACGATATGATATCACGATTCAATACTATTGCGATATATTATCATGATACAATATTATCACAATACTTATCACTATACGATATTATCTCGATGTGATATTATCACGATACCTATGTCATGATACAATTGTTTTTCTTATGCAGCAGTTTCTTTGTACATATGTATTTGTTTTTCTCTATTATTGTTTATTGCATGTTAATGTTTGTTTGTTTATGTATGCACCTTTCAACAAGGCAAATTCCCAACCCGGTCTCACGCCAGGGGCCTATACCATGAAGCTGGTTTAGGTGGCTAGCCAGCTATGTTTCAGTTTAGTTTCCACCAACCCTGGGTTTTAGGTACTATGAAAGTAGCTCGGCTTTAATCGGTGTTCGTTGCCATGGTATCTTACGCTGCACGGCTAACCTGCTCCGGGGCAGGTTATGTTCTGGATTTGAGATCTCAGTCTGAAGTTTGACCAATCAGCGGTGAGCAAAGAAACATATAGGTGACGTAATTAATTCCCAGCTGCTGTTCTCTGTTGCAATCATTGCAATGGCTTCACCTTTTGCTGCAAAGAAGTGTTTGTGATAAAATATTCACAAAAATAATAAAAGGTTGTGATAAATACTCACCACTTTGAATTATATTTTTTATATTTTGTCTTGATCTGCTGCCAAGAACGTTTGGAGTTGGGGGTTGCATCTAAAAAATCAATTAATATTAATCTTTCTTAGGATGTCAAAGCCAATACAATCACATTTTACAAACATATATATATATATATATATATATATATATATATATATATATATATATATATATACACACACATTTTCATTTTATTTAATACATTTTAAATATGATTAGCCTATATTCATAATTTCACATTACTGGCCTATAGAATCTATTTATTTAACTTACGCATTAACGCAATCAGCAATCTTCCTCCAAGATTGTTCTCTTGCTTTGGCAGCAGAGACGGTATTACTGCGTGCTTGAAAAACATTTTTTATATTCTAAAATAATTTCTTGCTCCTTTGCGGAAAAATATATTGCTCTCGCTCTATCCATATTGAACGTGATTGGTTGTTCGGTGCCGACGTCACTCTTTTATGTGCACGCGCGCGGGGAGTAATCAGAGTTTAAGGATCAAAGCCTGAGTTAACAGAGAAAGTTGATAAGCTGCGTCATGGTACCAATAAAGCCTGATTGCATCGGTTTGGTTTTGTCATTTCTAAACCAATCCTGCAACCCTGAGTTTGTTCAACTACCATCATGGTACAGGCCCCAGGTCGTGTAATAGTCACGTTATTTTGATTTATAAATTTGTGTACAGGTTACGATTTTGATGTTTTTTTCGTGTATATGCAACGACTTATTTTGACGTTTTTTTTGTGTATATGCAACGACTTTTGAACGTCCTGACCGGGCTGAAATTCCACATAAGTGTAACTTATTGTGGCAATAAAACCTTTTCTGATTGTGATTCTGATATTATCATGATTTCTTTTTTCAATTTCAAATTACATATTTTCACAAATATGTAATACAAACAATTTTGAACAATTCGGTATTGTACTTAAAAAATATATATAAATAAGGCATTTGCATTCAATGGGCGTTACAATCTTACATAAAACATGAGTAAACTTAAGAAGAAAGGTACTTAAATACACCGTAAGAGAAGAGGAAAGTAAAAAATAAATGAAAAATACAATAAATACCCAAAACATTTAAGATATTATCAGGAATACAATATTATTGAACTTTCATATTGCTATATCCTGCAATTTATTAGATTGTTTCCAACTTCAACTTTAAAATGAGTTTCAACTGGAGACAAGCAATAGGTAGCTACAAGGGGAGACTAGAAGTCACTAGAAGTCTGTTGGACTGAGGTAAACAGTAATCTGGCGTTGAGTCTCTGGAAGCCCGGTGTCTTTATGCCACAGGTAATGAGAAGATTGTGTGCAGCTGAGTCCAATCACTCAGATCTCCACCACGCCAGGACACACCTGAAACCCCCCCTTACATTTTTCTTTTTTAGATTAGCTTCATGATTTTTTGGGGGGTTTTGTTTGAAATACGCGTATAAATGAAAGTGGGGTTAAATGGTCTCTGTGTAGTCAACAATAAATCAATCAAAAGGTGATGAAGACATTTGTAGACAGAGGACAGAAAATGTGAATACAAAACATCACAAGGGAGAAATTAGGGTGGTGTGTGTGTGTGTGTGTGTGTGAGCTTCAGGTAGCAGGAGGTGAAGCTGAAGCAGATTTTAGCACATGTCAGGCTGAGGATACACTCCTGACCCTGAGAGGCATGCAGCTACGCTAAACACACATACACACACACACACACACACACACGCACACGCACGCACGCATGCACACACACACACACACACACGCTCGTATTTAGCAGGATCCAGATCAAAGTGAAGCTTTCAGACTGTCAGTGCAGCGCTGCCTCGGGCTGACAGCAGCCACAGTTCATCCAGTGTTTACATTACAGCACTTTCTACTCTCTGCACACGCACACACACACACACACACACACACACACACACACACACACACACACACACACACACACACACACACTGTCTGATCTGCAGCCTGATAAGATGGCCGACATCTTCACACATCTGAATCATCCTGCGGGGATGAGAGTGCAGCTCGTCTGGGGAATAAAAGGGGATTTTTCATGACGTGACAAGACTTTTATTGAGTTTATTAAGTGCATCGGCAAATGTCGCTAATATCAGCCTATGAGCAGCCAGGAGTTGGTAGGTCAAAGGTCAGAAGTCACACGACAGGAACATGTACGCCAAGGTTAGATATCATTTAGATTCATCGATTCAGAAAGTGTTTATTTTTTTGTTTTTAAGATGTTTGGGGGGGCTTTATAGCCTTAATTTGATAGAATAAGATGAAGATGCAAAGATTATTAATAATAATAATAATAATAAAGTTCATTTATATAGCACCTCTCATACAGAGAGTGTAGCTCAAAGTGGAGAGACCACAAAACAAACAAGATCACATGAGGACAATAAAATCAGTTACCAAATCATGAAATCACCAACAAATAACACAGATATATGCCAGGAGCAATAGAATATGTAACATTCTAAAAAAAAACAAGGGGAAACAAGTCATGTAAACTACGATAATAATGCAAAAGAGTGACAATTAGTTAAAAGCAATGCTGAATAAATGCAATTGTCGTAGCTTGCATCCCACACTTTTTACAAAGTTTTTAGGGTAGCCAGTTCCTTTTGGGTGGGTTCGTCCTTCAATGACGAGTTGGATTTCTACACTTCTTAACCTTGATAAACATTCTCCATCCTGCCAGACACATTCTCCCTTTCCCATCACGTAACATACAGACGCTTGGTCATGTGCCTTCTGCGTTTAACTGACATGCGGCACAAGAACGGCACAATTAAGATGGTGGATGGGGTTACAAAATTTACGTTTCAGTGACACGCGGGAGAAGAACGGGACATGAACCCCGGTCTCCTGGAGGAAAGTCCTGCACCCTCCCCCCCCAACCTGCATCTTTAGGCCGGTTACACACTGGCTGCGTGGCGTGTCCGTTTATATTTCGGCTCCAATGGTAACAGGTTAGAGCTTACACACGACACGTTTCCCGGCAAAATAGAATCGGAAAAGATGTTTGTATGTCGTTTAGACACGAATACGTATTAATAAATGACATGTTGATGTTTGAAAGTCTCAAGGTTTTGATATAAATGCAGATATATAAATGTAATAATAAATAAAAAAATCGATTTTCTAATATTGCACCTGTCTATTTTGCAGTCAATACTGCCGACGTTGTCTTTGCTGTAATCAGATTTTATCAATGGGAAACATCCATGTGTCCAGACAAGGCTAGCAGCAGCAGCAAAGACACGTTTCTGGTGTGCAAACACAGAAAAATCCATCCAATCCACGGCATTTTGGTCTTTCATACTACTCGCTACCGTTGTCTCTCTTCATACTACGTCGTCTTACAGCGCCACAGAGCAGCTGCTCTGCCACTGCGTTCCATACAGACGCTGAAGGGAGATTTTAGCGTCGTTATCCAACGCTAGGAGACACTGATCAAGTGTCAGTATTTTACGATTTGGGAGTGAGAACAGGTTTTCCTGCCCAACAGGTCAAACATAAAGCCATCTGTCACAGAAATGTGATTTGAAAACCACGTGCTACGACTCACTGTAAGGATTGCAAACGTGTCGTTAGCCGCGCGTGTATTTGACGCTGCGGATCCGCTTTTGCAACACGACTGAAGCATGGTGTCGTTTCCATTTTCACTATTTGGAACTAAAGTTTCCTGAACATTTTTGTAGTAGGACTTCCCCCCAGTCTCCCCTTGTGCTCTAATTCTATTGGATAGTCGCGTCACATTCAACAATTCATTAGCATAAAGATGGGCACGGCCAGGTGGATCTGCACGGTTAGGCCACACGTGCACGGGTATGTTTTTAAACTTAGCTCTTTCTCTGCGTTTTGGCCTTCCGTTCACAAAAACTGTGTTTCAGGTCACTGAAGACAGATCTTTTGTAAAACTCTTTCCAGCGTGTAGGTGTTCAGAAACTCTGTTTTCAGTGTTGTAGTCAGGGCTTTAAATTCACTTCTCTGATCACCAGCCAACATCACTAGCAGATTTTTAAAGTTACCAGCCAATCAGATTCTCCACAGGCCACATGTGTGTTTGTTTTTCCCTAACTCCCTTTACTTTACCGTTGTTCTTCTCTGATTCAGCGTAGCTTGGGATCGATACCACACGGTAGGGCACGGAGCCCACGGTTGTACAACACCTCACGACATAGTGTTCATGGGAAATGTAAAATTAGTACTACGAGCAGTTTTGCCAGATAAAGATTATGTTTCCAAGCCAAACACACACAAAACCGACCAAATGTCTTGGCGGAAAACAGACCAATCAGTTAACCTGTCACATTGTTTCTGCAGCCTGCTGATTCAAACAGACACAGTGTTATTTGCTTCTTTCATCACCGACCAAATTGGCTAGTAACCTTGAAATGTTTCCCGCCAAAGTTAATTTTCACCCTGGTTGTAGTGTAGACGGGAAGTTTTTGTCCTGTAACATCAGAGTGAGCACTGTCATCTCCTTTGCGAGGCATCACAAGTGAGGCGACATTTCGTTGACACATAAATGTGCAGTCACTCTTCCACTACATTTAGACTTTTAGACATTTAGACACTACATTTACATTGGCCAACGTGGCTTTACAGTTTGGGTTATATATATTGGGTTTGGCTTGTATCAGCGCTTCAATATGTTTTTGCGTTTTAATTTAACAGTGCTTGTGTGGACGGGGAGTTTTGTTTAAGGATGGAAAAACCCCTTTTTCTAAAATACCCGTGTGGACTACACCTAAATGTGCGTGTGTGTGTGTGTGTGTGTGTGTGTGTGTGTGTGTGTGTGTCAGCGTGCTCCTACTTGCCTCTGGGAGCTGACTGGAGAATATAAACAGGAGAATGTCTCAACCATAACAACTAACCTTAGAAGACCAACCAGAACAGTTAACATAGTCTTGCATGTCCACAACTTCCTCCACAGCGCTGCCGTGGAGGGACTGGCTAGTCCACACAGCATTCTAGGATGTGCTCTGGTTTATTGCCATTTCTTTAAACCAATCACAATCGTCTCGTGCGGCGCTAAGCGCCGGTCGGAGCCACGGTGCCTCTGCAAAATGGCCTCGGGATGAACTTGTTTTGATGGAACGTGTATGTTCAAAAGTAGTTTTAGTCGTGCAACAGAAAACTCAGATTGGACAGATAGTCTAGCTAGCTGTCTGGATTTACCCTGCAGAGATCTGAGGAGCAGTCAACTATTGTCCTTATAAATCCACCAGAGGTTAGAACACCAACACAGAGACAGAGGAAGGGGACGGACATCCGGCTGAAAATGAGGGACACCGCGTGACATGATCACAGGCCGGTAAGATGACAGTTGAGTTGAGCAGTCTTCACAGTTGAATTTAGCCGAGAAAAGGTGACTGTGAGCCGGGTACAGAGCAACGTGAGATGATGGTCGCTTCAGTGGACATTACTCCGATTCTCCACCGGGTTCGGCTGCCATACCACACCGGGAGCGTCTCAGAAGGCAGCTTCCGGAACGCAGCGCATTTGCGCTGAGCGGAATATAGGAGTTACAGTTAAGTTTATCAGACAAAAAGTTAGCGTCATGCGGCGACGACAGTTCAGTTTCGACATCAAAATGACTAGTTGAAATTTGAAAAAAGGTAGCAGTTTGTGGTAAAACACCGGTCCCCTTAAAGTGCCCATATTATGAAAAAAAACACTTTTTCTGGGATTTGGGGTGTTATTTTGTGTCTCTGGTGCTTCCACATGCATACACACTTTGAAAAAAAACCCATCCATGGTGTTTTGAGTGAGCTACGGTTTCTGAATGTGTCCTGCCTTCAGTCTCTGGGAGAGCTGTTCAAAATCTGCACGGCTTTCCACGTCACTAGCCGAGACGAGGTGGCTAACTGTAGCATGCTAGCGCTAGCTCAGCTCCCACTGGCTCCCACGTAATTCGAACCCTGCAAACACCCCCCCGACCTCCTCCCTACGAGGATCTTTGTGGTCTGATACAGCAGCAGTCAATGTGGTGCTGAGAAACACGTGGAATACAGAAGAATTTCAGTGCTTTCCTTGTTATAGCAATATGTACGAATGGTTTTCAAAAACAGTCAGACAGCGAGCCCTCCTCTTTACCTTTCATTCTTCTTCCAATGCTTGTGTTTGACCAGCGGTCGACTGAATCGTGTTGCCGTGCAGAAGACCTCGGGCGTTTTTAGTTTGTGACGTGGCTTTTGAGGGTTGAAATGCTTCAGATGTGATGAAAACAGCCAACTGAACATCCGAGCCAAGATGGAGGATCAGTGAACGCTTAAACTCAGGCTTAACTTATCAAGTCATCAGCCCTCAGGCACCCACACACCCACACACACACACACACACACCTGGACGAAATCCAGCGATCCAGCGAATCTATATATGTGAATCTTTCAGACTGAACACTTTCTGTTATTGCATCATGATTCATTCTCCACCTCTCCTGTCAACACTGTACACTTTCCAATCAATGCTGCTCAATGAGAGGGCATCCCTTTATGTTCTGAAGTTGAATGAATCCGATCTGATGTATCTCGGGACACCAGAGTGTCTGAGGTTGAAACCAGAGATGTGATCTGGAGAATAAACCGGCCTGAGGCGCCGCAGGAGGAAGATCTCCATTACAGAAGCTTTTAAAAGCTCAGGATTAGGATTAGTGGAATGGCCCTTTAAGTGTCCGCAGCAGAGCCGCGTGGTGCGATGGGACAACAGGACAAGAAATGCACCTAGTCTGTTCGTCTGTGTGTGTTTTAAGATTTCTTAAAAAAATGTATAGAAAATTCAATTTTTTACAACACACAAAACCCCCCGAACAAATAAACCATGATGGAGGAGAACAAAATAAAACAGCCAAGCCACCAGCTCACAGAAAAAGTGCACATATGCATATGGATCCGTACGATGTCTGAAATGTCCACGAGTGGATTTGGGGTCAGATATAAAGTCCATGGAACCGAAACCACGTGATGTCGACTCGAGGAAGGCCCAAGCCGAAGTCTACAATACATTTACAATACGATAAAAACTAGTTCCCGGGAATTTAGCGCTCTTAAAATCCGTGTCAAATCTTTCTGCTTTGCTCCTGTCATAATATCTACGGCCACTAGAGGGCGCCGCCGCTATAAACGTAAATATGAGGCGTAATTGCTGCTTCAACAAAACGACTTATGTGGCCGTTATTACAGTCTCTTGATTTTCTACCACCATAGAATGAACGCAGTGCTTTTTGGCAGCAGATGTGACAAGTTTCCTTAAAGTGCTCATATTTTGCTCATTTTCAGGTTCATAATTGTATTTAGAGGTTATGTCAGAATAGGTGAACATGGTTTAATAAAAAAGAAAAAAACACCATATTTTTGTTGTACTGCACATTGCTGCAGCTCCTCTTTTCACCCTGTGTGTTGAGCTCTCTGTTTAGCTACAGAGCGAGACATCTCAACTTCTGTTCCATCTTTGTTGGGAGTCGCACATGCGCAGTAGCTAGGTAAGGACTACTAGCCAGTCAGAAGCAGAGTATGAGGGCGTAACATAACACTACCTAAGTAAGGACTACTAGCTAGTCAGAAGCAGAGTATGAGGGTGTGTCCTGACAGTACCCAGGTAATGGAGCCCTTTATACATTGTTGTGTTTCTTTAGAAATAAACAATGGACAAATAGAGTCTTTAAACGCTTCAGATGTAAAGTTATTCGCTGTCAAAGTGACGCCAAAATGAATGGGAGTCAATGGAATGCTAGCGGAAGGTGATGGCTTGTTAGCCTCATAGTCTCCCCATAGGAGGTACGCTCTCCGGATGCTGGCTTACCCCCTCGGTAATAAAGTAGAAGCTTCCTTTAGCTTCATGCTTGAATTCTCCTCTCACGGGATTCCTTGGACACCTGACCTGAAGGGGACGCTGACGTCACACCACGCCTCTTCCTGTCTGAAAGCCTCCCCGCTGCTGTTCTTAATGATCAGACCCCCGGTGATGGGAGCTGACAGCCAGGAACACTCTGACACAAGTATGAACTGAATATGATCACAAAGGGAAGGAGACGGAGGGAGGGAGGGAGAAAAGGAGGGAGGCAGGGAGGGGTGTAGAAGTAGTGGAAGATAAACAGCTTGCTTTTCCAACTTGACTAAATGTATAAAGGAAAAGTCACGTCAGCAACAAGCGATTCAAACTGATGCCGCTGAAGTATATAATGGCAAGGGCTTATGTTTGGTTTTAGTTTTACATTGCCAGACCTTCCTCCACAGTGCTGTGGAGGAAGGATCTGGCTAGTCCACACACAGTATTTCTGGATTGGATCAAAAAACGCTCTGGGTTGCGTTTGGTTTTTCTGGGTCAAAATTTCAAATTCAAACTTATTTTTTAACGTTTCGGTCGACTTTCCAAAATTATTTCTCGCTTTTCACGATGTTTTTGTCGATTTTTGTCAACATTCTTTTATGAATTTATTTTCAAATGCTATAAAATTCAAAAAAACACCCAAATTCAATGAAAGTAGTGAACTGATCATTTATTTTACTTGTGAAGAGCGTTGAATGTAACCAACCACCATATTTTTCTGTTTTTTTCTTCACATAGGCTAAATAAATGTATTTCCACCATAAATTGGTGCAAACAAGATTGCAGAATAAAAAATTTTGACACCCAGACCCCCCACTATGATATATATATATATATATATATATATATATATATATATATATATATATATATATATATATATATATATATATGTATCATGTATCTGCGTCGTGTCAGGGGCCCATTTAAGTCCAGAGCATTTCATTAATTAACATCACAACTTCTATTCTGCATACAATTATTATGTATGACCTACACCCTTTCTAAATGCAGCTGAAATACAGATTATTAGAAGTTAAATATTATATTTAGGGAGAAAAGTTCATCACACAAGAAGTCAGGTAAAAAAACAACAACCCCAAAACAAACAATTAATATAATATGTGTGGGAGGAGACTTTTCTACACATAATAATAATAATAATAATAATAATAATAATAATAATAATAATAATAATAATGCTAATTGCATTCATCTTCTCTGAGAGACTAATGTCGCTCCATCTTTATTTCTCTGTGAATTAAACTTGCTGTCTTCTTCAAACGTGTCATTTTTGATGTGTGTATTTTCTTTTTTTGGGGGGGGGATTCCCCACAGAGCTCACAGCTATTGGATGTCAGCTGCAGCAGATTTACTGCTCTGTGACTATAATGTGGAACTTTGGAAATATCAAGTTCAAACATGAAGGATGAAACAAATGGCCGCTCTTTGTTTTTGACTAAAGGTGGCGCACGAATACCAGAATGTTAAACAAAAACCTCTCCAAATATGTCATAATTTACAGCTGTTTGTCTGGAATCCATTTAAATGATTAATAAGCAGTGTGTGTGTGTGGGGGGGGGTGATTTCAACAGAGGAATCACAGTCTCTGGGTTATTTTACGTTTTAAAGTCACACAGTGAGCTATAGTTGGACCGGGCGCCATCATAGCTGCAGTGTTTCCAGGTGCATTGATATGGAAGAGGATTAGGGCCACCTGAGAAAAAAAGTCTTTATTATTATTCAGAAAAAATAAGTCTGAATTCTGACTTCTGATGTTTTATTAAGTTTATTTTTTATTTTATTTTTTTATTTTTTAAGTTCCGGGTTCTCATGTTTTTTGAGAACTTTTTTTGGCGTGTTCTTTTCCCGCTGATTTTGTCGCTTTCTTCGATGCTTTTGTAAATGTTTTTGTAAATGTTTTTGTGACTTTTTTCAGCGCTTTTTAAAAAATATTTTATCCATGGTCAATAAAAAAAAAGCAGAAACTATGAATTATTTTGAGTAATTGTTAAAATCAGAGGAAGTCGATAGACTGTATCAAAGTAGTCAGGATGTGTTTTGAAACCATTTAAATTTTTTTTTTCAAATGCTATGAAATTGAATTTACCACCCAAAATGCAAAATTAAATGAAAATAATTATTGATTTTGCCTGAAAAGAATGACTTTCAACTCAGAAATCTATATATATTTTTTTGTAATAAATGACAGAAGCGAGCAGAAAAAGCTTCTAAGAGCCCCCAGTATCTCCCCCAGGATGTGTGCGTGTGTGTGTGTGTGTGTGTGTGTGTGTGTGTATGTGTGTGTGTGTGTGTGTGTGTGTTTCCTCTGCTGACTCCACGTTACATTCACACCAACAGTGGGCCCGTGCTTCCATCAGTCTGCCCGGCCCAACAAACTCTCCAGTCCACAGCGCTCACACATGTAAACGCAGAGAGACATAACCTCAGACATCTACCTTTTCCTTTTCTATTTCAATTCCGTATTTGATTCATCTTTGATTAAATCTAACCTGCTTAAATAAAGGTTAAATAAAAATAAAGAAAATGGATCTAGAAGAAGCAGATGTTCTAAATTCTTTGCTGGAAATCTGTCTCTCTCTATTAGTTACAAAAAAAAAAATCTAGATCATATTCCGAGCTAGAGGCTTCTCTTTTTTTGTGTTTCTTCTGCCGACAGTCGGGATGCGGAGAAAATCCTCAGCGCGCTCTCCCAAACCTGCAGCTGATTGGCTACCTGAGAGTTTCCTCCATCCGCTGTCATCTGATCCTCTTTCTGTCTCACACACACACGCACGCACATACACACACACACACAGACACACAAACACACACACGCACACACACACACACGCACACACACACGCCATTTCAGCTGGACTTGTAGGCCGTTATAAGTTATATTGTGCGTGTCATATTTAAATGCATTGGTAATATATCTACAATGTCAAAAAAATTCCATATCAGTAAAACAGGTCATTGAAAATGGTAAAAGCTATTAGGCTCAATAACAGCACACACACACACACACACATACACACACACACATACACACTCTCTCCCTCTCTCTTTCTCAGAGCGCACCGCCGCGTCTCTGCTCTGCTCTCCAAACTTTTCCCTTTTTTTTCCTCTCCTTCTAAAAGTCTCTCTCTCCGGTGCGCGCGGTGAATGAACGAGCCTCTTTAACATATTCAGACCAACGTCATCGGCTGAAGGTGGATCACGCCGTGCAGCCTTTTCTATAAAACCCCCCGCAGCCCGCTCGCTGTGGAGGACCAGTCACCGGGGTTTGGGCAGAGGAGGCGACAAGGAGAACTTGGTTTCAAAGCGCACGGATTTATCTCGCCGCTGACGAAAGAGCTGCTGAAGGTAAGCCTGCTGCTTACAGACAGAAACACTTCCTTTTTATATATATCTCTGCTGGGGGAAAGAAGTGAGTCATTTGTTGAACTTTTTCTTCATCCCTTCTGTTTCCAAGCCGCCTCCTCTCACCTCTGCTTTACTGTATCAGAGCTGTTAATCCGCTTCATACTGCAGCCTACTGTATTCAAATCCCCCTTTCTTCTTTCTCTTTCTTAAAAAGAAAACCCTGATTTACTGCCATTGCTCCATAAACCTCGGGCCTGCCCGTGGGGGGGGGGGGGGCTGAGCCCCCTGAACTGTACCTATAAAGGCGCATAACCTAATAGACAAGCCGGCGCATGTAAACCTGTAAAACTATTTGGAATAGTTGACAGCTACTCCTCATTTTGGAAGCAGCAGCGACGGAATGAAGGGCAGTTTCCTCCCGGCAGAGAAGCACGTTTCTCTCGCAGTTCATCCACAGTCAAATATCAATCAAATAGAGGACACTTTATTGTCCTCGAGGGGAAATCTGTCTTAGGCACATAGTGCTACAATCTGTTGCTTCACAGCACCAACATGTAACAGAAAAAAAAAGATCAACGAAGCACCTTAGGACGTAAAGGAAGGACCCATGTGACCTGCTACGGACAATACGACCTGTTAAGAAGTGACTGTAATAATTAAAGAGCCAAACAGTGCTGGTGTATTTAATGCACTTTGCTCTGGAGTGCAGCAGTATGAGTCTGTGGACGCGCATCCATTCGGTCTGAATTTCCCTTTGGAGGCGCGCATGTCAAAGACAACTCTTTACCATATATTTAATAATCACGCGTGCTGAAAGGAGTGAACATCTGCTCGTTTTCATCACATTTCTAAATGATTACGCGCTAAAAGAGAGAACGCCTTGAGTTCGTTTTCATTGACATAATGAAGACTTTCTCTGATTTGGTGCATTATAATAAAACCATTCCAGAGGTGACGACATATAATCATCATTGCATATTTCCGAATGATTCAGGGGGCTGATTACTGTTATTATTATCCTCTAACTGGCTGTAATAACAACTTATAACGGCTCTCGGCCATTGGCTGCGTGTCTCCAGAGATGAGTTCACAAAGAGTTTAGATTTTCTCTCTCCCCCCCTTTGTATCTCGTGGAGCTGAGGTTGAGCTAACACACCTTTATTTTTTATTTTTTATCTGGACAGAGTTTACCGGGAGGAAAAGCAGAAAAGGAAAAAGGAAAAAAGTAGGAGAAACTGGACGGAGGGGAAGATTTACGCACCGCCGAGTTTTGAACGGAACAGAAGCGCCTTTTACGCAAAGACACAGGTGGATGCTGGGAAGCGGACTCTCTCGTAGGAGATGTTACCCCTGGCACAGTTCGGTGTCCTGTCGGCCCTGACCACCGCGCTCACCTCGGTCCTGTCCGCGCTCTTGCTGCTGGCGCTGACCCGGCAGCTGTGGAGCCTCCGCTGGAGCCTGACCCGGGACAAAGAGAGCAGCCTGCCGCTGCCGAAGGGCTCCATGGGCTGGCCACTAGTCGGAGAAACGTTCCACTGGCTTTTCCAGGTGAGAGTTGACACGTCTGGGGCTGCTGTGGTTTCCATTTTTTACAAGCGTGCCAAAATATAGGTTTAAGCCTCCTGCGCATCTGTGTGTGGTGTGTGTGTGTGTGTGTGTGTGTGTGTAGATCTTTATTTATCTTCATCACGTATATGGTTTTTTATCTCATGATTCCTTGAATTTACAGCTAAACTCCGGCTGGCTGCAGGGTGTATTACTGATCAGATTATTGGTGATGTGTGTGGAAGCGCTCGGGAAGCTTGCGGAAAGTTCCGCAGATTCTTGTGCAGTGAGTTCTGTTGTTAATGCGACATGTGCGGACTTGATGCTCGGTGCGTAATTCCTTCTTGCGGAGGTAAAACAGACGTTTTCTGTATTCTTCCTCCTCTTTCTCTCTCTCTCTTAGTCTGTCTGTCTCTTCTACAGTGAGGAATGCACTCTCATCCCTTCATCTCTCTATCCCTCCGCTCCACATTCACAGTGCCTCGTTACAGCACACGTTCTGTGTGGTTCAAGAGTTTCTTGTGCCCCCCTCTATCTGATTTCTCACCTTTCACCATCAAAGCAGAGGGAGACGGGGAGAAGCATGTGGACATCCTAACATCCCAACATACAACCGTGACAATTATGAGATACTAGTTTTTTTGTCATTTAAGTAAGTTAGTAAGTAGTAAAGTAAGTAGTTCAGGTAGAAAAAAAAAAAAAAACAGGGGCGGAGGGAGGGGGGGCGTCTTCTGGGGCTCCAGCCTTGAATGTTTTCTCAAAAGCCCCAAATCTTCGAGGGTTTTAAAATAGGCTACCTTCAACTTTATATCATTTCCCCTCAGACTTTCTGACTGGACTCCCAAATCAATGGAGCAAAAAGCTACATTATGTGTTAGAAATAGCAACATCGGACCATTTTTAGTTCTTTCTAGGAGGCAGGAGTGAAAATGAATCATCCTTTAAGGTCCCATGGCATGACAATTTCACTTTATGAGTTTTTTAACATTAATATGAGTTCCCCCAGCCTGCCTATGGTCCCCCAGTGGCTAGAAATGGTGATAGGTGTAAACCGAGCCCTGGGTATCCTGCTCTGCCTTTGAGAAAATGAAAGCTCAGATGGGCCGCCAATCAGTAATCTTCTCTTTATGAGGTCATAAAGGGAAAGGTTACCTCCCCTTTCTCTAATTTGCCCGCCCAGAGAATTTGGCCCGCCCATGAGAAAGAGAGAGAGGGACATGCTCTAGTGGCTTTAATTCTGCACCAAGGCTGAATTTTTTGGCATTCTTCTATCTCAAATGGCTTAAAAAATAGTGCACGTAGTTGCCATCAATAGGGAAAACAATCTCCTGGGGGAGCATGGTCATGCCACCACCACCGCTGCATCCCCCTCACATCTGCCCCACAATGTGAAGAAATCATTAAAAAGGTCCCATGTTGTGCTCATTTTCAGGTTCTTACTTGTATTTTGGGTTTCTACTAGCACATGTTTACATGCTTTAATGTTCAAAAAACACTTTATTTTACTCATACTGTCTGTCTGAATATACCTGTACTCCCCCTCTGTCTGAAACGCTTCGTTTTAGCGCCTGTCTCTTTCAAACCCCGCTCCTGAAAAAGCCCAGTCTGCTCTGATTGGTCAGTGTCTACAGGTCTTCTGCATCTGCGCTCTTGCTGTCCTGACGGCTCGTTTAAAGGCACAGTTTCTGAATACAGGCTGTAGACATTTCGCTGAGTGTTTTGATACTTTCACAGTTTTTATATAGCACGTCGTCCTGCTTTATAATTCAAACAAGAGACATGGAAATCTGACTTTTTACAAAAAAAATCCTGATGTCCTGAGATATCCATGTCCATTTCCTTCCTCTTTCTTTGTGTTGTAATTCTAACCTCCGGTGGATTTGTGAGGACTATGGTTAACTGCTCTACAGATCTCTGCAGGGTAAATCCAGACAGCTAGCTAGACTGTCTGTCCAGTCTGAGTTTTCTGTTGCACAACTATTTTATCGCGGCTCAGTGCGGAGCTTAGCACCGCCAATGACGATTGTGATTGGTTTATAGAAATGCCAATAAACCAGAGCACATTTTTCTCCCATCCCGGAATGCTGGGTGGACTAGCCAGATCCTCCTCTGCTCCGCAGCGTGCTGATGGTCTGGCAAAGCGAGACTAGAAAATGTGACAAACTTGTAATCCAAATGTCTTCTCACAGGGTTCCAACTTCCACATCTCGCGCAGAGAGCGTCACGGCAACGTGTTTAAGACCCATCTCCTTGGGAAACCCGTCATCCGGGTGACGGGCGCAGAAAACATCCGCAAGATCCTGCTGGGCGAACATAGCCTGGTGTGCACCCAGTGGCCCCAGAGCACCCGCATCATCTTGGGACCCAACACCTTGGTCAACTCCATCGGAGACCTGCACAAGAGGAAGAGAAAAGTAAGAAAGTTGGAATACTTTAACCTAGGACTGGGACATATGGAGCAAATCACAATGTTTTGGACCAAATACCTCGATGACGATATTGCAGCAATATTGTAGAGATGACTATTGCTGCTTTCACAAAATATTAACACAATGAGAATTCTGATAAATAATCATCAATAATGTGTTTTATTGTCATTGGACTATGTGGGTAAAGGCAAATAATACAGCTAGTACGTCTGGTAAATTCAGAAAATGACATCACTTTGCTGTAATCCAGCCTGTAAAACCAGGAAGAGACAATTTATAATTCATATTTATAATAATAATGTTTACAGCATCCAAGATTTAAGACAATATCTAGTCTCATGTATCGATATCGATATAATATTGATATATTGCCCAGCCCTACTTTAACCTATATAGAACTTAAAGTATGGTTAAATTATCGCTAATATTTTGAAGAGAATTGAGGTAATCATTAAAATAAATCTTTCAAATGCTGAAATACAGCGATTTATCTAATCCAATCTCCTATTCAGTATCATGTCTTGTCTTCTAAAATCTACAACAACCCTTTCTCCAGGGCTGCCACTTCTTAGTCTAATAGTCGACCAATCGGTCTCTTTGGTCTTCTGTCGATTCAAGTAGTTTTAGTCGAAGAATAGGGCGACTCGATTCTGGAGAAAAATCACGATTAGTTTGGTCAATATTGAAATGCCAATTATTTAACATGATTACTCATTGACTTTTTTTGTAAGATGTTGCATTTATTGAACTTAAAAAACTGTGAAAAGCTTCAACAAATCAACAGTAAAAATACTTTGAACTGTGAAAATTCCCTTAATACTTTTCCCGTCATTCATTCAGTTTACTTGCAAAACGTATTGTGCGAAAATAATTTTTTTCACGAGTACTCTTGTTTTTGTGATCGTTAGGAGCCGAAATTGCGAATAAAATTTGATCAATTGTCAATTAGTCAATCTTCATATTTTTTTCTTGGGAATGATTTATTTCCAAGAAACTTCTGAGCACATCTCTGGCAAACACAAGATTTAAAGTGCTGCTTTTGCATGATTTTTTTGTGGAGAAACTGAGTTCTACAGATCTGTCGATTTAATTAACTTAGCCATTAGTGGACAAAACCGTATGAGTTAGCCTGAGAAAACCCTGACGAACTTCCGGCAAATTTGAGATTTGCTCTGCAAGTCAGTCTGGCGAAGAGCCCATTCAAACCCATTTCCAATGTCCCCAAAATTGAGGCACCAATCACAACCGCTGAGGCGGGCTTGACACCAATCACAACCGTTGAGGATGGCTTTTTGTTTACATTCAACATGATTGCCACCAAAGCGCAGTGTCACCCGGATAGTTGGTCTGATTGGTGGAAGGACTATCCAATGTGCCCAGAGGCATTTGAGCGGCGTCCGTTGGTGACGCCCCTTTGGAAATGAACTGTCAATGAACCTTTCCCAGACCCCCCCACTCTCAGTTACAGCTGAGAAGGGTCTGGTGTCAACCAGGCTACCTGTGAGTGTTAGTCGGCGGAGAATTCTTTTAGTCGATTAGTCATTTTCTTATGCTTATTCATGCTCAATGACTTATTTCCAAAGAAACTAATGAGCAAACGATTTGATTAGGTAAACACAAGGTTTGAAATGGTGCTTTTGAACTCAGTTGAACCTTAACCCTAACCCTGACTAACCAACTAGTATGAGTGTTAGTCGACTGAGAAGTTTTTATTAGTCGAGGACAGCTCTACTTTTCTCCCATCTTATCTAAACCGCCCTGTCCTGTCTTCTCTCCTATATCTTCTACATCTTCGCTCTTCCCTCTATCCAGTCCGAACCCTAACCCCACCCTGTCCTCCCCTTTGCTGAAAGGTGTTGTGTCGCGCACACGGTTATAACTTTTTATGACGCCTCTCTCTTTTGTTTCCTTAACCCTTTCAAGATCCTGGCTAAAGTGTTTAGCCGGGGGGCTCTGGAGTCCTACCTGCCCCGGCTGCAGGACGTCGTCAAGTCTGAAATCGCCAAGTGGTGCTCCGAGCCGGGCGCCATCGACGTTTACAGCGCCGCCAAGGCCCTGACGTTTCGCATCGCCGTCAGAGTCCTGCTGGGTCTGCAGATGGAGGAGGAGCGGATCGTTTACCTGGCCCAAATCTTTGAGCAGCTGATGAACAACCTCTTCTCGCTCCCCATAGATGCTCCGCTCAGCGGGCTACGCAAGGTGAGAGAGCGAGAAGAAACCAGGGCAACCCTGCCGAAACTTTAGTTTATTCATCTTTACAGACTCTATTTTATCACACATTTTACTTTACTTTTATATTTTATTCATATAGTGCTTTTTACAACACTCAAAGACACTTTACATAGTTTCGTTGGCCCAGCATTACACGGTCAATTTCTACATACAAGAACCAGTATCACAACCAATAAGCAACTGTATGTTCCTCCAAAATATCTATCTATCTATCAATCTATCTATCTATCTATCTATCGCATTTGTTTCTTGTACCTTAAGGACATTTTAGAATATCATTTTAACCCTCCATACGTCTACTTGTAATTGCTTTACATAACTGTATTTTCTTTCACATCCTAACTATCCTAATGGTATCTATCAAGTCATTTTCTCAAGTCAGAAAGTTTTAATAGCTTTTTATTATTTTGACGATGGTATTGCTCTTTCTCTGTGTTTTTTTTCTCCTTTTGCTTTCTTTGTCTTTGTAATTGACTCAATATCATTGTAAATGAGGGTTGATCTCAGGAGTATCAATAAAGGTTCAATGAATTTGGGAGATTGAATGCGCACACACACACAAAAGCAGCAGGTTACTGCAATAGAAAAAACTGCCTGTATTATTTTCATTTGTGGCGGTTTTTGGAATAAAAAACAACAACATAGATGTAGGAACAAATGGCTTTGTCTGCATAAAAAAAACAAAAAGAGTGTCGGAAGTCGTGTCCTCCCGTTTCCTGTCAACAGAAAACTAGTTAGCATCGAAGTGATGTAATTTGATTTATGTAATGATTTTTGTATAATTAACCATTTCTTCTAAAGTTTTAATATTTAGGGATGTCCCGATCCCGATTAGAGAATCGTATCGGAGCCGATATTTGTGTATTTAAAGTGATCGGGCATCGGCAGTCACCCCGATCACCTTACAGTACTCCTATCATTTATGTCAGCTGAGCAAAACTTGCAAGTAACTTGATTTCATATGCAAGTTTTTCAGAAATGCTAGCTGCACTAAGTTAAAATGTATTAAGCTGAAGACATCTTTTAGTGTCTTTATGTACTTAGTTATTTTTGTCAACAAAAAAAACTGTGTGCAACTCTGTTATCTAGGCGAATACGAGTATCCAATCGGGGCTCGGTAATGACATTTTGGTGTTGTTCTCTGTCCAGGGGATAAAAGCCCGGGAAATCTTGCACACCAACATGGAGAAAATCATTGAGGAAAAGATGGATCGGCAGCAGGCGGAGGAGGAATACCACGATGCCTTTGACTACATATTGTTCAGCTCCAAAGAGCATGGCCATCAGCTCAGCATCCAGGAGCTCAAGGTACCAGAGAGAAGCCCACAATAGGACTCAGACTCAATACATCTCAAATATATGTTTATTTGTTATCACACACATAAATAAAAATCACAATTTGGAAATTTAAAATACATGTAAATTGTACGAGCAAGAAGCAACCCTCAAATATTTCTTACAATGCACCAGGTTAATGGTTACATTAAGAATTGAAACCCCAAAAAGTTTGTTTAAAGTATGTTTTTCTTATACATCCATGGTGAAAAGGCATATATTAATAGATCGATTTCGGGTTTTTATTAATCTATATTAGATCACTCAAACAAAGATCGATTGTAGTTGGAGAATCCACCCTAATTCCATCTATCCACCTCCTTCCTGGCAGGAAACGGCAGTAGAGTTGATCTTTGCTGCTCACTCCACCACCGCCAGCGCCTCCACATCGCTAATTCTTCAGCTTCTTCGCCATCCAGAGGTGGTGGAGAGGGCCAGGGTCGAGCTGGACGCCGAGGGCCTCGTCTGCGAATCCCACAGCAGTCCCAGCCCACTGGCTGTCGCCATGGAGAAAGAGGAAGACACAGAGACAACCTGCCTGCTGAACGGAGGCTGTCAAAATCACAGTGATGGTTTCCCACAGACCCAGTCCCACGTGCCGTATCTGAGCCTGGACAAGCTGAGCCAGCTCCGCTACGTCGACTGTGTTGTAAAAGAGGTTCTCCGCTTCCTGCCGCCAGTCTCGGGTGGTTACCGGACAGCCCTGCAGACATTTGAATTAGACGTAAGTTCAAGTCTCTGGTAGGAATATAACATTCATATGTATGCCCTTAGTGTGAGTGAGGTTTCTTTTGTTCTGGGATGAATGGGCAGTGGATGTTATATATTTTCCCTAGATACAAAGGAATTTGAATCTAAGCTTTTTTCTAGGCATAGGTTAGACAAAGACCACCTTTTAAACTCACAGTAACAATAGCAGATCAGACAGCAATGCAGCATGTGTTGAAGACAAACTTCCAGCCTCTTCTGCTGGAGCTGTAAAAAGGCACTGTGGGAAATGTAGCAATGTAACTAAAGTAACTAACTGAAAGTAGATGTAGATTATGTGAATCCCCTGAAAAGGTTTGGGTTAGGGAAGTCCAGCCAGTAGGGGTGGTGAGATGACAATATGTACCATTACAACACATTCTTGCATGAACGGGTTTGTGTGATATTGTACAAAATTGCTTGCACAACAATTCGTATGAATATGTTCCAAATTACGACGATCGCCAACCACGTGACAGTTAGGTTAAGCAGAGAAAAGGTGTCTGTGGGACGTGACATCTGCTTTTACAGTTAAGTTTAGCCACAAAAAGTTCACTGTCATCTGCGACGGGGCAGTCAAGTTAAGACACCAAAACGACTAGTTAGGATTAGATAAATGTTTGTGCTTTGGGATGAAACACCGGTCCCCTTAAATAGTACTCCCGGGACACGAACACCCGTTTTCTGGGGGATAGTCTTGTGTTTTTTCCTGTTAACTTCTTCCGGGACAAGAAATTTGCTTCCCCGCTTGAAAAAAAAGCCAACCCGACTTCCTACTCACGCAAATATTCGCGGTCTTAAACCGAAGCAGTCAATGTGGGTTGTTGCATGTGTGCATTACTTTTGGTAGCTATATGTACAAATGGTTTCATGAGAACATCCTGACCGTTAGCTAACAAACATTTTTTGTACCGTTTATACTGTGGTAACTTTTGGCCTGTAGGGGGGCGGCTTCTACATGTTCACAACTGCAATGCTCATGGATGTATGAATGAGAACTGGATACCGCTTTCAAAGTTTGCGACACATTCATTCCCATTAAAGTTGCTCACTTGGGCGCATAAGCTGAAAAAGCCCCGGCAGACTTCCTCAAGTCTGTGTTTTCTGGGTGGTACATCATGCAGACTAGAGTTCTTTGTTAAGTGGCTCTTCTATACATTTCAAAAGTTATTAGATCAAATGGATAAAAAAATTGGTTACCATTTGACAACCGCTTCTTCCCAACAATTGTACAGGGGGGGGAAAAACAGGGGCATTTCATACTACTCGCTACTGTAGTCGTGCTGTGATCACGAAATATGCTTCACATTGAAATTCATTAGTTTAAAATCGTCCACACCAACACGAAAAAAATGAGAAAAACATGTCCTTGTACACGATTAGATAACGTGACCATTTCACGAACTACTGAGAAGTGCTGTAAATGCTAGCAGGTTTAGAGCCACTACTAAAAATAATAAATCCTATTGAAATCATTTTTGCTCTACTGAAATCGCATGAAATCTTGCAAAATGCGCTTGTCTCTATAGCTTCAAACTATTGTTACATTCCATAGACTAAACATTTAATTGATTAAAATAACCATAAGTTGCAGCCATAATATTTACAGTCCATGGTTGCACCCCAGCCAATATTTAGTTTCATCAAGGCTGACTGTCATCATGACCCATTGTAATTGACTGACACAATGTTGAGCACTGAAATAAATTTTCAACTGGAAATGTCAAAGTGCCAACAGACCTTTCTGACATGTTGGTGGTTACCAGTTGGAAATTATATAACTAACAGCATCACTGCCTCTTGAAATAAACTATTTACTACTTAACAATACTTGCAACTTAAACTTCAAAGTATCTGTATAACTTAACTCATGGTAAGGGTATTAAGGTAAAGTAAAGTAAACATAAAGGGATTTTGGTAAGCACCGTTTCGAATAAGAATACGCTAATGCACTGTTAGTAGCAGTGATCAGATCAGTGATTGGTAGAGAGTATTAAATATAATGTTAACAATTAGTAAAAATAACATTCAGGGTGGTGAGACTGCTGGCATTAGATGTGTAGATCAACAGTAAATGTATACCTGACAGTCACAGTTGATAAAAATCAAAGGCTCTTAGGGTTAACCTTTGAAGTTCCATAGAAAATGCTTGGGGTCATTTTTGACCCCACGTATGGAAAAGTGTGGTACTGATACAAAACATGCAATTACTTAAAAAATATAACAACTAGATACAAATCCAAATGGCCTCATGTCAAAGACAACCTATTTGAGGAATACATGGAAGATTAAATGATAAAAAATTAAAATGACAAAGATATTGCAAAAAAACAACCGCTGGGGTCATTTTTGACCCCACTTATGCATCTAAGAGTTAATTAACTCTTCATGCAGGAGAAATAAAACTAAATCTTGCTTCAATTGAATTCTGTTTAATTCCATTAGTCATGCTGCATGCCTGACTGCGCTTTAACAACCAAAGAAATTCACATACAGAGTTGCGTGACTTTTGCTGCCCCATCATGGCCTCATCCCACATCTTTACATGCCCCTTCCCTGCCCTCAGTGCCTTCAGTGCAATTTGCTGCGTTATTTTGGGGACAATTGAAATCTAAAACAAATTCTCAGAATAGGCTACAATTGTAGTGCACATGCCACCTCTTTTGCAGGGTTTAAGCCCCTATAGCTGAGAAGTAATTGCAGAAAATGTCATTATGCCTGGTCATTCAAGTGCACCTTCCTAAAGCTTCCTAAATAATTGGGATTAGGTTATAAAGAGGCCTGGATCAATGGATGGATGAAAGTATGGATACATGAAGTTGAAAACCACCTGAGAGAAAACCCTTAACCCTGTTTTCCAAGTTATACAACTCATCAAGCTTTTAAACTTCTGTCAAAAATAAAAGTTCAACATCTGACTCATAAAGTAAGCATATTTTCCAGTCAACCTTGACCGTAAACAAATGTGCACACATTTTTTATTTCATATTTCAGAGAACAGTCCTGTCATCTTCATTCATTTTGATGGCCAGAAAGACTTGAAGAGTTTCTAAAGAGTTAGTGCAGATTTGAAGACATGAAAATGCACCAAACTATTTGTGGTTAAAAACCCTAACCCTAAAAGCTTTCTTGTCCTTATTTATATTTATTGATTTATGTGCTCATTTCTCAGGGCTACCAGATCCCCAAAGGCTGGAGTGTAATGTACAGCATCCGGGACACCCATGAGACCGCAGCGGTCTTCCAGAGCCCGGAGCTGTTTGACCCAGACCGGTTCGGCCCAGACCGGGAGGAGAGTCGGTCCGCTCGGTTCAGCTACGTTCCGTTCGGCGGGGGCGTGCGGAGCTGCGTAGGGAAAGAACTGGCACAGATCATCCTAAAGACTCTGGCTGTGGAGCTGATCGGGACTTGCAAATGGACTCTGGCCACAGAGAACTTTCCCAAGATGCAGACAGTGCCAATAGTGCACCCGGTTAACGGGCTGCATGTGCATTTCACTTACCTGCGTAAGTAATTTAACTTTCAAAATGCTTCTGGAAAAAAAAAACTCTCCAAGCCCAAGGAAGGAGGCACCAGCAACATGCCGGGCCTGATGGCACAGTTTAGGCGCCCTTTTCTTTTCCACGGACATGAATAAGGGGTTTACATCGCTGGTTTGGAGCGCGTCATCATCCCTTTGTTGGTTTGGTCCAAAACTAAGACACCACTTTCTGTCGTAGCACAAGTACATGTTTAACCTCCTAATCTGTTCACCTGCATCGTTTCCCAGCTTTTACTATTCTTTACATGCATTTTTTAAGTTATTCATGTATCGAGTTGCAGTGCAAAAAGCAGCATTTTTCTTCCTTATTTTCAAACAGAAGGTCAGGGTTCGCCCTGCTGAATGGACTGCATGCACACTTAAGTTACAACAGCGAACGTTTCTATTCAGAGCTAAAAAACAAACATGTAAGTGCCTCATGAACAGACTTCAGGCACATTTTTGTATAACAGAATAGAAAGATTTTCTATGAAGGCAGCTTTACTCCAAGTTTCTTGGCTCTGATGAAGCCCAGGGACAAAGATGCAGCATTTTGTTGTGATACGCAAAGTGGTTTACAGATGTTAAAATCCACTTTTATATTTTTAGCTTTTACATCAATGTGTCTCAGTAAGGACATATCCATGGGCTATGCATGCTGACATAAGTCATGAGTATTTGACTCTCCCTTACATTTACAAAACCTTTAAGATTCACGGTGAGCCTTTTCACAAAAACAAATTCTTCCAGTCTAGGGACAGAAGTGGGGAAATCACCTTCAATGACTGTGTTTAGACCTTGAAGTTGTTTCTATTTACATCTTTTCACTAGGGTTGGGTGCCGAAACCTCCATGCTAATACGGCACCGGTGCCTTAACCACCGGTATCTACCTGACGGAATGGCACCGCGGATTTCGTTGCCTCATTTCAGTCCCATTTAAATGCCTGCGCTGCTCTCTGATGCTCCGAAAAGTATCGCTGAATGTGACGCTAGTTAACACTACACTTAGCAGCAGGTAACGTTAGCCTACCGTTAGCTAGCTAGCTGGATTAAACAAAGTTAAAATGCTGAGAGTTAAACGGTGTAGAGTGTGACTGTATTTCACTGTAGAGGATTTCAACAACAGGACGTTCAACAGTCTGCAGCTGCCGTTGTCGGAAAAAAGCCAACGGTATGTTTACTTGAAACTAGTTAGCCTTGAGGTGCATTCAAAGTTATTGAAAAAAATGCCATTTTCCCATTCAGTGGTTGTTTTTGTTTTACCAGCAATTTACTGGTGAAGTAAGTTATTGTTATAAGTTATTTTATTACATTTTTAATAAATCATCACATTTTGACCATATGGCAATAAACATGCCTTTCTTTAATGTCGCCGATTGTCGATTTATGCTCTTCCGGGTTTTTTTTTGTTTACTTTTAAAGTATCAGTTAAGGCACTGGCACCGTTTTAAAAGTATCGTTTTAGTACCGGTTTCGGATAAAACCCAAACGATACCCAACCCTACTTATCACTTTGTCTTGCCTTTCTGAACTGCCTGTGAGCAAGACACTGGATGCCTGCCAGCTCCATGGACATGTTGTCTGTTCAATCATAATGTGACAGTTCTCATTAGAACCTGATAACAGTCAGATATGCAGTGATCCACAGTGGGAAAATGTTTGAACCCTTTTGGAAAACTTTCCAGACCCACGTTAGAATCAGGAGAGACTGGACTTGTCCAGATGTCTTAGTCGTGATGTTTAGCAATGATCTCCACCACTAAAACATCAAGGTCAAAATACATTCAAAATGTTCTATTTTTTGAACATGAATGATAAATATATCCAGTATCCAGTATAACAGTGCTATTATGTGTGTATCAAATGAAGTAGCATTATGAATAAGCTGTATTTAAAATGCAGATGTATACTTTTTGTTGTACTTTCACTCTATCTGTAACAATATTTGCTATAATTATGAATAGATAGACACTAACCTGTAATGTAAAGGACTGTGGACTTTGTTTCACTGCTAGAACATAGAGATCTTCCATTGTTTAGATCAGCATATATAGAGAGTAACGTTATTATTATTGTTGTTATTATTGGTCTAATTTCAGGACTGTTTCTGTCTTGGTTTTGAAGCCTAATAGACGCGCTGTGAAATTGTACGTACGGATGGATTCGTGGAAGGAGATAGCACTTTCTCCGCTTTAAGGAGTCTGTATATATTTGTCCTGTTTATGCATTCACTGAGTGTATCAGATGTAGCTGCTGTACAGTTGATGTAAAGAGTAAATTAGAAGATGAAAAACAAAAACAAGTTGTCGTTTTATGAGTTTGACAAGAATGGCTTAATTTATGTTGTACACAAACATCACATTTCCACTAATAACTAATGTTTGGACTGAACAAAAGCCTTTCACACATCCCAAACCTCCACTATTTCATTTTAGACAATCAGTTTCCAATGACGGCTTCTCAGATGGCTTTGTGTAACAAACCATCTGGCGCGGCAGGTTCACTTTAGACCAATTGCACCAAACAAGTCATTTGAGCAAATCATCCTTGCATACCTGAAAACATGTTCTACTCCCCAAATGGACCCTGACCAGTTCGCACACAGAACCAGCACATCTGTCAATGATGCAGTTAATCATGCCCCTCACCTACGCCCACATGCATAACCCCATAAAGTTAAACTTTTTCATAAACAGAGGGTCAATAACACATCGTCTTACCCTCTGACTCTCAGCACTGGAGCCCCTAAGTTCATGCTCTCTCCGTGGCGTTTATCACTAGACACTAACCCAGTGATTCTCAAAGTGGGGTCTGTGGCACTCTGCCAGGGATCCATGAAAAGTTTTTGATTCATTCATTTAAATTGTCATGGCATTTTTTTGCTTCATAGTTCAATCAACAATATTTAAATTAAATCTACAATAGTTTATAGATCACGTTCTTATTTCACAAATCTATAACTCTTAGAATCTGCAAATGTGTTTTTTCATGTCTAATATCTTTCTAATTCCCTTGTGTTGTTCTTTCACATAATTAAGAAGAAGTGTAAAAAATATGCTTCATCAAAATTCCAAAGTCATGAGGGGGTCCCCAGTATAATCTCAATCTTGTAAGGGGTCCTGGTTGAAGAAAAGATTGAGAACATCTGCACTAACCAACTTCCATCCAACCACATCTTTGTTTACATCTCTATGTATGCAGATGACACAACCATTTTTGAACGTATACATGGTCCACCAAAACAAATTCCTTCTTTGTCTATTTCTCCAGTGCTTAGCACCGCTCAAGACGATTGTGATTGGTTTAAAGAAATGCCAATAAACCAGAGCACGTTTTCATCCCATCCCCGAATGCTATGTGGAGTAGCCAGACTCACCTCCAGCGCGTTTTGGAGGAGGGTCTGGCAAAGCAAGACTATGTGTATTCTAACAACAGAGTGAAAACATTGTATTTCCCTTGCAGGATGAATAATGTATAAAGTAGTAGGGCATCATTTTTAGTTTAACAATTCTGATTCCAATTCCGATTCTTACTTTCAATTCTGGTTCTTATAGATTCTTTGAGGGGTGGAGTTGGAACGGGTCACATACTTATTTCACAGATAAAAGCAAAATGTTTCTTTGGTTGTTTTACAGTTTTACCGGGCTTTTTCAAGGTAATATGAAGCCACACTTCAAAACGATGCTTACAGTGCTCTATGGCTGAAACACAACAAGCGCCTGGAAATACAGTGGCAGCTACAGAAACCAAAACTTGCGCATGTTAAATCTTGAACCGATGATCACATTTGAAACCAAATTTTCCAAAAGATTCCATTAAAAAAAAACAAAAAAAACCTGATTCCATTGGAATCATAATTTTTTAAATGACTCCAAGTTTGAACCGGTTCTCGATGGCCAACCCTAAAGGAAGTTGTATGAACAGTATTACAGAGTTGTAGAAACAGTAGCCATTCATATCTTGACCTTATTACAGACAAAACTGACAGTGTGGTCAACACTGAGGTCACTGCTGAGGTTGCCAGGCATTTCCAGCCTCCACCTGACCGCCTTCATTGATAGTTAGAGAATAGGGTGAAGCTATGTGGCAGAAAATGAATGAGACACAAACAGCCTGGCCTAATTATATCTGCTGCAGGGCGCCGCGGCTCTGCCAGGGTCGTTATCTGATGGACGCTCAGTCACTGGGAACTCGGCGACGTTGTGAACCAGAGTTCACTCCAGTGCCACCGGCTGCAGGTCAGTGACCGGTCAGCTCATGGGAGGGTGCATGGGAACCAGAGAGGGGACGCAACTCAACGCTACATAGCCGTCCTTGCTGCACAATTAACAACTGACGCAACAATGTCTCATCAGCAGACTCGCTAGCTCCCACTATGGGCTGGTGATTCTACCTCAGTGGTTCCCAAACTTTTTAATATCAAAGACAAGAACTGACACCACTAATTAGACCACGGACCCACATAATGTGTCTGTGTTTATTGTTTATTTAATATTAATGTTTAATATGTTTATGTATGCACCAACAAACAAATAAAAAAGCTAATTTCTTGTGTTACTTCAAGATTTAATATTTTTATTTGCCATTTGTGCATACACCAAACAGTCCAGGCACATCGGAATTCTTGTGCAGGCTCTTTGAGTCAAGTAAAGAGTAAAAGAGTAACAAGAGTTAAGGGCAAAGAAAAGCACACCAACTAAAATAGAGAAAGATAATGCAAGGTAAATTAAAAAAATAAGACAAACAAACTTAGATACTATACAAAAGAGTTCAAAAGACACAATACATTATTAATACTGTAACTGGTGGATACAACTATAAATGTATATATCCATTGCATTTGTAATGAGCATAAATATTGCAAATATTGCATTACTTACTTGACAATGAATCCTTTTCTGATTCTTATTGATAGATTTTGACCCAGGGCGCCCCTATCTGATAGGGATTTTGCTTTTAAATGTTTTACACAGGAACATGAAGTATATTAAACCCATGACCAAAATAGTTATAGTATACATTCTGTCATTATGTTACTAATGGATGGAAAATAAGTATTCCCCTTTTTGGAATTCCCTCAAGGACCCAGGAACCCACTTTGGGAACCACTGTTCTACCAGACAACACCAACATGCTTTAACATGGAGACCGAAAGTGTGCCCCAAATCCACACTGGAAATATGTATTTTCAAAGATGGCCCAGAGAGAGAGAGAGAGAGAGAGAGAGAGAGAGAGAGACTGCATAGAGGGCAGAAGAGGGCAGATCTGGGTCAACCTGAGGACACAGATAAAGAGGAGGAGTGGGGGTCCTGAGATTACAGCGTTGAGGCCAGGCAGAGGGTGTCCTTTCATCATCCCGTCCGGAAAGATTTTCTCTTTCTCTGTGAATTTCTGAAGGCAGACTTTATTTGCGTGACAGATTTAGACCGCACTGGCTGAAAAAAAAACACCATCCTGTGTCGACACAGCATTGCTGCATTTACTTAAGCATCTCCAAGGAACTTTAATTTATCACTTTTCAGTTTCAAATAGCGGTAGTGTTTCCATGAGCACCATGGCGCTAGTACTTTGTGTGTCGCTGATCTGGCTGCTAGCACGAGTATTTGCATAGTAAGTGTGAGTGAAAGAAAACAAAACTCATTTCTTATACTAGTTTTCATTTCTTGAAACACAGCTCTTTGCAGGATTCATAGCTTGAGTTAATGTATCTATTTGTGGCTATGTTAGATTAATAATATGACGATGGTGAAACAAAGTAATGTGTTTCAGCCACATGGAACGTAAATTCCACGTAATGTAAAACATCGCCATGTATTTCAATAAATAAAATAGACATATTATATATCTGTGTAGGTGGAAGAGGACCAATTCAGGATCCTTTTTTTAAATTCATCTGGTAAATGAGCGACTGGGGGTTGACTCATGTTTTCGCCCGTGCTCTATCACTGTCCCTTTCAGCTTTTTTTTTTTGCTATTCTATTTTTCATTTAACGTCAAGGATAAAATCGCTGAAGAAAAATCAGTAACGCTTTACTTGAAGGTATCTACATAAGAGTGACATGACACTGTCTCATGACAATGTCACGTTCATGACAGTGAGTCACCTTCAAGTATAGTGTAACCGAAAAAATCTCCTCCTGCTTCCTTTTAATTGGCTAACATATTCACTGCACACTTTGCCGGGGGAAATGGAAACACAGACGCTTCCTGTCTGCATTCCGTAAATCAGTTTGTCTGACTTGGCGGGAAATTGAAAAAAATATAGAACTAGTTTTGTTTGCTTATGTAGGTCATATAGAGGCAAAAGTATTTAACTGAGACTGTTTCATAACCAGTTAAAAAAGTATAGCTACTTTAACCCTCCTGCTGTCCTCGGGTCAAATTTGACCCATTTTCAAAAAGTTTCTATATCAAAAATTTGGATTTCGTTCAACAAAATTGTCAAAAAAAGTAACCGGGATGGTTCCATACAACGTTCTTCACAAGTAACATACATAATCAGTTCGCTACTTTCATTGAATATTGGTGTTTTATCCAATTTTATTGCATTTGAAAAAAATAATTGAAAAAATAACATGGAAAAAAATGACTACAATGTTGGAAAAAGCATCAAAAATGTGGAAAAAACTCACAAAAACTTCAAATAGAGTGCAAAGGAAATCGACAAAAACATCGAATAAGCTTCAGAATCGTCGGAAAAATGGACAAAAATATCAGGAAAAGTGACAGAAGTGTCTAAAAAAGAAAACCCAAATGTTGAAAAAAAAAGAATTTTGACCCGGAAAAAAACAAAAAGTTGCACGGTCCACGGGAAGACAACATGAGGGTTGAGCAAAATAAAAAACATGCAGTCTTCTGTGAATGTGAATGTGTTCTTCACGTTGCATTGCATGGGTTAAGGCTTTTATATGAATGATGGACACAAGAAGAAAGAAAACATTTAGCAACCGACTGTGATTCCTGATGTGTTTCTGCTACATGTCTTTATCCGTCCCATTAAATCTATTTTTTCTTTCCCTCGGAGCTATAAAAACCTCAGCAGGGAAACTAAAAGTTCAGGTTCCCTGTCTCCTCACCCTCCTTCTCCTCTTATTTGTGTGTTTTCTGGTTCAGTGGCAGTTCTTGGGCACGATAAGGGACACCGATTTGCAAAATGAGGGGAAAACAGGGTCAGATGGTGCCTTGGATAAAGCACTTGGTGGCCAACATCAGCTCCTCAGCCAGCCGGTGTGTGTGGCTCCAGATATTTTACCTCCCGCTTGTGTTTTCTTTAAGTTTATTTCCATCGCTGCCCGGCTGTCACGGGACAAACCGCAACGCTGCAATCTCGGTGGTTTTTTTTCTTTTTGCGTACTTGTAATTGAAAGTTTACATTGCCATTTATGTGCTGAGTCAGTGACGCGTACCTTCGGGGCTGCATTGTGTGACTTCAGGAATAAAAAAAGGGACTGAAGTTAAATTCTGGCTGTCGTGGAGTGTCAGCAGAAGTTCATCCATCCAACTCAGCCCGATTATGTTCATTGTCTTTGTTCTGTTGTGAAATTAAAAATGTCAATCCAAAGCAAGGTTATTATAGTTTTGCCTTTTTTCATTAGTTTTTTAATTAGTTTCAAAGCGGGTTTGCTAGTTTAGTTTAGTTTATATTAGTTGTAGTGTTAACATGGGTTATTTGTCAGGGCCAGGATTCAACAAGGTGTGTAATAAACGCAAGATGCTGCAGTAAGTGTAAAATGTCTAAGTGACGTGTGCCAGGAAAAAACCCTAAATAGCCAACAGACTAAAGAAGACAGACACGATCAAGGGTTTTGAACTTTGGTTCGAGTAAAGTGTCGAACTTTTGGAAGTCAATCGACTCCCAGCCGACCTCCTCCCCTCGCCGGACTCGTGTCGCTTGTGTTCTGGTTGAAAACAAAAAGATACACATCAATAAAAATTTCTCTAAATGGCTGTTTCAGGTCACTATAATGAGGTAAAAGAGCGCCCCTTAGAGAAAAATTAACTAACCGGCTCGGGCCCCGCGGTGCAGTGCAGCGACCTGCCCAACTCAACGCACAAACTCAGGTCAGGTTTACTCAGAAATAAAACCAAAACCAGCTGCACGGCTAGATACCGCCACAAGGAAGACAGTGTAATTTAGGGTAATTTCACTGAATGAATTCATAAGTTTTTATGTTAAGTTTTAGTTGCATGTTAAGAAAAAAAATCTAAATGTCATTTTCACATGCAGGGGTACAAGTTTGTGGAGTCACAGACCAGCTGGAGGAAACTGAGACGGTGAAGCAGTCGGAGGAGGCGGAGGAGGATGTGGAGAGGGAGGAGGGGGGAGGAAGAAGAGTGGGTATGGACATACAGCCGTACAGCAGATAATTATTGGCTTTGTCAGACAACATCTGTTATGTCAGCATTCCAGCCGTCAGCCTCGAGGAGGACAAGCTAAGAGAATACATCTGCAGAGTTCAGAGAGACGCAGAGACAGATAGAAACAAGGCCAGACACAGGAAGGCAAAAGGCTGCGTTGGGTTTGGACACTTTTGGAGTTCACCTTCATGTTTATGTGAGCGGAGAGTCTGAACCTTCAGACGGAGGGTCGCAAGTTCAACGCCCCTGTCTGGCCTGCTGTGGTGTCCTTGACCAAGACTGAGTGCCCTCAGGCTGACCATGACCTCTGACCTCTCTGGAGTGTCCGACAGATTCTACAATGACTGCGTACTTACATGCACATAATATTCCGGTTTTGCCTTTATTTTGAAAAAGAGAATATTCCGACTAAGTTGTTCTCATGGTTAATTAAAGGTGCAGTAGGTAAGACTTATAAAACTACCTCTCTGTCAAATTTGCTGAAACTGACCCTATGTTCCAGTAGAACTACATGAAGCAAAAAAATCCAGCTCCTCTGGCACCACCTACAGCTTGGAGTGTGATTTGTAAAAATCCACCACTCCCTGTTCAGATGCACCAATCAGGGCCAGGTGGGGGTGTCTAACTGTGTGTCAATCACTGCTCGGGCACACGCATTTCATAGCGTCCTCCCCTCCCCCTTCCCCCCTCTTCACATGTGCTCTATCGTGCAAAGCTCTCCCTTGTGGGGGGAGGTGCTTAGGAGACTGTTTGGGCTTTAGCGGAAAGGGGGGAGGGACTGAGAAGTTAGATCGTGAGAGAAAATTTTTGAAATATAAAAACATAATTGAAACCGATGTGCGCATTGACAACACACGGCTCAAGAAGCCGACAAATAGCCTATACATAATTCCCTCCACTGAAAATCTATATCTTTCATAAAAATACCCATCAGGGAATGTTAACGGGGTTGTCGGTCTCTAAATGTTTGAACTTTTTTTGAGCGCACCTCTCTCTCTCCGCGCACCGAGCTCCACCTGATCTTCTATAAGAATGGTGACGCCGTTATCAATCGCGTACTGATTGGTCGGTAGGCGGTGCTTTTACACCGGTTGATCTCTGATCTTCAACATAACCGGCTCCCGAGCAAGTTAGGTGTTCAGCATAAGTTACCACGGCAATTTAACCCGGTAACAAGTGATCCACATGTATTCATACACAAAACCTTGAACCTGAAGTTACCTCGGTAACGCCAAATCTTGCTTCGTAGTACAGGCCTCAGATGTTCAGAAGGTTGAACTTGAACTTCCTTTCTTGTTTTTTTTGTCTTCACACGACTTCTTCCGTCATTTTTAGTGCAACATCGTGAATTTCTTCGGGGCTGTAATCTCTGTATGACGGAAGGAGTTTCACCCCTCATTCATGTTTGCCATATAGGACGAAGTAAACACTTTAACCATAAGATATGGTCACAACCTAGTTCCTTTACTATTACCTAAAGGGGCAACACACAATAGTGTTGCATGAGGTGTCTTGCCAATAAACACCACTGTCTCATTTTTCAGCACCAACGCATCTCAACAGTCAAAGAAGCGTCAATTTTAATGGTGCAACGCTACATGAAGCAGCAGGTGTGCTGCCCTTAAGGAATTAAAAAGAGAGTGAGAGCAGGAGGGAGGAGGGCAGAGACAATGAAAGGCATGAGAGAGATAAAGGGATGTGGGAGCAGGTAAGAGGGAGAAAGAAACTGCAAAGAAAGAAGCGAAGAAAAGAGTAAGGAGAAGGGGAAGAGGCACAAACACATGGCAAACCAATGGAGGGACAGATTTATGGGTTGTCTTACTGACGGATTATATAACATAAGCCCCTTTCACAAATGCACTGCAACCCTGAACTTATCAATACATTACCCAGAGGCGCTGTAAGTGACGATGCAAATGTCCGAATCAGTTGGACAGGACATTAAACGGTCTTTACCGTGCCAGCTCCCGAGTACAATGTGTAATACAAATGTGTAATCTTCGATTCAGCCCATGTGTCAATAGAGCAGTAGCCTGACAAGCCAGACCCACATCCAGATGTTGGGTCTGGGAACTCTCCATTGGCTGGGCTCAATCCGAGGGGCGGGATAAAAGGTTGTCTTTCAAATTCCCTCTGCACACATCTTCCTTTTTTAAGAATGAATTCAGTGCCGTTCTTTGTTCTTTTCTCAAAGAAAAGCTGAACTCCAAGTCTTCCAGCCAAAGCCGATTCTAAGGGCCACTGTTCGCCAGCACCAGCAGCCATCTTCTTTGTTTTGAAGTAGAAGGGAATTCACGTGGAACCGTTGCAACTCTGCCGTCATTATGTTAAGCCCCGCCCACCGGCTCTATACACGATGTGATTGGCCTGACTAGAGTTTGGTTTTTCCAGCTCGCAAGCCAACGTGGAGTTGCTAGACAGACCTAACCTTAACGATGGTACATGCAGTGTTCGAACTATACCGTGCCCTTTGGGGGAGCCAACTTTTTTTCTTCACGGGGGTGGGGTGGGGGGGGTGCGCAATTTACAAAGATACATAACAGTGTATGCGCTATACAGGATTGATCCTATTATACTTTATCGACAGGGATTGATAGGTCAAACAGCAAACAGCCAGCCACAAAAACGCATCAGTCGGTCTTTGACATTTCACATTCAACAACAGATTAAGACAAGTTACTCAGACTATCGAAATAAAATACCATAATTCCTCCGTTCAATTAGGCCTAAAACATCGAGAGTCACGCAGACCTTTAACAACCCAGCCACAACACATTGTGAATAGCATGCCTTACCTTAACACAGAATCGACCACAGAGGCCTGGGCTCAGCTTCCTTTGCTGTTCGTCCAGAAATCCAAGAAGTGGATGGGCGATGACCTGCCTTAATCCAAGATGTGATAAAGGGAATTGGGTCGAAACTCTCCATGGGGGGTCCATTAATGTCCAAAAAAAGGAGCGATGAGAGGCTGTTTTCACGCAATCTATTGCGGGTCTTGCGGTCAGTATCATTTACGGCAGAAAAACCCCTCTCACACTCAGCTGAAGTAGGAAGGTATGTTCTACTCGCTGTACAAATCTTTTCCAGCTTTCTGCCTGGTGCCCTGTCTTGTAACTTCCAGTCGCGAAACTCCTCGACCACCTCTCTGGCTGGTTCCCCAAGCATTTTAGCAAGTGCACGTACTTCGTTTTCTCCGTACAGGATCAAGGCATTCCGATCCTGTGGCCAGTAGCGCTTGTCCAGGGGTTTTAGCATTTGTAGGAGGTCTGATTCTGGCATTCGCCTTGTGAGATTGTCGATCACAGATTGATAAAGCTGATTTCGGTTCATCTTGCCTGTGCCCTCAACCAGTTGAACATCTTTAAAAAGCCCCAGGGACGTGCGCTGTTCGGCTTTCTGTGTGGATTTCCCTCCACTCGCTTTCATTGCTTTCAGTATATCAATAGTCTGCAGAATGTGGCAACTGGCATCAACTAGAGTGATATCTCTTTGCTGGCATTTCAGTGACAGGCCCTGCAACTCACGGAGTATGTCTTTCATGCAAGCCAAATCAAGTAAAAACACTGAGTTTGTGAGGTGTTTGTATAGCGCCAGGAATTTCTTCCTCTCTGTGTCATTGCGACATGTATCCTCGCTTGCAATTTTGAAGTGGCGCGCTAACGCAGGGTAGTTATTCCAGACAGCCTTTACAGTATTGAAACTACTTGCCACCCATCTGATGGTGAATATGTGTCCAATTTTCAAAATCTGCATATTTAGATCCGCAGCTGCTTCCTCAAGCAATCTCACATTCTTTGCAGACTGGTGGTACAGAGAATACAGCTTGGCAATGAAAAACTCGAAATGATTACATCCAGCAACCACTTTCAAAGAATCATGGACAGCCAATTCAAGGCGATGGGCCAAGCAATGTATGGACTGGATGTTTGGAAAGTCATGTCAAGTCACCAGTGAGAACTGAAGCTCCATCTGTGGCGATGCTGATGAGGTTTTTCCCCAAAAACTCATCATCTAATCCCGCTGTATGAAGGCACTGTTTTAACGTGTCTGTGCCCTGTGTCAGCTCTACAATGTCTAAAAAAACATTTTCTACATCTCCTTTGCCACTCACATCACATCTTACGTAAATGATTAGATAGGCACGACCATGTACTGTGCTCTCGTCAATGGTGATGCTTATTTTTGAATTGAGCTCTCGAATATTGGAAACAAACTTCTTCCGCATTTGCTGTGCAATATGACCTATAATCTCAGCGCATGAGTGATCTGATTTATGCGCAGTTCCCACCTTTGCGCCATTAAGCTCCTGAAGCTTCATTAAAGGGGTGAGCTTTCTGTAAGACAGCCTTTCCTTAGCCACCATATAGGAGGACCTGAATGATGTTGCGGTCTCCTCCATTAATTTGGAATTCACCTCAATTACTTTTTTTGGCAGAATCTCCTTTTGCTTAATCAATGCCACTTCAATGGCCCTCTTGTGTGCAATGCTGTCCCTGTGTTTATATATTTTTTTTCGCAACTTGTTCTGAGCAGTGCTGCTTACTTCCCCATTGATCCACTCCTCAGACAAGTGTGTGCCAGTTACCTTTTCAGACAGAAGAAGGGTTTTTGCGTCCCTACAAGCGATGCACCCCAAGTTTCCATCTTTTACAAACAGCCATGTATGTCGGCTCTTCCAGTCTCTCCACTGCTGGCTGTTCCAGTTTAACGGGAGAGAAGAGCAAGAAGGGTCAGGGTTGTGACCAGCCTCTGATGAACTGTTACCACCACCATCTTCAGCCAGAGAGAACATTGTTTCTTCAGCTTCTTCTTGCGTTTTCCCCCCGGCGGGAGGTGTGCTAACTCCCGTGTCATGCCTTCTCGTCTCGTTCCCTCCCGCCTCAGCAGCAGGGCTTGCAGCAGGTGAATCGGTCGTGTCATCCCTACACAATTTCTTCGTAAAACCAAAATTAATTAAACTGCCTTGCCCTTGTTTTCTTTTTACCATGGCTATACGATGCTAACTGCAGAATGTATTTCAAGGATTTTGCGCGCGATACATGTTGATATTTTTTCTACGAATCTTTGACTTAACATGTACTAAACATGAGTTGAATTTGCACCACAGCGCCGCCACGCTTTGATGCTTATGACAAGAATAGCATGTATAGCTATCTTTATTGAAGTGAAATAGGTAGAAATCACAGTCATGCATGAATGAATGAATATTTTTGCAATATTACACATTTTAATCCATGACGATCAATACAAAAAACTGAAATTGCATGTCAAAATTACATATTGTCAATATTTTTAGAGACCCCCCAAAATTTCACAAATCACGTTTTCGGGGGAGCCCATGTCTTATTAAGGGGAGCCGAGCTCCCCCTAGCTCCCCCGTAGTTCGCACCCTGGGTACGTGTACCAGCAGAGGAACGCAAAGTGATGGGGGTACGTGGAAATAAAAATAATCACATAGGAGTGAAGGAGTGGGGGGTACATAGCTGAAGGTTGAAAGTCTGAAGGTGTCCGTAATTGTGAATTATTTTTGGGAAACCTTGGTTTAGGCTATACATTTTTTTGAAAATGGCAAAATTATGCCCTTCACAGTTCCCCGGAGTTCAAGCTGACATGTTCAAATATCATGTTTTATTCCTGACCTGATTCTCCGGACAGAAAACAAAAAATGTTTTGTTGTAAGTTATTGTAAGACCTGGAAGATTGTATGCTGTATTTGCATATCTATTTGTTTTGTAATAATATGACATTGTGAGATAGGGGCAGGACCAAATAAGCTATTTGCTTGTGCCTGCTCCTTCTCAAACTTTTTTTCTTACTAATTTTTTTTGTCTGTGGTAAATTCTGATTGTTTGCATTTGAATTTTGGGGTTTAAATTATTATTATTATTTTTTTTTGCAACATTGTTGATTGTTCGAGATAAACAATGAAATGAAATGAAAACGGCTTTACTGATTGATTTTAACATCAACAACTGACTGAAGACTTTGTGTTGTGTTTTTTTCATTGGCATCAAACATTTTACACATCATTTTCAAAACTTGTCTGAGGGATCAACCTAAATGCTGTTCACTGGCTGACTTCTCCTGAATTCTTTTATTTTTATCCTTTTAAAAGAAGATTTCAGGACTCAGTAGCAGGCTTGTTAAGACAGAGATTATTCCTGTGCAGTTGGACTGAATGGTTGTCTGAATGACTGTCTGCCACATACCAGAGTACAGTTCAAGAGTTCAGTTAATTCGTGAACTCTGTCGGGGCACCACACCCAGCCAGCGGCACATTAAAGCCTTGTGTGTGTGTGTGTGTGTGTGTGTTTGTGCTTTTTTGTCCTCATGCATTACTGATTCCACAGTATGTGTGGAAGTGTTTAAGTTTGCCTGTACATGAATGTGTGTAGAGCTCCTACACTCGCAGGGTCCACCCACACAGGTGTTTTCACTTATTCTGCCTGATTGGACCTCCATGTGGGCGTGGACAAACTGTAGCTGTGTCCGAAACCTTTCCCTCATTTACTCACTTAGCCTACTATTCCCTATATAGTGGTTATTAATATTTATATAGTAAGCTATATAATGACCTATTCTGATATAACGTCTATTTACAATTATGAACCTGAAAATTAGCATAATATGAGCACTTTAAAGATATATAGTATAGTTAAACACGGAGGTCCTAGCTATCTGTGGTCTCTGCTGTGATTCATTTAATTTTCTGTCCTATGTTGATTTGCTAGCGTCTTTGATAAATCAATTTTAGTGTTAGAAATAGCAACCGCTGGTCGGACTGACTGCTAGTTGAGGTGGTGTCATTTTCTTTAGTCTGTGGCACAACACGTAAATTAGCTCTCCATGCTAACGTTAGTCACAGTGTTGACACATGAAAGCATCAAACATGCATTTTAGATGATTGAGATCATAATCAGAATTGTATTGCCAAAGTAAGGTACACTTATAGGGAATTTGCCTTGGTGGTTGGTGCATACATAAACAAACATATTAAACATTAATAAGAAATAAACAACAAATACAGAAACAAATATGTACAAAATAGTTGTTTAACATAAAAAAAGAGGCTGAATGGATGGAGTTCAAATTGTGCAACACATATTCTGCACCTGTTTGCTCAGCGGCATTCAACTGTATGTAAGGGACACAGGACTTTTCTACCAGGAAGTTATTGTAAACTAACATTGTGATTGGGTCTACACAGGAAGTTCCTCTTCCAGGATTGCTCCGTTGCCACCGGATTTCACTCATTTAGGCCGGATATCCGTTGCCTTGGGCTTCCTATAGTGTTGGCATTTGAAACTCTGATCGATATATGAGGACTAATGTTAACTGCTCCTCCGATCTCTGCAGGGTAAATCCAGACAGCTAGCTAGACTATCTGTCCAATCAGAGTTTTCTGTTGCACGACTAAAACTACTTTTGAACGTATACATGTTCCACCAAAACAAATTCCTTCTTTGTCTATTTCTCCAGTGCTTAGCACCGCTCAAGACGATTGTGCGTACACGTTCCACCAAAACAAGTTCCTTCCAGAGGCTATTTTGCAGAGGCCCTGCGGCTTTTCTCCGGTGCTTAGCAACCGCCCAAGACGATTGTAATTGGTTTAAAGAAATGCCAATAAACCAGAGCATGTTTTCCTCCCATCCCCAAATGCTGTGTGGAGTAACCAGACCCTCCTCCAGAGCGCTTTGGAGGAGGGTCTGGCAAAGCGAGGCTAGGAGCTTTATGACATGGAGGCACGTTTGAAGTCGCAAAGATCCAAATCAGAATTTGGCGTACTCTATTAAGAAAGGCTCATGAAGTGTGTGTGTGTGTGTGTGTGTGTGTGTGTGTGTGTGTTTGACAAAAGAAAATTCCATAAATGAAAGAGTTTAATAGCAGCAATCAGCTACGTTCTGAAGAGCAACAACAAACAATCCAGCTCTGCTCCTGTGCTTGGCTGTGCGTTTGCAGTTCTGTCAGTGTGTACTGGAGGCAGTCTGATCTGTGTTTCAGAGACAGAACAGAGACTCATGAGTGAACATGAACACACACACACACACACACACACGCACACACCCACACACACACACACCGGGTCACGATGGGGTCCGTGGCCGAGTCAAACGGGCCGCGGCTACATTCCAGTATGGAGGTTTGTGTTGATACGTGCGTCGTGGTGCTGCGCGGCTGTCTGGGCTCCCAGCCTGCAAATCCAAACACGGAAGGGGTCAGGACCTCGGCGTATTTGTTCAACACCGAGATAGGTGTCATCGCGGCGGGGTTACAGCGGAGCAGCGCCAGGCATAACTGGCTCCGGAATGACAACAAACACGGCCGGGATGTTGTTCCGGCCAATTTGATGGTGTTTTCCCAAAGCCGGGGCTTAGCTGACAACACTGGACGTTTAACTCAATCAGTGTTCCGTTTTTTTTTAATCCATTTATTTTTCACGTAAGGTGTTGTTGTGGCCCTCAGTCCCCCTCCCCCGCAGAACTTAACTCAGTCCAGCGGAGCCCGGTCGGACCCTGGTTCTGTTGTAATAGCTTCCTTTCATCAGCTTTAAATTGTTATGATTGGCTGTCATAATTCAGCAGCCTCTTCAGATAACAAAGAACCACCATGAAAACAAAAAAGGACATGAACCGACAACCACCCAACCAATGGAGTTACCAGGTTTTTAATGGACATTTTATTTCAATGTGTCTTGTGTTTTCTGATTTGTATTAGCTTTTCTGACTAGGTGTGTTTAAATTACAATACCATGCAGTTTTAGTTAGTTACAGACAGACAATATAGCATAATATTCATCTAACATAATGATATTGAGCCTACGGTGCAGAAAATGCACGACTTGAGTTTTTAGTTTTGTATGTTGCTTATGGATCTGTTTAGAAACTTTACTGCTGTCAAGAAAATGGCACCAGATTTATCCTAATTTATCCTTCAGAGATCCCAAATTGTCACTGTTTTTCTTATATTTTCTAGTCATGATGTAAATAGTGCACATGAATACATTAAATCACATCAATACAACAGGAAGCAGACAAAAAAAAACTGAATCGACGGGCAGTTATATGTTGACTTGTTGATTCTCCCTGTTGCACTTCTAGCCACGCCCCAGCCAGTGATGTCACAGCAGGTGCTTTCACAGCGGACGCAAAACACCTGCTGTAATCACTGATTGATTTCTTGGCAAACATGTGACATGCCTGGAAATTTGCGGGGCAGAAAGAGTGAAATTAAGACTTTTAAAAAATGAGCTGAAAACTGTGAATTGTGTTGCTTTGATCCCTGCTGATATTTTCCAAAACAAGCGTGACCCGTACTGAACCAGCTGCCTGTTTAAACAGAGCTTACATGACTGCTTCAGACTAACATATATGATATATATATATATATATATATATATATATATATATATTATTTTTTTTGACAGTGTATCCGTCTGTCCCCGCTGTAAAAGCAGAGCAGGCTGTCTGTGTGTCTTTGTTTCAGTGTTGTTGCTGAGTGCAGTGACCTGTGGTTACACTCTCTCTCTGTTCCCGTTAGGGTAAATATCCCTCTATTAGCAACAAGTGGTCTGAAAGCTCGGATCCTGTCGGAGCTTCTGGCTGTTGGAAGCTTTTAGAGACAGAGAGTGAGGAGAGAGGGAGAGATGCTCCGTCTCTTTAACCCTTTATAGGTACACTGTATAGTGTTTTAAAAGTACAATATGTAACTTTTCTGCATTAAAATGTCTAAAAACGACCATACCTCTGTTATATATTTTTTTGAGTTGTGTAGTTACACTATCCCAAATGTTTCCATCAAATGGCAAACCCAGAGAAATCCGTTATTTTATTTTCAGACCAACCCGGTCTCACGCCAGGTCGTGTAATAGTTACGTTATTGTAATCTATTAAGTCGTGGACAGGTTACGATTTTGACGTTTTTTTCGTGTATATGCAACGACTTTTGAACGGGGAAATGAGGCGCCACAAGCCGGCCAAAAGGCGCCACAAGCCGGCCAAAACCACGGCACGGGCCGCCACTCGCGATCGGGGAAATGCTGACGCAACTACGGGGAAATGAGGCGCCACACGCCGGCCAAAACAACGGCAAAATGCTGACGCGACTACGGGGAAATGAGGCGCCACACGCCGGCCAAAACAACGGCACGGGCCGCCACTCGCGATCGGGGAAATGCTGACGCGACTACGGGGAAATGAGGCGCCACACGCCGGCCAAAACAACAGCAAAATGCGGACGCGACTGCGGGGAAATGAGGCGCCACACGCCGGCCAAAACAACGGCACGGGCCGCCACTCGCGATCGGGGAAATGCGGCGCCACACGCCACTCGCAAGACACGGGAAATGAAACTTCACAATAACAAGACGGTTGGGGTTAGGAAAAAAAAAAGAACGGGGTAAGGAACCGTCACACGCCGACAAAGGAACTGCAACACGCGGGACAAAGGTACCCCGGTCTCCGGCGTGAAAGTCCTGTGTTTTATGACCCATCCACCACCCCGACCAACCTCCCTAGCGGACTTTCGCCTTATCAACTACTCGCTACTCGCTTTCGTTCTGGAATCACGAAATATGCTTCCCATTAAAATGCATTGCTTTCAATTTCGTAATCGCCACACGAAAAAAACGGCATTTACGTAACCTGTCCACAACTTAATAGATTACAATAACATGATAACGACCTGGCATGAGACTGGGCTGCGTATAACCTTTCACCATCTAGTTACTCGTAACTTCCGTCAAAACACGTCCACCCAGATGCAACGTTAGAGAGTAATTGTAAATCATACAATATCACAGAAAAAAATACTGCTAACACTGCTTTTTCTGCCAAAAGGCATTATTTTGTGATTAATTACATACCACTTTGCAACACAGTAATACAGCAGAAACCTTATATATTGATACATATCAATATTAATCAAGCTTAATGTTACTACAATGTATGTGCTGGTTGACAAGTAGCTAACATTAATGCTAGCTAATGCTTGGTGGATAACATTATAGGGTTACAACATTGATCAACACGCTCATCAAGTTATTAGTAGTATGATTGTTTTGACCACGGATCACTGCAGAACTGTGCTAACCCACGAATAAGTTCACTAGTAACGTTAACGTTAGCTGTATAGATAGACGATTAATCTAATGCTAATTTAGCCAGATTGCGCACTCTGGACTGCCTGCCTCACTCCCCCGGCACAAAGACACTTCATTCGGGATGATAGGTGACAACACAGCCGGGACATGTAGCAATAGCTAGTTACCGTTAGCCCCAGCCGGTGCCGGGTGCCGACGCTAACAGCAGTTTAATGAAGCATCGGGAAACAGAGAATATCAGACCCAGGCATCCTAGTCACAACATCGGCCATCCATAATGTTAGCTAGCTAGCTATGTCTCCGTGAACGCTACCGCTGTTTGTACCGAAAATCTCCTCCCTGCCGAATTTCCTTCTCCCCCCTTCGCGTTTAGCGGTCTTTACAGTTAGCTAGCTAAATTAACCCGACAAAAGGTGGGTTAAGCACCAAAACGAATAGTTAAGATTACAGAAAAGTGAAGGGGGAGATTGGGCAGCTGGGAGATGTTCTGCTGCTGACAACAGGCATCGAACGTCCTCGCCGCTACGGAGTTTGCACCTGCAATCCTCACCCACACCCGTCTCTCAGCCTCGTTGAGTAGCTAGCTAGCGTTACAACAAACATCATCCGCCCGGTAAAGTCCAAAAGGTGACATTGGCATGTCAAATATAGTGTGGTAAAACCTGCTAACATTAGCTTGCTGGCTCACTAGCTAACTGGTCAGCTAGCTACCAATACAGATTGAATCAAGTAAAACGTAATAGTGTTGGGGAAACTGCAGCTATTTTATTAGCATGGCATGAATAAATGTTACTAAACGTAACGTGAATAAACTTGAATGGGTAACTCATCCGTGAACAGATGCATTCTAATCGACAATAGTGTGTTTTCTTTGAGAGACCCCTAGCAGCAGAAAGTTACATATTGTACGTTTAGGTATTTTATTAGCTAAAGTCAATGTCTTCATTCATAAATATATCCTTATTGGTGTAAAATGACCTCTGCCAATGGTCTGACTTATCCTCGTAAGCAAAAATTTTCTTATCTGTATTTACATTGGACGGGCAAGTCCAAGGAGGCTTCCACGTCGTTCCGCCTTTTTGAAAAACTATAATCGCTGAGAGGGACATAAAGCACTAGCCTACCTGTCTAGCTAATCCACAACGCGTTTTTGTTCGGAGCCAGCGTCACGTGACTGAAACCAGCTGAAAACGGAGAAGGAATTCAGTGAGAGGCGCTTGTCGCTGCCCCGGCAAATTTGAAAGTCTACACTGCACTTTAGTTCACGATGGAGGATCAGGCTTATGCCAAGCCACAGGAGAAGGAATCCTCGTCACCAAAAAAGCGAAAATTGGAAGACATGTTGTCAAAGCTTCTTGGTACATAACGGCTACCGTAGTTGCAACACGCATTTGAAAAAGTGAGGCGCTAGAGAGCACTATTCGTTTGCATGCAAAATACAGTTTCACCGCTAGATGGGAGACATTCCTACACAGTGTACCTTTAACGATCACTCGTGTATTTCCGATCTATTTGTCTATATGTCGATTTGCTCGACAACAGAGGCACCAACTGGCATGATGTGAACTTCTCTGATACCGGCCATTATATTATTTTTACATAGCGGATGCTTGCAGACACCTAAAAGCAACAAACAAGTGAAATATGACCGTGTTGAAAACATCCACAGCCTTTGCTTGCCTGCACACTGGCTAGGGCTGGTTATCTTTCAACATTTTTCCGTTAACGGTACCAGTACAATACATTGACTTTGATGAATCCACAACGTTAATCAGGTGTTTAAAACTGATGAGTTTGAACGGGGAATGGGAAGAGTTTAAAATGCATAAATTTGGCCGCCTGGGTAGCTCACCTGGTAGAGCGCGTGCCCACCAATGGCGGTGTACTCCTCGACGCAGCAGCCGCAGGTTCGACTGCGGCCCTTTGCTACTTGTCGTTCCCCCTCTCTCTCCCATTTCAAGTCTTCAGCTGTCCTATATAAATAAAGCCTAAAATGCCCAAAAAATAATCTTAAAAAAAAAAATGAATTAACTTGACAAACAAAATGTCCTCAAATGTGGCGTGCAATTTATACAATCACTTTTACAAAGAAGGTAATTGCATCTGTAATAATTACTCTTAAACTGTAAAAAAAATAGAGAATAACACTAAACAAAATAATGTACAAAATAATACAAATAAATGTACTTCTGCTCATTGGTTTCTCTCGGTTCGGAAAATGCACAGACACTGAATGAGAGGATTGCATTTTTGTCTTTGACCCTCTGCTCTTTCTTCTCTAATCCGTGTGACAAAAACACAATCACAGATCCAAAATGACTCCTGTCTGTTCTCACTGTAAATATTTAGGACTGAGGTTTCATCGTCTTCCTGTTGCTCAGACGTTCACTCAGCGTCGCTGTCAGACCTAAAAGCTCTTCCCACTGTTGAGACGGATTTTTTACTCAGACAGCTCAGCAGCCGCATGTCTTCTCCATTTGGTCTCCGTATCAGGTGTCTGTCTCACTCTTGTCAGCATGTTGACTGTAAGTTAGTCCTCACTTAAACGTGCAGTAGGTAAGACTTATGAAACTAACTTTCTGTCATATTTGCTAAAACTGGATTGAATTGAGGAGAAAAGAGGGGGGGGCAAGGTGGAGGGTTTGGCCTTGACCAACTGCCAATTTGCCTCATTTGAAAGCCATGACGTCTCTCTCTCATGGGTGGGCCAAATTCTGGGGCAAAGCAGAGAAAGGGGAGGTAACCTTGCTCCTTATGACCTCATAAGGAGAAGATTCCAGATCGGCCCATTTGAGCTTTCATTTTCTCAAAGGCAGAGCAGGATACCCAGGGCTCGGTTTACACCTATCACCATTTCTAGCCACTGCAGGACCATAGACAGGCTGGGGCAACGCATATTAATGTTACAAAACCTCATAAAGGGAAATTTTCATGCCATGGGACCTTTAAAAAAAAAAATCTGGCTCCTCTGGCACCACCTACAGCCTGTAGTGCCACATGCTTCTCTTCATAGTTGTTAGATTAATAATATAACAAAAGTAGAGGGAGGCAGGCCAGCACAGCCCGATCCGGCAGAGGAGAGTTTCAAGCCCGAACAGCCCACCTCTCCTTATGTCCTGTCTCTCTTAGTTACGCTGTTATAGTTCTGCCGGGGGACTTCCTTCCTTTAACACACTGAGCTGCTCTCGCCTCTCCCTTTCTATTACCATTTATGTGCATCCCATCCCAGAAATGCTTGTTATTAATCCTAGCTTCTGGGGAGTTTACTCCCCGGAGTCCTTATGTTTTTTCCCCCAGCGTATTTCCTTGGAGTACGTTGGCACCAAGATCCTGGTTGCAGCTGTCGCCGTGGTCCTGCTGCACTCCCTGCTAAGCTCTGCGGTGCTCTGCATTGTCATGCTGCGTCCTGCTGAACCCTGCTGCTTCCTGTTACGTCCATCCATGCTCTGCTGGGCCACGCTACATCCTGCTACATCGCCCTGATACGAAATGAACTACTACGACCACCATTTGAAGTCACTGTTCCATTATTAATGTGACTTTTATTGCCACTGTTCATCACATCCCCAACCGGCACCGTCAGACACCTCCTACCAAGAGTCTGGGTCTGTCCCAGGTTTCTTCCCAAGAGGGAGTTTTTCCTCGCCACTCTCGCACTGCTTTCTCTTGAGGGAATTACTGTAATTGTTGGAATTGTTGGGGCTTTGTAAATTATAGAGTTTGGTCTAGATCTACTCTATCTGTAAAGTGTCTTGAGATAACTTGTGTTATGATTTGATACTATAAATAAAATTGAATTGAATTGAATTAGTCTATATCCACGACGTTTCATTTCCAGGGTTGCTCCGGTGCCGCTGAAAATTCCGCTGGATGACCCTCATTTCGGCCAGATGTCCGTCAACTTCTGCTTCCTTTGTGTTGGAGTTTTAAACTCCGGTGGATTTCTGAGGACTATGGTTAACTGCTCCTCAGATCTCTGCAGGGTAAATCCAGACAGCTAGCTAGACTATCTGTCCAATCTGTCAAACCTGGCTGACATGCTTGTTTTGCTTTGATGGCACATATTCTATTACAGAAGTCACGGCACAATTGTTCCTATTGGTCGCCACACTGAGGTCTGTGTGGATTACCTGCGTCACCGCAGTGAGTTGTTGACAAAAGTGGAAATTGAGGAGACGGTCGAAATGTGCTTCTTTGTGTCAAATCCCCAGTTTTCCCCATCAAGTTGTGGTAATGTTTTTGTCGGTGTCTTAACCCTTGTGTTGTCTTCCCATTGACCGTGAACTTGTTGTCCATCTGGTTCAAAATTTAAAATGAACCTTTTTTGGTGCATTTTTGTTACTATTTTTTAATGCTTTTTTAAATTCATGGTCAATAAACAGTATACCGAATTTTTATTTCAATTTGTTACAATCAGAGGATGTTGAATGGATCACAGACTGTCAAAGTTTAGTCTGGGTTAAGGATTTTAAACCATTTAAAAACAATTTTCTTTTTTTTTTTGGGGGGGGGGGTTCCCCTTTATTGAAAGTGGAGAGATATGAAAGGGGGAGAGAGATGGGGGATGACACGCAGCAAAGGGCAGCAGGTCAGAGTCACTGCGCCACTGCAGGACCCAGCCAACATGGGGCGCACGCTCTTACTGTGTGAGCTAGAGGCCGCCCCAATCACCCAAAAGTTTAAGGAAATATTATTTTCTTGTAATATTTATGGCTTCCATACAACATATATACAAGCATCCATGTTATTGTTGGGCAATTTAGTGGAATAAAACCCATTTTTCTGAAATATAAAAAACTTTGAAAACAGGTCAAATTTGACCCGGGGACAACTCAAGGATTAAATGTCTACAAAGGAACTACCATGGAGTGTCGATGCTGCATCAATGGCCGAGCTGGTCAATGACAGAGCAAAGAACCGCCGAGGCAAGAATGAAAAGTAAGCCCACTGATTTTACATGCAGCCTAGCAAAACCGAGTGTTTAGCTCTTGTAGTTATATATGCACGAGTAAATCAAAGTGTGGTTATGCCTCGACCCAGAATAACAATCCTTTTTATTGTTTCCTCGGTGCATAAATGAGAATAAATCCAATTTTCCAGTTTCCGTCGATAAAACAACACCTAACAGCATGACATTGCACAAAGTACATATCCTGGACTTTTTGCACATTCATCAACACCTCTGCCCACCCTGCATTAAACCATAAAGCCTTCTTTTCTCATTGTTAGAACAGTTGGTTACACTTTACCTGAAGGTATCTAGATAAGAGTGACATTACATTGTCACGAAGGTGTCATAAACATAAACAAGTCATAAACGTTTATGACATAACGCTTCTGTTAGCAAGTGTCATTTGTTTTTTGTCATGACAGGTTAGGGTTAGAGTTAGAGTTAGAGTTAGAGTTAGGGTTCATGTGTCATGACTGTGTCATGTCACTATTATGTAGATACCTTCAAGTAAAGTGTTACAGAACTGTTTTATCACACATGTTTATTTATGTTTCCGTTTATTTTACATTTATAGTTTTTTTTCCTTTTAATATGTTTATATTGTGTGCACCATCAACCAAGGGAAATATCTTGAAATGTACTTATTTACTTAATCTTTTAGCGCCACAGCGGTTAAAAACCCTTTCCCCTTCCGGGTTCAAACACCTGATGACAACTGTGACTTTCCTTCCTAGAGGCCTGAATTTGAGCCTTAGATACCAGCACAGCAACAGCCAATGCACACACAGTAAATACAAATTAAGGTCTAGTTATTTTACAGGAACGAATTCGGCTCCTACTCCATGTAAACACAGCTGCTGACAGATATCTTTGTTTCTCACTTAGCTGATCAACTGATATATAGTGAACACTCACACACACACACACACTCTCAGCCTCTTGGCAGCCAGGGGCTACAGACCATTGGTGTGTGTGTGTGTGTGTGTTTCTCTCGTTGATCCTGCCGTGTGTTTGCTGTCAAAGAGCAGGATTTATGACTGGACCGCTTTCTAAATCTCTCTGTGGCAATCACAGAGGCAAAACGTGTTCAAACTACAAGTGCAAGTAAGTATCAAAAGTAAACGCAGTGGAGGTTCTAGACCATTTCAAATGGAGCGTCCAGGCTCGGGCTACATGCAATTTTAGGGGTACCAAATATATTGTATATAAGTGTCATATACCACCATAGGTTTGGTTCTACAATAGACTAACGATACACCCATAACAACAAACACAAGAATACTCATTCAGTGTTAACCTACATTTTATTTATCACTGCACATGAATAATATCCCCTCTTCTCGTTGGGGATGAAGGTGGGTTAAAAATGATAGAAAGTATTTGCCAAAGTTAGGGGGGCCAGAGGTGGGGTCAAGCCTTAATAATACAGACCCCCCCCAATACCGACACTGAGTAAAAGTATTAACTGTGAAGAATGGTTCTTCTTCTTGGAATACTGTAAACCAAATCACTGTGACATTGCACAAACACAACAATCATCTGCGGGGAGACCAATTACAGTTGATTTGAATTGCGGAGATATGTGAAATTTATTCTTAACTGTAACAGTTAAAGATATATAGTTAAACACAAAGGTCCAACCTATCTGTTGCCTCTACTTATTTTCTGTCCTGTGCTGCTTTGCTAGCCTGGCTCCGCCCTCCATACGTACTTCTGCTCAATTTTCATTTTCCTTCAGTACTCTGTCTGTCTGTTCTCCGGCCAATCTTTACCGGTCCAATCAGCGAACAGAGGGAGTGGCTGAGAATGATGATGTTGAGGTCGTGCGCTAGTTTGAGTTCTAGTTCCGTAATGCGATGTAGAAAGATGCGAGCGAAGCCATTCGGACCATTGTGGCAACGCTGCCGAAGATCCAGAAGTTAAAGTCCGAGCAAGACCAATCTTTGCTGAGTTGTGTTGTTGGCCATGATGTTGCGGCCCTCCTCCCCACGGGGGTTCGGAAAAAGTTTGATTTTCCAGCTCACTCCTTAAGTGGTGAAGGAGTTGGCTGAGGCTAACACTAGCGATGCTAAGCCGATGTCACGACCAAACATTAGCGATTGGTTACGGCAGATCCAGAGTGGCTCTGGGCAGATCCAATAGTTTTAAATTTCAACAGAGTACCCGCCTTCAAGGAAGTTAACTGTAGATTACTGTAAAAACAATTCAAACTTGCCCAGTTTAGCCAAATAAAGTTAACCAACTTCTGACCGAACTACGCTGTAGTTGAGTTTATTCGCTCCAAAGTAGTTGATGGAAATGCACCTTATTCACATTTACAATATTTGCTTAAAATTCACCTGACAAATAAATGGAAACACGTCTATCATCTTTATGGTTTACAAGATGACCATCATGAGAAATGACCCTTTCAAAATCCCCCGAAAGCTAAAAACATCCTGACGGTGAAGTGTTTTTAAAACTCTGAGCCAACATTGCCGATAAAAGCTATTAACTCTAAAACACATGAACCCTGAAAACTATACGATAAGATCTAAAGCAAGCATGGCCGCCGCAATAACATGTTCAACACACTCACACACACACTCACACACACACACACACACACACACACACACACACACACACACACACACACACACACACACACACACACACACACACACTTGTCCTCCAGGGTCATTATTCCTCCAAGGTTCAGCAGTGGGTCAGCATCCACTTTCCTTTTACTGGCTTTTTCTGCCCTCCTTGCCCTTCTCTTCTCTCTCTCTCTCTCTCTCTCTCTCTCCTTTAACCCCACTTCAGTTTTTTTCCCTCACTAAACCTTTGCTATGGATTGGATGTTTTCCGACACGTTGTCCTCATTATGGTGTGGCAAGTTTCACCTACAAGATTGGAAACTAAATAACTTTTGTTTGAATGTATTTTTTGTTTTTATGCTGCCCAGTCGTCTTAGAACATGTTGAAAAATATGATGGACAAATGTAAACACAGATGAGCTGTGATGCTGCAGCTTCACAACGCATGAATGGGTTCGTATGATATAGTACGAAAATATATGCAATACAAAATGTAAGCTATTGTACCAAACTAGGAAACCGCTGGCTGGTCACATGATGCCGGCTATAGTGACCGGCTACCAGCTCCATGATGCTGATTGCCAGGTGCTAATTGTTTAAGCCGCTACAGAGCTTCGTTACGCTGGCTACAGATCTCGGAAGCATGCCTATGTTCCCACAGCCCTATGTTCCCACATTTCTAAGATTGTTTTCCAAAATTACGCCTTATTAGGTCACATTTCCTGTTTTATATCTTTGTATCAGATTTTATCCCCCTATCCCTATCCCTAACCCCTAAACCTAACCCTAAAAACTGTTGTGCGAGGATAGGGCTTAAATTGAAGGGAAATGTAGGAACACAAGACCATATTTTGAAAATGTCCTAGAAATGTGGGAACATAGGCCTAATTTTAAGAAAAATCTTAGGACTGTGGGAACATAGGGCTGTGGGAACATTGGGCTGTGGGAACATGGGGCCTAATTTTAAGAAAAATTGTAGAAATGTGGGAACATTGACCACCAGACCTCCGTCACAGCTTGGTCTGATTAGTGGCAGTTAGTAGATGTTTTTAGCCACTACAGAGCTCTGCGACACCGGCTACGCTGCTCCGGTAGTTGGTGGTTCAGTTACCCAAGAATAGGTGACTTTGAGCCGGGTACAGAGCACCGTGAGCTGCCGGTCGTTTCGGCGGACAATATGGTTACGTTCAGGCCACAAAACATGAGCATTACACAGCAAGGAAAGCTTAGGCACCAAAACGACTAGTTAAGTTCAGGAAAAAAGATTGTGGTTTGGATTAAAACACTCCCAAAGAACAGAGATTTTAACCTGACTCCGCCAGATGGATCGCTTCGCAGTTGCTCGGCATATCCATCTGGGAACTTTCCGTTGGAGAACTTTTGGGAAGGGGCGGAAATACTGGTTAGCTGACTGGATGAACCATCTGTCTATCACCTATGTTGGTGATAGATGGGCCAAATCAACCAATCAGATCCACGAAGCGTATGAAAATACAACCACAATCCCGCCCCTGCTGCTGCAGGCAAAGCATAGCTCGTTAGCTCAGCAAGCAAGCAACATGTCGGTAACGGATATTTGCCGTTTGCGTAACGAGAATTTAGGAATAAAAGGCCCCATTTCAGGTTCCCGGACCGCTGTCTGATAATACTGGTTAGCTGATTGGATAAACCATCTGTCTATCACCACCTAACCTGCCTCAAAACCAACGCTGATTGGCTTGGTCGTTTGGCTAACAGCTCCAAATTTTCTCTATCTCAAGATGCCAGACTGATCTGCGAGTGCAGTGTTGTTCCAGAAGTAAAAATCCTGTTTGTTTTCTCCATTAGGATTTTGATTATCAGCCATAATGTCTAAACCATCCAAGGTAGATTGACCATGAGCTCCATGATTGTGAAACAAAGTTTTCTGCTCCTGTAAAAGCCACAAGTCAGTATGAAATCAACCTTGTTTTAAGACAAAACATGTTTTATTCGCGATGTCATAGAGAAGTACTACACTACCCACAATCCTAAGCCTAACAGCAACGTTTCTGATTAGTGGAGCTTGCTGTTACCATGAAATTGGAAACCGCACCTGCAAACAGCTAAAGTGAACTGCTACAACTGAAGTCTGTGATAGTTTTTGCCATTTTCAAAATGTTTTTTTTTGTGCTGAATCAAATGTATGGTTGTGATTCATCACATAGCTGGTTGGCTATGTGATTTCTTCCAGGCTTAAAACTTTTTATATAAGCATTTAATGAACAGGGAAAAGTCAATTTGGGAATTGGAGCCATTCAAAGAGTGGGCTGTCACTGTTCAGCTCAGGGGTCAGTCCTATATTCCCACAGCCCAATGGTCCGGCAGCCCAATGTTCCCACAGCCCTATGTTCCCACAGCCCAATGGTCCCACAGCCCAATGTTCCCACAGCCCTATGTTCCCACAGCCCTATGTTCCCACAGCCCAATGGTCCCACAGCCCAATGGTCCCACAGCCCAATGGTCCCACAGCCCAATGTTCCCACAGCCCTATGGTCCCACAGCCCAATGGTCCCACAGCTCTATGTTCCCACAGCTCTATGGTCCCACAGCCCAATGGTCCCACAGCCCTATGGTCCCACAGCCCTATGGTCCCACAGCCCTATGGTCCCACAGCCCAATGGTCCCACAGCCCTATGTTCCCACATCCCTATGTTCCCACAGCCCTATGGTCCCACAGCCCTATGGTCCCACATTTCTAAGAACTTTTTTGTCACTTAAAATTAGGCCCTATGTTCCCACATATTTAAGATTTTTCTCAAAATTAGGCCCTATGTTCCCATATTTCTAGGACATTTTCAAAATTATGTCTTTTGTCCCTACATTTCCCTTCAATTTAAGCCCTGTCCTCCCTCAAAAATTTTTTAGGGTTAGAGTTAGGGTTAGGGGGATAAAATCTGATACAAATTTATGAAAAAGGAAATGTGGGAACATAGGGCTGTGGGAATATAGGCACGCTCCCGTTCAGCTCATTATCAAAAACCTGTCAAGTCTCTGCAAGTGTTTTATTTTTTATTTTTTGATGTACTGAAATGAACTAAAACCTGGAACAAAACCATCTAAAGAAAAAGTCAGCAGTGATTTGAAGTGTTGCCGTAGCCAATGTGCTAAACTATAGTGTTCTTGTGAATTAAACCAACTACGGGTCTATTTTGTCATGAGAATCTTGTTCAAAGTGGATTCAATGTTTGTGTAAACTATACAGAGCCTTGTAAGAGATGGATTCAGGTTTTTCTTTTGCTTCTTTTTAATCATGCAGACTAGCTTGCAGGTGAGCCATGCCCTGCTAGCCGCAAAACTCTTGTTTATGTTAGAAAGATGCAAGGGCGTAACTTTGGGTTCAATATACGGGGGGGATGAGATCTCCACTTTTGAGCAAAAATAATGAGCATATCAAACACTTCATTTCCTGCATTCTGGTGATTTTTTTCTGCAACAATTTGTGCCTTTTCTGCATCAATTAACCCTCATGCTGTCCTCAGGTCAAATTTGACCCATTTTCAAAAGGTTTTTCTATCCAAAATTTGATTATTATATGATGATATTTGATTTCGTTCAACAAAAGTGTAAAAAATTAACGGAAATGTACCAAATTGGGAGAAAGGGGGATACAATCTGATACAAATTCATGAAAAAGGAAATGTGGGAACATAGGGCCTAATTATGGAACAAAATCTTAGAAATGTGGTAACTGTGGCAGCATAGGGCTGTGGGAACATAGGCACTCTCCCAATGGGACAGTTAGGTTTAGGAAAAGATGGTGGCTGGGGTTACAAAATGTACGTTTCAGTGACACGCGGGAGAAGAACGGGAAATGAACCGCGGTCTCCTGGCGGATAGTCCTGTGTTATTTGACCCATCCACCCCCCGCAAACTGCCTCCTAACGCGGATTTTCGGTCTTACATACTACTCGCTACCGTTGTCTCTCTTAATACTACTTCATCATTTTTGCGTCGGTATCTGACGCTGAGACAGACACTGACCCAGTGTCGGTTATATTTTATGAGTTTGGAATGAGAAGGGGGTTGAACAAAACACATGCATAAACATGCAAAGACAAAAGGTGTACACACACACACACACACTATTACAAACATCCCACTCTCAGCCGTCCCCGCCCCTCAACAGTCGCGCCAAAAACAGTAATTAAGAGTTTCAACTCTTCACCTCGCCGTTGAACCGTCAGACGCCGCCAGATCTGCCACCGGGCTCAACCACCGGAGGGGAGGAGACGGGGCGTGGTCCAGGCAACCTGCGTCAGAGACGACTGAGCCCTCACCTCGCGGCAAAGTGCACGCCAACACACACACACACACACACACACATGCACACGCACGGTTAGGTTACACGTTAAGTGAGTGCGTGTAAAAACTAAGTGTACAGAAGCAACCACAAAGAATTAGGGATGTTAAAAAAAGTGTTCAGCTCAGGTATGTGCAGGTAAACAGTCTGAGACACACACACACACACACACAAACAGACACACACACACACAGAGACACACACACAAACACACACACACACACACACACTGCATTTAAAGTGTTGTTGTTTTGCAGCTTTTCTACTGGCACAATTTCAGTTAATTTAGATAAGTTTAAGGGATCAGAACATTGATTTCGATGCTGCCCTCAAGCCTCAAAATTAATCTGTCATCAAAGTGACTTACATAAACCCCGGATACACGAATACCTGTTTGTCTGCCTGCAGATCAAAGTCAGTTCAACACCTTCACTTACTGCGTTTGTAGCTGTGAGACTCAGTACGAGTGCGTTACCACTGGGTAATAAGTAGTTTCGGTAAGCCGATGTTCACAACGCGTGTTCATCAGATCTTCTTTAATAAAAGTTTGAAAAGGACAAAAATGACCTTAATGAGTAACTGAGAATAACTACTACATGAGTTGAAAAAGGAGATTGCGCATAGAGTTTGGGGATATGGTGAAAATCAAATATCACCATATTTTTAACCAAATACATCAATGTCGATATTGCAGCGATGTTGTTGGGCTGGCAATTGGTGCTTTTACGATATATATATATATATATATATATATATATATATATATATATATATATATATATATACATATATATATATATATATATAAAGTGATCTCCACTTTTGAGCAAAATTAAAACTTTGAACAGCAAACACTTCATTCTCTGCATTCTGTTGAAATTTTCTGCATCAATTCATAGTGGAATTGTCTTTATTAATGTAAAGGAAATTATATTAGGTTTTTGGGGTGGGGGTTGCACTGGCCAGTTCTGATTATTTGGGGGGGCAAGTTACTGAAAATTAGCGATTAGTTACAGTTGTAACTAAATAAATATGAACACTACTGAACAGTCAAACAATAAACATAATTTTTAGATTAACCCCCCCATCCCCCCTGTAAATTAAGCCTATGATTAGCAATGCAGCACAAAGCATTCTTCAGAGCGTTTGAAATAATCAGGTTCAGTTTGGTGCAGAGTCCCTACTGCAACCAATCAGATCACCCCATGCCATTGCACAAACAATACAGTGAAATCACACGTGATTCAAACTCCATTACATACAATTTAACAAAGTCCTACAGCACACAGTTTCAGCCCATTGAGACCGTACGTTGGTTGGCATGAATGGGACATACAGTATGTTCCAAAAAGACTCAACTCCAAAAGCATTATAAACTGTAGTCTGTGTCTCTGTCTCTTGTATCTAATGTGACTGTAGGGTTACTACATCGGGGGGTTAAACAGGAGCGTGAAAAATAAAGATAGAATTCTGTAGATTAAAACTTTGGAGCATCTGGCTTTAACAAGGTCTCATTCTCTAACAGATTTGTTGTTGAGATGTACGTTATAACTAAACAAAAAAACATCCCGAAATGTGTGATGCTTTGAATATGCAGAAAGTGTTAAGTAATACGGGAGTATAATCATTTCTTTTGTATAAATAAAGACATTTGCACCATAAATTGATGCAGAAAAGGCACAAATTGGAGCAGAAAAATTCACCAGAGTGCAGGAAATGCAGTGTTTGACACTCAACCCCCCCTCCCCCCCAGTTTCAATGTTTCCAATGTTGAAACAAAACCTACGCCCTTGGTTAAGTGTGTACATCCAGAACATTTCTCTAACTACTTCATGTGTTGGGAGTATGTAAGACAGCATACAGCTGGCGCCATCTGGTGGTTGCATCTGAGCTTTAGTCAAAATGTCTTCGGTGGAATAATATATTGCAATAAATCTGCCATGGTCAGATCATTTCTTTAGGTTGAAGGCCAGACACTACAGTACAGTGGTTTCCCTAGCTTTGTGGATGACTTAGGTGCGCGTATTTGGCCAGGGGGTTTAGGAGTCCTTCCTCAAGAAAATGTTGTTTTTCAATTGTATGTCTCTTAGTGGGATTTTATGAGTTTTTGCATCTCTTTGTGCTAAAGAAGTCTAACTACAGTCACTACATCTGAGAGAAGTCTTTTAGTTACATTCATTGGGTTTAAGTGCTGCCTAAAACGGCTCGGGTGCTGCACCCAAACCTTATAATGACTGCGGAAAACCCTGTACAGGCCAAAACAATGAGTGTCATGCGCTAGACTTTGTCACTTTTGCTTCCATAAAATGTCTTCTTTCAGACTAGTGGAAAGAACCACACTTTGTCTATTTGTGTGCTTAGATGTCTCCTAAATCCACCAATAGTTAGCGTAAGATGATGCCTAATTTGCATATTCAAACATACAATTTCAGAACAGGTCTTAATGTGAGTAACCGACTGCTTCATGGTGATTTCTAGGAGTTCAATCTTTTACACTATAGTGTCTCCCGAGGCCTCGGATCCAGACTCTCAGCTGATGTAGTATACAGTAGAGAGTAGTATATCAGTGGAGTACTCTTCCTACAGAGCTAATTTCATGCTCATTCTCACGCTTAGCAAAGCATTGGTTGTTGCCAAAGAAGTCTTGCTTTGTAGATTTGTCTGTAGATTTTTATGACTTTATGTATCTCTATTGTATACTGTTAATACTGTATTTTATTGCGCCATCTACCTGCCCAGGGACTACAGCCGGAAACTAGCAATTTGCTACAACCTGGCACAAGACATCTATCAATGTTTTTTGTGCACTGTCCCTGTTCAAATAAATAAATTACAAATATCCTTCGCGTTCCACTTCTGGGATTTCTCCAGTGCTGCAGGAAATTCCGCCTGCATGTATTTTCCATTTCCTTCCCCTCTCTTTGTGTTGGCGTTCTAACCTCTGGTGGATTTGTGAGGACTATGGTTAACTGCTCCTCAGATCTCTGCAGGGTAAATCCAGACAGCTAGCTAGACTATCTGTCCTATCCAAATGTCCTATCTTTTTTTATTCCAGCCAGCTGCTTATAATAATAAAAGAAAATGATACTGTCTGTCTCTGGGAGTGTGTGTGTGTTTGAGCAGAGTGAATGGGAACCGTTTTCTTTCATGAGAGACAGAAGAATGTCGTCGTATGTGAGCATGCAATGACAATAAAGGCATTCATTCATTCGTTGTTCATTTCTGTATTTTATTCTGAAATGCCCACCCAAGTGTTGAGCCTCTGCTTTTATCTGAGGAGTTCATGCACACCCTGTCACATATTCAAATAATAATGATAATAATATAGTAATTATAGTCCAAACGTCAACCTATGTTCCCTGTAGAGAACTGCGTAGATTCTGTTCAAAAGAATGTCCTTTTAGAGTCGTATTTATCTTCTGTTAAATTAGAGGTTGGTTTCTCTCTCTCTCTCTCTCTCTCTCTCTCTCTCTCTCTCTCTCTCTCTCTCTCTCTCTCTCTCTAACTGAAACACACAGAGCACCTCTTTTCCTCAGAATATACGTATTCCAGACATTCATTTGGACTAACGCTCTGCACCGGATTGGATGACAGTAGCCTAATCTATTACCTGTCCTGAGGCGGTAACGAGCCCCGCAGAGGCGGCTGACTGAGTCCGAGCGTCACATAAAGAAAGCGGAGTCCAGCGCACCGTGAGGCACACCGGGACAAAAAAAGACACGGGACAGAGAGGTTTTTTTCCCCCCACTGTGGAGACACTGAACTCTGGATTTATAAGTATCACATTTTCAATTATCACAGTTTAAAAAAAACACTAATTGTTGTTTACATTTCTGAGGATAAACGGGCTATTTGCCGAGCGCTTTTTTCTGGATAAATGCATTGGTTTCCGCGTCCGGAGTGAGGATTTTATAAAAAAAAAAAAAAAAGAGCATACAGGATTTTATATTATATATTGAAGACATCAGTTTCCCTTGCTGTTTTTTTCTTCTTCACTGAGACATCAGAGGATGGTTTGTGTGTCAGGAGACGCAGAGAAGAAGAGACGCGCCTTTCCTTGTGGATATTAATCGCCTGTTGCCACTTTTTAAATTGCCGCACGGGGGAAAGAAAATGGAAAACACGACGTGGAGTAATTTCACCCGAGTTCTGTCGGAGCTGGACGGGCCGGGCGGCGGGGGAGAGGGAGAGGAGGAGGAGGACTGGGGAGGCAGCGGGAGAGGCGGCGGGGGACTGCGCGTCCTCGTCGGCTGCGTCCTGTCCCTGCTCATCGTGTCCACGCTGCTCGGGAACGCGCTGGTGTGCGCCGCGGTGGTCCGCTTCCGCCACCTGCGCTCCAAAGTCACCAACTTCTTCGTCATATCGCTGGCCGTGTCGGACCTGCTCGTGGCGGTGCTCGTCATGCCCTGGGAGGCCATCACTGAGGTGACCGGCACGTGGCTGTTCGGGCGCTTCTGCGGCGTCTGGATCGCCTTCGACATCATGTGCTCCACGGCGTCCATCTTGCACCTGTGCATCATCAGCGTGGACCGCTACTGGGCCATCGCCAGCCCCTTCAAATACGAGCAGAAGATGACTCAGCGGGTGGCGTTTGTCATGATCGGGGTGGCGTGGTCGCTGTCCATCCTCATCTCCTTCATCCCGGTGCAGCTCAACTGGCACCAAGTGGAAGAGGAAGTGGACGTGATGGCGGAGGTGATGGAAATGATGGTCGCCGGCGCCGACAGCGGCGGCAGGAACTTCACAAACAGCAGCAACGCCAACCCCAGGAGCTGCGTCGCCAACCTGAACAAAACCTACGCCATCTCTTCCTCGCTCATCAGCTTCTACATCCCCGTGGTGATCATGATCGCCACCTACACCCGCATCTTCCGGATCGCTCAGACCCAAATCCGCCGCATCACGTCTTTGGAGCGGGCGGCAGAGCAGGCGCAGAGCCACGGCCACGGCCACGGCCACGGCGCCAACCGGAACCGGCAGCAGCAGCAGTGGCAGCAGCAGCACCCCCGGCCCAACGACGAAGCCTCGCTCAAGTCCTCGTTTAAGAAGGAAACCAAAGTCCTGAAGACGCTCTCCATCATCATGGGCGTGTTCGTCTTCTGCTGGCTGCCGTTCTTCGTCCTCAACTGCGCCATGCCGTTCTGCGACCCGCCGTGCGTCAGCGACGCCACCTTCACCGTCTTCGTGTGGTTCGGCTGGGCCAACTCCTCGCTCAACCCCGTCATCTACGCTTTCAACGCCGACTTCCGCCGCGCCTTCGCCACCATCCTGGGCTGCAGCCCGGTGCGCTCCAACAACGCGGTGGAAGCGGTGAACTTCAGCGACGAGCTGGTTTCCTACCACCACGACACCACGCTCCACAAGGAGGCGGCGCCGCTGGTCCCCGCGCCGCAGCCGACCCAGCAGCTTCCCCGCAACATCATCGTCGGGTCCGGTCACCTGGAGGACGTGAGCGCGCAGTTCGACGAAGAGTCGATGATCTCCAACGCTTCTCGGAGCTGCAACAGACTGCTGCTGCTTCCCGCCACTGCGCAGCTCGAGGACGACCACGAAATCTCCCTGGAGACGATCACGGCGTCAGCGGCACCGGCTGGGCTGGAGAGCGATGCGCTGATACCGGGACAAGTCCACCACGATGGCTAGGACAGGAAACGGCATTGAGCTGGCAGACGGCCATAACTAAACAGGAAGTCCTTTCCGTGCTTCTGCGCGCAAAGCCCCCAACCCCCACCCCCAAATCCTCCCAAGTCGGTTATTGGCTGGAACGCTGTTTGTTATGTTACGTCTCTCGTTCTGCACGCAGAATATGAGCTGCTGCCCTCCGGTAGGAGGTTTAGAGTTCCTCGCTGCAGACTAAACCCTTTCAAAAACTCATTTATCCCAGTGTCTATTAAGCTCCTAAATCGTCCGCAAGTAAAAGGCAGAACAGGCCTGCATGACGATGAGGAGAATTGCAATTCTTGTACTTGTTATCCCTCTTTTTTTAATTTATTTTATTTATTTATTTTGTGCAATGTTTAACTAATGCATTGCATGACACCATGTTGGGTTTTTTAAACACCATCAGGACCATAGTACGGTCTGTTGTTGGTATTGTATCTGTTGTTTGTACATGCTGTCTGTGTTGTTTGTTTTTACTATGGCTGCAGCTTGGGTTAAGTGCCCAAGACAAATACCCCACCATGTGGGACAATAAAGTTAATCTTGAATATTACAAATCCCATTATGGCCACGCCAAGACCCGCCCTTCAAAGGCATTTATTGGCCAGGCGTCCATGCTTACGCAAAGTAACGTAACCCCATTTGTACAGGTGCTATCCCCTGACCAATCAGCTATCCTAACCTTAACCACTCGAGGTCAAATGCCTAACCCCGACCAATCGAGCTGCTTCTTAGGGCGGGTCTTGGTGTGGCCATAGTGGCATTCATAATTTCACCACCAAAGGGACGTCGGACTAGTGGGCTGTAGGACCAAAGGGAATTTTTCAGGTTATTGAGAGGTCGGAACAATGGAGCGTCTGAGAAATGGGCAGTCCCCATGTTTCCTTCCTACACGTCCCCGGGTTTCTTAAACAGCAGCAGTTATTGAATTTTTTTTTAAAAATACATTGAATACATACAAATAAGGGAGCTATATGTATAGACAGTTCATGAAAACAGCCTGGACACAGTAAAGTTGGAGATTAAATGATGACTTTTAGGGGAAACAAAATGCTTTGTCAGACATTAAAACCTAATTTATTACACGGAACTACTGAATGTCTCAATTTAGCACATGCAAATTATTTCATCTGCTCTTTTTCTTTAAAAAGGTTGATACAATGAACACAAATCAAAGTTGTTTAACTGGACCCTATTTTTTTAACTGGACCCTATTTTTTCCATGTATTGGTGTCTAAGTCGCTAATGTGACCAAAAATCTTTCCATAAAAAAACTCTCTGTTATTGATGTGTGATTCATGCATGAGGGTGATCCATCACAAATTCACTTTAATAAAGAAATCTTTCACGATGAAATAAAACCTAAATTAGAGATGAACAAAGAGAACAGGGGCATTCTGGGCTTTGCCTCTTGTTCTTCTCATATTTGCTCGACTAGGTTCAGTATTTCTGTCTTTTTCCACCCACATCTGCTGCTTGCTCCTTTCATCTTCAGTCGGTAGTGGAGTTGAAACAGAGCAGAGGCACCCAGGGGCCACAGAGTGTACCCCTGAACCCCACAGGTGTCTCCCACAGCTTCAGACTCGCTGTGCATCGTCACTGTGTTTCTATATGTGACGAGTATGACGTGCGTTGGCAGTTTAGGCTGTAAATATGGAAACCTAGGTTACATTTACATTGCTACGTTTTGGTTTACAAACGAATATCTTTTGCTACATTTCTCCCTTCTCATTCCCCCTGCTCTGGCGTTTCCGAGCCTCTAAACCGGAGACATTTGGAAAGACTTCTGACCTGTTTTGGTTTGGAATCTGCGGGTTGTGTTACAGCCGCAAACGGAGACCTTTGGTAACGCTAACACTGACACTGACACTACCTGGCGGACCAATCTCCGATGGGTGATGGAAAACGCGTCACTTACTCTCCGCGCTGGTTGGGATAGCCACCGCAGACCCAGTTCATAATGAAGAAAACGCATGAGCTTTCATCAGACAATCACCAATGTCTAACCTCATTGTCCAATTATTTAAAGAAAAATCTTCAAACGTTTTACTTTGTGTGTGTGTGTGCTCATGTTAACCTGCATATGTTGAGAACCGTTCATGGGATCTAATCCACACTTGGCGGGTTTATTGCTGCCTGTCATGTCGAATAATTAATAGTGAAAAAAAATAAAGAATTCATTTTTATTGTTAAATACTTGTTTTGACATTAAAGCTCTTATTTTGACATCCAGAACTACTGTCGACCGCATAGTCTGGTTGTGAAGTAACGTGCATTGCATTGTTAATGTTAAAACACACACAGACAAGGACACACACACACACACACACACACACACACACACACACACACACACACACGTAGAGCCCTTTAAACAGCTGCTATTAAAATGCAATCTGCATCAGGCTGTATCCAGATAACAAACGATCAGGTCACCGCCCTGCATTCAAACCTGCTGTCTGTCTGTCTGTCTGTCTGTCTGTCTGTCTGTCCGTCTGTCTGCATTCTGCCCACACACTGATTTCATTGTTTTGGAGAAGCATCATTTAAAGCTGGTGAGTAGACAGGGTGGCAAAAGGGCACTAATAGTAGGAGACTGCACTCTGATTTTAGTGGAGAGTGAAAGGGATCCAAGGTTTGTGCGGTCAGATTGGTGGAGGAGAGTATAACAGGAATGGGGGATGGTGTTCTGCAAAGGAGGACCTCTGTGTTCCTGAGGGTGAAAAGCAAACCGGGCTTATTTTTCGGAAAAATAGTGTGCATCGTGTGTCAGCTCGGCAATGAACAGGGTTTACAAAAACCAAATCCACTAGTTAGTTATATTTTTCATCAGTTTAATGACAGAATGTTCACATGGATTGTTTTACACCTTCCATAATCTTTCTTCCTTGTAGTATTCACTTTTGTTTTATACAGTTATTTGCAGACATAATACCTTTTAATATTACATGTCTTAGGTACTAGTTAAAATATTGTCAGTAAAATGCTGTGAGGAATATTAATATGTAACCTATGTTAAGGCTGGGTAGAGGAGGACTTGGGTGCAGGGACAGAGCATAGGAGACAGAGGCCCAAATTTGCCCAAAAATAACATGGATGCAGGTTGTATGGTATGGAACCCATACAACATTCTTTGCCGGTAAAATGTATGATTACTTCTATTGAATGTTTGTTGTATAATTCATATTTATAGCACTTGGTTTCAAAACAGTATTCTGACTAAACTTTGACATATACCAGTTTGTAATTCACTCAACATCCTCTGATCTTAACTGTTAGTCTAAATAATTCATAATTTATGCCTTTTTAAGCTAAAAAATTAGATATAATTATATATATAAAAATTAGGTTTAACAACCATGAATAAAAAAAACATTAATAAAAGTGACACAAATGTTTAAAAAGGCCTAAAAAAAAGTGATCAAAACGAAAAGTTCATGGTCGACGGGAAGAGAACACAAGGGTTAAAGCACAGATAACCAAGGCTAAGGCTGGGTGTGTGTGTGTGTGTGTGTGTGTGGGGGGGGGACAAGCAATAGGTAGCTACAACGGGAGACTAGAATGGAAATGGACTGTGTTTATTATGTAGTGCTTTTCTAGTCTACTCAAAGTGCTTTAACATACTACAGGAACCATTCACCCTTAACACACATTCACACACTGTGGCCGAGGCTGCCGTACAAGGTGCCACCTGCTCATCAGATAAACATTCACACACATTCACACTCTGATGGCGCAGCATCGGAAGCACTTTGGGGTTCAGTGTCTTGCCCATGGACACTTTGACACAGTGGTGTAGTCTACGTGATACGCAGGTATACGCAGTATACCCACTAAGAAAGCTCCAGGATTTCCATATACCCTCTAAAATGCACAATAACGCATGACAACGTTCTTTCCATTATATTTTTGATACATTTTGAATTGTCATCTGTGTTTTCCTTCGCATAGGCTAAATAAAGGGATTTAAATTGGTGCAAAATAGTGTATCAGATTGCAGGAAATGAAGTCTGTGACGCAAAAAATTTCCCTGGGGGAGGACACCCAGACCCCCCACTTTTGATGTGTCCAGTCTGATCCATATATTTATATAGTACAGTATACCCGCTAAAATCAACAGATTTTCGCTCCCATCTCCTAAAATACGGACGCTTGGTCAGATGCCTTTGTCGTCTTTATTGCCACTAAAAGTTTCCTTTAGCGTCACATAACGCGCTTTAACTAAATGCGCTGGGTCGGGACTGTCAACTTTTGAAGCAGTTATGTTAAGGAAAAGGTCATGGGTGGGCTTACGTTTCCGTGACACGCAGGAACGGGACATTTAACGTTTCCGTGACACGGGGGAAAGGGACGGTTGAGTTTAGGAAAAGGTCGTGGGTGGGCTTACGCTTCCGTCACACGCGGGAATAATGGGACGGTTAAAGAAGAAAGCGACCTTAGGTGAAAGTCCGGTGTTTGACCCACCCATCCCGACCAATCTCCATACGCGGAATTTCCCCCTTACATACTACTCGCTAAAGCCCGTGTACGTTCTACAAACACACTGAAGGGCGCTTTTTTCGTCGCTTCAGACTCTGACTGCCACTATCCAAACGTTCATGTTTTACGAGTTCGGAGTGAGAACGGGCTGCAAAAATACATTAGACTACACCACTGTTTCGACATGGGACTGCAGAGTCCAGAGTCCAGAATCGGCCAATCACAGCATTACATCCCTGCTTTAAATCTGTTCTCCTCTCTGCTGCTGTCATTTCAAGCAAAGAGTACAACCCTCCTCCTCCTAGACTCAATCGGGGGGAATATGTCTTGGCTTCTCTCCCCCTTTAAAAATTATGATTACAACGATGGAGTCTAATCTCCAAAGACTCTGTACATTTTATATTATGCATACGTACAAATTAACCTTTGCATATCTGCAACAAAGTCTCTCCTGATTGAAATGCCACAGGTAATGAGAAGAGTCTGTACAGCTGAGTCCAATCACTCGGATCCCCACCATGCCTAAGACACACCCCAACACACAACACAGACAACAGGAAAAAACAGAGCCGCAGCACTGACAGTGACAAACTATTTCAAACACTTTTCAGTCAAATGTAGTCCAGTTTAAAGCTAAACATCTGTATATGTTCAACATCCAACTGATCACCAAAACCATAAACGGCTAAACTTGTCACTGACCACCTGTTATTTTTTCACTGCAGTACAGTACATAACCCTCATGTCACTTCCTGTTTTAACTGGCATTACACATTAAAATGGAAATGTTTTGCTAAATAACAAGATGTTCTCACGAACCATTCGCACATATAGCTACGAAAAGTTGAGCACTGTCATTGGGTCGTAAAATGCGGGGCTTAAGTGGGGGGAGTGGAGTTTGTGTCCCGAGGAAAACACAAGACTTTGACCCAGGAAAAAGGCGTTTTTGTCCCGGGAGTACTACTTAAGGGGACCGGGGTTTTGACCCAAACTGGAATATTTTTTAGTTGTTTTGGTGTCGAAACTGTTGTCGCCCATGATGGTCACTTTTTTACAACTACATTTAAAGTGTTCATATTATGCTCATTTTCAGGTTCAAAATTGTATTTAGAGGTTGTACCAGAATAAGTTTACATGGTTTAATTTTCAAAAAACACCATATTTTCTCCTCTTTTCACCCTGTGTGTTGAGCTCTCTGTTTTAGCTACAGAGTGAGGCATCACACTTCTGTTAGGGCGTGCCCTGACAGTACCTAGGTAAGGACTACTAGCCAGTCAGAAGCAGAGTATGAGGGCATGCCCTGACAGTAGCTAGGTAAGGACTACTAGCCAGTCAGAAGCAGAGTATGAGGGCGTGCCCTGACAGTACCTAGGTAAGGACTACTAGCCAGTCAGAAGCAGAGTATGAGGGCATGCCCTGACAGTAGCTAGGTAAGGACTACTAGCCAGTCAGAAGCAGAGTATGAGGGCATGCCCTGACAGTACCTAGGTAAGGACTACTAGCCAGTCAGAAGCAGAGTATGAGAGCGTGCCCTGACAGTAGCTAGGTAAGGACTTCTAGCCAGTCAGAAGCAGAGTTTGAGGGCGTGCCCTGCTAGCAGCTAGGTGAGCATTATAACGTGTGTTACAAAGTGACCAGGTTTGTCTCTGAAGTAAAGGCTGGACTACAATAGAGCTGTTTGGAGCAGTTGGTGAACAGTGTTTTCTGTTGGAGATGGTAAGTCCCTTTGGGGGGGGACTTTGGGCTTTTTCACTTTGTAAACCTATAACATGCACAAAAAAGATATATAAGACAAGAAAAGAAAGGATAAAAGCCAAAAAGCATAATATGAGCACTTTAACTGAAAAGCCCATCACCTCAAGGTGCACTGTACCCGGCTCACAGTCACCTTTTTTTCAGCATTCTATTTTCTGTCACATGACCAGCCGGCTGTCGCCGTAATTTCATAAGATATCACTTGAATTGTTGTGCGTTGTACGTTGTCGTACGATATCATGACAATGCGTTGAAAACTAAATAGTCGCATATGAACATAATTAGTTAACCTGCAAATAAAAGACGAACAAGAAGAACGAAAATTAATACTAACATCTCCATCTCAACCGTTGTTATTGCAGCTAAGACATGGAACATCCTGATCATCTCCAGCAGCAGTTTAAACAGAGAACAGCTCTCTCAGCTATAAATTGATTTTTTAATGACAAGCATCATTTTTCCGTCCAATCCCATTTTCTGTCCATGTCACCTTCTATCTGTTGCCCTTTTGTCTCTCTGAAAAAGAAAAAAAAACACTCATATACACACACACATACACTCAAGGTAGTGGTTCAGAGTCCTAATGACTGCAGTAATCACGGCAGAGGAGGTGGCGGCAGTGATAGAGCGCTGATTGCGGCCGCCTCTCAACGACCGTTGAAAACTAGAAAGTGGACGCCTTGGTTTGCTGTCAAGGGCTCATCTTACACACACACACACACACACACACACACACACACACACATCCACACACACACACACACACACACACACACACACACACACACACACACACACACACACACACACACACACACACACAGAGCCACACAGCCCCACACACACAGAGCCACACAGACACAGTTGGAGACAAGTGACCTTGCAGACACACTCACACACACTTGCAAAAAGCCGCACAGAGAGACACACACACACACACACACACACACACACACACACACACACACACACACACACACACTTGCACAAACCCGCACACACACGCATATGCACGCGTGCACACACACACACAGTTGGAGACAAGATAGTGACCTAACAAATAACAAAAGGAGGTACAACATATATGGAAACATGTTATAATATAATAGATAAAACAAGGTAAAAACAAGATAAAATAGTTCAATAATATAGTTAAATAAGTTAATAATGTAATTAAATAACTTAATAATAGTTGCTGTTGTTAATTGAAAAATATTTTTGTCACTTTTATCAGTGCCTTTTTAAATTCATGGTCAATAAACCTAATTTATGTGACATTATACCAATTTTTTTTAAGATAAAATATAAGCAGAAATTCTGAATTATTTTGACTGTTAGTTAAGATCAGAGGATGTTAAATGGATCATAGACTGTCGAAGTTTAGCCAGGATACTGTGTTAAAACCATTGAATTAGTTTTTTTCAAATGCTATGAAAATGAATAAAACACCCAAAATGTTATGGAAATAAGCATTAATTCTTTAAAACGATGTATAGGTTCCATACAATGTACATCCATGCTTCTATGTTATTTTTGGGCAATTTGGTTGAAAGATATTTCTGATATAAAAAATTTGACCCGACGACAACACAAGGGTTAAAAAGGAATAATAATGATAAAAATACTGAATCTATAATAAAACATTTACTCATTTTAGTTTGAATTTCCATTCAGGGATTACAGACTTAGACTGTATGTGTATATTTAACGTTATATATATATGAAAACATGGTGTTGCACATGCTTGCTGGCAAGGACAGATGTGTAGAAGTGTGCAAAGATGAAATCTGCAGTTTATTTCAGCATAGAACAGGTGACCATATGTCTCTTTGGAAGTACAGATGTAAAGCTTTGGCATATTTTTTCCATCATCTCATTTCGGTTTTGCACGTCAGACTTTTCCTCTATTGTGCAGTGCTTTCTCTCTTGATTGAGTTTGTTTCTAGAAACCACCACCAGGAGGCAACAGCTGCATACCTCTTCTCCAATGAATTGGGACATACAAAACACACAAGGACACACAGCCACTCATGCTTACTGTTATGACCCTGTAAAATCACAGAGTAGCCAATGATGTAAAAATAACTGAAGGAAGGATGGGAGGCGCATATAACAAAATGATCAGTTCAATTTATTAGCAAAACCAACAGTAACGTGCAACGCTGCTCCACGGCAGTGGAGGACAACGCCAAACAAAGGCGAGCTCGTCACGTTCTCAGGCAGAGGCCAATCTACGATGAAACAGAACAACAGCGTTAGTAAATGACAAAATCAAAACCTAAGCACAAGACAAACACTCTCCTTTTAAGGAAAAAAGGAGCAAAACTACTGGCACATGCTCCGGAGAGCAATGTCTGCTGCCAGCCAGCACAACATGGACTCTGGAAGGCCAAAGTGGTGGTGGAGGGTGTTCCCTCTCCTTTATCCAGGGAGCGCAACACAGGTGTGTGCTCTCTCAGCAATCACCAACCTGGGAAAGAGAGGGAGGAGGCCTCCATTTAAAGAATCAAACCAAGGCACAAAAGGGATTGGAGGATGCAACATATGTAGAATAATGTTCTACATGCAAGGTGTGTGTGGCACCAAGATAAATCATGCCGGGCCAACAACGTTGAACTTCATCAGGCATCTCCAAAACGCACCCAGATAGGTCAGTCACTGGCTAATGTGAAAGAGACGTTACATTTAGCATATATCCTCACAGGTAACAAGCTAACCATCGCAAAGTGTTGTGCTAATGCTAGGAACAGGCTAATTGTATATTTAGATGGCCTGAGACTTGGACTTGGACTTGGACTTGGCCCTCAAAGACTTGAGACTCGACTTGGACTTCCAAAAAATTACTTGTGAACTTCTCTGACAAGACGCGCACACCAGAGGCACATGTAACAGCACACACACACCAAAAAGACTATCCCTATGTCACACTTTCTCATAGTTACTGTAGATCATACCAGAGGTTACTACCATCTCTTACTGTGCTTTTGACTTTTTCTGTCTTGTATTAAAATGCACATTTCAATCTCTGTTTGATTAAAAATGTATAGCACAGAAAACAGCTAATCTCAACATAGGCCTAACTCAAAGTAGGCTCTTGTTTAAATATTTTGGAGAAGTTGGAGTGTGACAATGCCAATTGTTGGTGACATGCCATTTGGTCTCATCAGGTGGATCATCTATTGACACACATTGCCTTGTTGTTTTGTATCACTTATGTATTTATTGATAGACTTTCCACAGCTGTTATGCATCTATATGAATAGATGTCTGGAATGTGCGCAGCCGTCTTTGGGCCCATGTATTTGATTTCAGGTTTGCAGGTCTTAAAAGGGATTGGGTCCGGTCCAGAATGGTTCCGTGCATGTATAGGACCTGGATACAGCATGTCCTATGAGAGTATGGATGAAGCCTTCGTAGAACCAAATATTACTCGGATGATCTAAACTAGTAGGTGCACTAGAGACCGGCTACTTCCTGTTTAGAGTTCTGCTAGACCTTCTTCCACAGCGCCGCGGAGGAAGGTCTGGCGAGTCCACAAAGCTTTCTAGGATGGGAGAAAAACTCTTGTTTATTGCCCTTTCTTTCAACCAATCACAAAAGAAGGTTGGCAAACAATTGGCATTGTCACGGGGTCCTACTACTTTGAGTTAGGCCTATGTTGAGATTAGCTGTTTTCTGTGCTATACATTTTTAATCAAACAGAGATTTAAATGTGCATTTTAATACAAGACAAAAAAGTCAAAAGCACAGTAAGAGACGGTAGTAACGATTGGAAAAGAAACCTCTGGTCTGAGGAAGGTCTGGCGAGTCCACAAAGCTTTCCAGGATGGGAGAAAAACTCTGGTTTATTGGCATTTCTTTCAACCAGTCACAAACGTCATGGGCGGCGCTAAATGTCGGACGGAGCCACAGTGCCGCTGCAAAATAGTCTCGGGAAGGAACTTGTTTTGGTGGAACGTGTGTACGGTGTTTTAAAAAGTAGTTTTAGTCGTGCAACAGAAAACTCAGATTGGACAGATAGTCTAGCTAGTTGTCTGGATTTACCCTGCAGAGATCTGAGGAGCAGGTAACCATAGTCCTCACAAATCCACCGGAGGTTAGAACACCAACACAGAGACAGAGGAAGGTAACGGACATCCGGCTGAAAAGACATGCATTGATGGAATTTCTGGCGGCAACGGAGCAATCCCAGAAGAGGAACATCGTGGATATACATTAAAGCTCTCCAAACTTGAACGGTTTGAAATGGTTTAATTGTGCGGCTCGTCTAGACGTTCCAAATGGACGGAATGGATACAATTTTGACATTGAAAAAAGTCATTTCCTCGGGGTTGTGACGTCTCTTTCACCATGTTAGTCTATGGAGAGAGTGCAGACACCAGGAGGCCAGGAGCTTGGCTGCTATCAATTTGCTTAAAAGCAAAGCGGAGCACTTCCTGGGGGCCTGGTTGGTTCCAGTATTGACCTTTGTCGGTGTCGGGCAGTTACAGGTTTGCAAAACTGGAACAAAGTGGAAAATCTAGCAGCTAAAGAGACAGATATTTGGTGGAGTTGGTGGAGACCAAATGAGAGTAAATATTGTGATTGTCATACTAGCGTGTATGTGAGCTTGTTTTGGAGTTATTCTGCCCCCTGGTGGCCTGACAACAATGAATGCAGCTTTAAGAAAAAGGATGTGAGGAAATAAAGGATGTGGGTTCTATTCTTCAACTGTGTGAAATCTACAAAGATTAATGGATTAGTTGTCAACTTTTAAATTTAACGGTAACTAATTTGATGATTGTTTAATCGGTTTGAGTCATTTTTAGTGAAAAAGCAAAAACTTCTCTGATGTCACCATGTTTAATGGGAATATGTTCTAGTTTCTTCTCTCCTCTGTGACAGTAAACTGAATATCTTTGAGTTGTGGACAAAATTAGACATTTGAGGACGTCATTTTGGGCTTCAGGGAACACTGATCCACATTTTTCACCATTTTGTGACTTTTTCTAAACCAAACAACTAATCCATTCATCCATAAAATAATCGACAGATTAATCGACTATGAAAATAATTGTTGGTTGCAACCCTAAAAACAAGTAAATGTGAAATAAAAACTTGTTGGAAAAGAAGAAGAAAAAACGATCCGGTGCTAAAACAATCCCAACAAAAAAATGTATCAAATTGAGAGTGGATGAGAAACATCTCAGTTCCACTCATCATTTATTCTCTCCTCCATGAGTCAAACCCTGACACCTCTGACTTGCCTCTGGCAAAACTTGAGGAAATGGCGCTTCTTAGCGCTACCATTTTGCCTTTCAGCTTGTTGCTGCTCGACTCGAGAGCAAAGTGCATTTCCAGCTGAAAACAAGGTGACATATTTGTTCCTGATTGGCCCAGACTGGGCGGAAACAACATGTTTACCGTCGTCGTGCTTGTTTTTCAGAACATCCGTCTCTCGCCAAGCAGATTTTTGGCAGCGTGCGCGAGGGAAAGGGCCGTCCTCGGATCTCCAGCCACCCATACGCTGAATGCGAAAGGAGCTGGGCGGTGATGCCAGGGTGTCTGCGGGGGGTTAAGCTGTGACCCAGATTCCCGCACGACTCTTTGTCTTGGAGGAGAGAGAAGATTCTCCTCATTCATCTCGCTGAGGGCCGAGTTACTTACTGGTATGAATGCAGTGACAGAGGGGGAGAGAGAGAGAGAGAGAGATAGAGAGAGAGAGAGAGAGAGAGACTTGGGCCAATAGAAAAGAAGAAAAAGTGACTTTCAATGTTCTTTCGTGCGACGGGACATGCATTATGGATTATTTTGGGGATACATGCAAATGAGAAGCTCATCAGATTTTGATTTATAATTCTCTTTGTTTATCGGTCAATGTAAATGGGCTGCAGGTTTGTGCAGTGAAGGCCACCGGGTCTGGGCTCTGCGGGAGCTCACGTCACATTCACATTCAGGAGGAACAGTTGGCTTCTTTTTCTTCACTGCTTCTACGTATTTACATATTCTACAGTTCAGAGCTGCTTGCTCGAGTGGCTGTCTAAAACTTTTACATTAAATTCAACCCAGTTTTAACCTGAACTTGTAGAAGTGTTTTCACTGTTTTTTTTTCTTCTTCTCTTTACAATCAAATTCCAAATAATTAAAAACCATTTCCACTTTTCCTAAAACATTGTTCTTCTGCATTCAAGCCAGCAGTGGAGTTTAGCTTTTCAGCTTTTAGCATTCACACGGATTTTAAAAAGAAGGAAAGAAAGGGTTTTGACCTGCAAATACTTGCTTATAGAGGCTAGAGGACACTGAAGCATCCAAAACCCTCAAGTTGTCGTCACACACACACACACACACACACACACACACACACACACACACACACACACACACACACACACACACACACACTCTTTTAATTGTTTGAAACATGTCTTTTTGTGTCCGAGCCTGAAGTGATTCTTATGTTCAATAACAGCGATTTTTGAAAAGGTCTGCTGCATCTTTAAAAAGAGGAAAACTAGTGCACTCCTGATTTCCACAGCTGCTTACTGTGAGCTACTTAAAAAAACAAAAAAAAAACCTTTCTATATACATAACGTCATATTTAATAGTGCCCATATGTTCCGCTCAAATTTGATAAATTTAGTATTATTATTTTTGGTTTCAGTTCTTCCTTTACAACTTCACGTTCATCGTATAATAACAAACCTTGAGTGCGCACTTGCACAAAGCCACACACACACACACACACACACACACACACACACAGGGTTTTGTTAGCAGGCCTGAATGTGGGAGGGGTGTTCTTGGTTTTTTGGTGGGCAGTTCGTATAGTCCTCCTAATTCCCTGAACCCCCTCCCTCCTCCTCCTCCTCCTCCTCCTCCTCCTCCTCCTCTATCCTAGTCTTCTCCCCTCTTTTATCCGGGTGTTCGTGGTCCCCACATTCCCACAGCGACTCCGAGCCGTGGAGCATCACATGGTAAGAACACCGGGCCTCTGCTCACACTAAAACAACTAAACTCTGAACACTGAACTGCTCGGCAATTTCACCTTCTTCTTAAAACTGTAAGACTCAAATATTAGAGAGCGAGAGACAACAAAGAAAGATTTTTTTTGTCATGACTTATTGATGAGGGGTGTATTTGGAGGAGTGCATAAAGTGGGAGGGGGGAGTGGGGGGTCGGGGGGATTATTTTAGATTTTGTTTTCGTGCCTTTGTTTTTCATCTCCCTGTTAAAATGCTGCTGTGGAAAACTGACTTGTATTGCCAAATGAAATGTTTCATCTGTTTGTTTGCTTTTTATTCTTATTCCAAGATGAACATGTAGGACATGGACTTGTGAAAGTAGGAAACAAAGAATACAAATTTACCAAATTTGAGAGGGAAAAATTGGCACTATTACATGAATATATACACAACGTTGAGTAAATATCAAAGCTTTGTAAACAACTCAAAGTAAGCATAGATGCAGAAATCAGGAGTGAACTTAATTTCCTCTTTTAAAAGTTGCAGCTTTTTGTCGTTTCTCGATGTTATCGCACGATAATTCACTTTGGGAAACGCAAAACAATCTTTTGTTTTGTGAATTAATTCATCCAAACCCAATATTTTTTTTTTCAGTTGCATCGGACTAACCGTGAGTCCTGACAATCATCCCAGACCTCTTCAAAAACAGGAGATCTTTGTTATTGAACGGCAGATCACTTCAGGCTCAGACACAAAATTTAAATTTTTCACACAACAAAAAAACACGTACTTTAACTATACAAAAAAAAAAAAATCTATTTGTACTCGGCAAGACTGTAAAATGAAATAAAATGTTGAGTGACATTGATCCCTCTGTGACTTGGATGCACAATGAGCCGTTATGGAAGGACAAAGCCCAATGCTTTCTCTCTTTCTGTGCGTTATGTTTTACAACCGCACAGGCCACTGTGGTTTATCATCTTTCAGGCTGTTTCTCATGAACCAGTCGTATCTATCGCTACGAAAGGTGAAGCACTCTAATTCGTATGTATTCCGCTCAACGGAGTAACATTGGGTTCAACATTGGGGGGTTTCGAGATCCCCACTGTTGAACAAAATTGAAATTTTAAACGTGAAACACTGAATTTTTCTGCAACAATGTGTGACTCTTCTGCATCAATTTGTGGTGCAAATGTCTTTATTTACGTAAAGGAAATTATAATAGGTTTTTAGGGGGGGGTTTGCACCCCCATCCCCCCTGTAAATTACGCCTATGATTCCACATATTTATAACTATACGCACCGCAATCACTGCTGCTGTATAAAAGTGCGAAGATCCGCGTAGGAAGAAGGTCGGGGGGGATGAAGTTCATGTCCCGGAAGAAGTTAAGGAGAAAACTCAAGACTTTAACCCAAGCCACAATCTTTTTTTCTTATTCTTACTAGTATTTTGGTGTCTAAACTTAATTTTACATTTTGTTGGCTAAATGCATCGCAACGGCCGCTAAAACCATCCCCTCGCGGTGCTCTGTACCCGGCTCACAGTCAATTCTCCTCGGCTTATCTTCGTCCCATGACGAAGATATACGAACTGTTGTGTATAAGTTTTTGGCAATATCATACGACCCGTCCTTATGAATATGTTGGTGTAATCTGAGCTTCTCTGTTCTCGGCTAAACTTAACTGTAACGGCTGCTATCACAACCTTAACCTCAGGTTTGCCAGACCTTCCTCCACAGTGATAGCCCTCCTACGTACTTCTGCTCAATTTTCATCTTCCTTCAGTACTCCAACTGGGTTTGCGGTATATTCGTGGGTTTTCCCCGACCAAATATTTGGCGGTCCAATCAGCAAACGGAGGGAGTGGCTGAGAGCGATGACGTTGAGGTTCGGTAACCTTCGGTGAGTTCCGTAATGGCGGCAGAGAAAGATGCGAGCGAAAGCCATTCGGTCCATTGTGGCAACGCTTCAGAATATCCAGAAGTTAGAGCCCGAGGAAGACCAATCTTTGCTGAGTTTTGTTGGTGGCCATGATGTTGTGGCCCTCCTACACCACGGGGTTCGGGAACAGTTAGATTTTCCAGCTCGCTCCGTTAGTGGTGAAGGAGTTGGCTAAGGCTAACGCTAGCGATGCTAAGCCGACATTACGACCAAACGTTAGCGATTGGTTCTGGCAGATCCAGAGTGGCTCTGGGCAGATCCAATAGTTTTATACTTCAACAGAGTACCCACCTTCAAGGAAGTTAACGCTTGTCAATGGGGAGTGGCCAGAGACTGGTTAGTCCACCCAGCATTCCGGGATGGGAGAAAAACGTGCTCTGGTTTATTGGCATTTCTTTAAACCAATCACAATTGTCTTAGGTGGGGCTAAGCGCGAGATGGAGCCACGGTGCCTCTGCAAAATAGCCTCAGGAAGAAACTTGTTTTGGTGGAACATGTGTACGTTCAAAAGTTGATAGTCATGCAACAGAAAACTCAGATTGGACAGATAGTCTAGCTAGCTGTCTGGATTTACCCTGCAGAGATCTGAGGACCAGTTAACCATAGTCCTCACAAATCAGCCGGAGGTTAGAACGCCAACACAAAGAAAGTGGAAGGAAACATCGGCGACATGCATTCGGCGGAATTTCCTGTGGCACCGGAGCAATCCCGGAAGTGGAACGTCGTGGATATAGACTATTCTGTACCCAGCTAACAGTCACTTGTTGTCGTCTAAATTCAACTGTAAAGACCGCTAAACCCACCTGTCATGTGACCTGTCGGTATGTCGCCGGCAGGCGGTTGCCTTAGTTTTGTGGGATAACATACAAATGGTTGTGCATTCATACAACATCAAACGAACACGTTCCTGAGAATGCGTCCATGCAGTGCTGTGCCTGAACACATCCTGTGTCGACAATGACAGACTAACGGCGTGTTCCCACCAAGCACTTTTCACGCAAATTCTGTGGCGCGAATCCGTACAAAGTCAATGCCAAGACGCAACTAGACGCAAAGTCGCGGCACGCGCCGCGAATGAGGCTAGGACGCGAAATTTGCCTCATTCGCACTGCCAATTTGCCAGTTAAAATATTTGAACTGCAGCGAGAAATTTGCACGTATGTGCTGCAAGAGCCAATCAGCGTTTAGATTCTGCTTATGTCCTGGCGTTGTTTAAGCAGAAATAGAGGAGCCGATTACCGTAGCTGTCTGTAGCACCCAGAGTGCTGTAGCACTTCACTGATTAGACAAGGAATGGGCGAAAAAGCAGTTTTCTTTGGGAAAAGAAAGCGGGGAAGTTTGACTACCTGTTAAGTTCTGAACATTCTGTGTATGTTGCTGTGTTTATGGAGCATCTCCAAAGTTGGCATCCGTATTTTACGAGTTCGGAGTGATAACAGGTTGGAACTCAAGCACTAATAGATGGCTTGGTACATCTACTACAGACTTAAAAAAACATTAAATGTCAGGGTCAGTTTCCCGGTGAGTTTAGCAGAATAGGCAGAAAACTTTTTTATTTTGATTGACAGGAAATGTAGATAAAGTAATAATATAATTGTGCCTGATTGTGAAGCCTTTTCATTTGTTCAGGGAGTGAAACAAAAACACCACAGAGCACTGGAGCACAATGTCCTTTTGATTTAATTTCCCACCTCATTAATTCACAAACACAAACATTAACAGAATTAATTACAGCAGCACACGACCTGTTATGATGTTCCGACGGTATCGCATTGTTAACCAACTGAAGGTACATGGTAGCAACCTGTTCAGTGTTTATACGCTGACCCAGGGAAACCCAATTAACACTTCCACTCTCATTAAACCGGACTCCAAATGGCTGATGCAGATGCAGTGAAGTAACCTGAAAAATAGAGACAGAGACTGAACATGTAGGTTGACTTGGATCCGTTTAATTTATTGACTTGATAAGAAAAGTTGACTAGGGCGCTTTTGAAGAAAAAAAGCTGGCAGCGTTTTAATTCCAAAAAGCCACCGAGAGCGTCTTTTGTTGCTATAACAACAGCTACTGCTGCAGTATCCCAGAACGCTATGTGGAGTGCTGCTGACGTTAGATAAAACAAAGTGGTGGAGCGAGCTAGAGAAAGAACAGAGAGAGAGGGTTGCTAACTCAAGTACCTCAACATTTGGACTGAAGTACAGTACTGGAGTAAATGTACTTAGTTACACACTGTGAACACACACATCTGCAGCGTTCAACGTCTTCCTGTTAAAGGATAAAAAAACAAATCTGTGAGTGTTTGGGTGGAGTGAGGCGGCCCGCAGGCTCTCAGATCGCTCTGCACACTTCTGTTTTTCATTCAGTCTGAGAATAGAAACATACCCCCCCCATGATTGCTGATGCCACACACACACACACACACACACACACACACACACACACACAGCTAATCAGACAGGTGAAAGTGATGACGGATGGAGGATCCGTTCCAGCGCTAAAAATAAAACATGTATTAATACCAGGGAAGTATTTAGGTCTCTTACTGCAGTAAAAAGTACTAAAACCACACAGTAAAAATACTGTTACAGTAAAAGTCTGTATGTATAATCAGTGAATTGTAGTTAAAGGTATAAAAATGTCACCTGTGACTGTTCTATTATATTGTATAGGTATATATATACACAGCAGTGGTGTCCTAAAGGTAAGAGAAGTGAGCGTGAGGTCATCGGTTCAATGCCCAGACCGACAGCATTATATCTGGGTGGGGGAAGTGACCACCACTGAGGTGCCCTCGAGCAAGGCCTTTAACCCAAGGATGTTGGGTTAAGGGTAGTGAACGGGGAGAGACAAATAATGTTTGGATCTCGTTTGAATTGAGCCATGAATTACACACATTAGAAGATAATTTAGAAAGTGAAGAAAGTCTCAGTTTGTCGTAGGTTTGTCATAGTAGCACTAAGTTTAGTGGGAATCCGCTCGGTGAACATCTCTCGTCTCGCACAATACACCTCAAAACATACGTATTTTTCCTGTTTTCTGCGTCATTTGGTACTACTTGTTCCATAGTTTTTCTGAAAGAAAAATCCATGTGAATAAATGATAGACTCAGAGTTTAGCAGTAATCCCTCTCCTCCCTCATTCCCTCCCTCCTTCCCTGCTTGTCGTTTGATAGCTGCGTGTCCGGTCTGGACTCTTCTTGGGGGAGTGTTTTCTGACGCTTGGCTGACTTTCAATAAGCCGCTGACAGAGACTCACACCCCCACTCTTTGTCCATTGTCCTTTTTCAAACTATCTAACACTTGTGTTGTGTCACTCTATGACATTCTGACTAGAGATGGCCCGATACCACTTTTTTGCTTCCAGATACCGATTCCGATACCTGAACTTGCGTATCGGCCGATACCGAGTACCGATCCGATACCAGAGTGTCATATATTTCATTATGTTTTAACAACTGTATAAAGACTATCCCTGTATGGAAGTGATATGATTTCTATCTTTGTTGTCTGTCTGGCTCAGGTTAAACTCTTTGTAAAACATGAACAAACTCAAACAATGAATGCCCCAGAACTTTCTTTTATTATCCAGTCAGTTATAACGGAAAAAGAACATAAATTAACTACTTTAACGTAGATTTTCTTTAGGGCTTTATTACGTGGTATCGGATCGGTGCATACACTTCAGTACTTCCCGATACCGATACCAGCGTTTTAGGCAGTATCGGAGCCGATACCGATACCAGTATCGGCCTCCGGAACATCTCTAATTCTGACCCTCGGATCCTGATGGGGAAGGCATCAAAAACAGGGGCGATTCCAGGATTTTTTAAATTGGGGTGGCATGGGGGGGGATATAGGAAATATTTGATAGGATAGAACAACATAATGTAATTCTGCTAAATAAAACCTCACATTCATTATTAGTTTCAATTGATTTCATTTGAAACTAATTGTATTTCCGAATACAATACACAATACACATTTTCTATATGTTCATTCTGCCACCGTGGAGCACAGTAATGGTTCCATGGGATCAGAATTTTGCATAGTCACCATGGAAACATGAATTGGTCATGTGAATCAGGGCTGGGAAGATTGGCAGAACAGGCAGCCCTTAAGCTGCTAAATGTTTCACTTTCTTTATGAGCTAGGCAGGTATTGGGTGTGTTAATGAGCTACCCAATTAATATGTATCGTACAGTTGCAGGATCCAAGTTATGTCAAATACCCGCATTGCTTTTTCCTCCAGAAATGCATAACATTCAGCCTAACAAAGATTCATTGTTTAAGCCAAAAAGCAATTTTGAAACTTCAAAAGTGTCAGGAGGGGATTCAGCTTCACTACACCCTGTAAACAATGCATCAACATTCACAAGAGCACTCATGATTCTAAAATGTAAAATTGTGTTTACCATAAAAAATTACCTAAAATTATGCCTGAAAGTAATCAAAATTTGCCTAAATAAATAAAAATATGTAATAAAATGAGCTCTTTGAAAGAGTAGAAATTAGCCATACAGTGCAAAATATGTGGTCAAAATCATTTTGTTAATATTAATGGGCAGCGCATGTGTTTGACGTCACCCATTGGTTTGTGGAGATCTGCGAGAGGTACAGCCATCCTGGTTGTGGATGTGACGAGTTTAGACGTGAGGGAGGAGCCATGTTACGTTACACACTTTCACTGGCAATCACATCATAACCACGCCCTAAAATACCCTCTGCTTTATCGCCAATTTTAAAATCAACGAGACCATAATTCAAAACGTGAACATCATTCTGTGTTGCAGAAGACTTAAAACTAGCGACTTACACCATAAACTCATTATGAAAATGTTTACTGAGGTAATAAATCAAGTGAGAAGTGGGTCACTTTCTCATAGTCTTCTACAGAAACCAAAGTCCTTTAGCAACCACATATGTCTCCCCCTGCAGGAATTCAGATAGGATGCATGTTTAAGGAGTCTCCCCCTGCTAGAAGTCAGATAGGATGCAGGTTTAAGGCACTTCTGCATTTGCAGCACTTCGCCGAAGCGGATGCATTGTTCATTAATATTTACAGTCAATGGTCAAAATGGACGATATAATGGCTAATTATGCAAATTATGCAAATTGCTCAACATATGCAAATTAGCATCCATCAGTTTATGTATACTGGGGACCCATACTTTACATTTCTGCAATAAAACTTTGGTGTACTCAACATTTCTGGGTTCACCTAGTTGGCTACTAGACTATAGTGTTCAATGGGGTTTTTCTTTAAACTAAAGCTGAGATCTAATACAAGGCTAAAACATTGACTTTAAAATCAAATCTCAAATTAAAGTACTTCAGAAAACAAATTGACATTCATATTTTCCTCATTACTGTGTCCAAAATGTCTCTTCACAGCCACCATGAGTCTCTTGCCATGCAGTTTGGTCTTCGTCCTCCTCCTCTGCCTCCCCGTCCTCGCCGAGGCCAAGCGGCAGCCTGGCGAGGGGAAACCCGACAAACCCCGCCAGCCTCCGCCGTCAACGCCGCCCGCAGCCAAGAGGCCCAGGAACCGCTCGGTGCCCGGCTCTGGAGAGCTGAGCACCAAGGAGGGCCATCGCTGCACCTGGCAGACGTCTGGCGATGGCCTGGTGAGCCTGCTGGTCAACTGCAGCATCGAGACACTGGGAGAGCCGCAGAGGTGAGGGAAGCATTAACGGCACAGTGTCCCCCCCCTAGCTTTGTGGAAGACTTAGGTGCGCGTATTTGGTGAGGGGTTTAGGCGTCCTTCGGTTTTTCAATTTAAAAAAAAGGACTATAAAAACACATTTTGTTTCTCTTTATGGTATTTTGCATCTGTTCGTAGAGTGTTGGGTCTCTTTTTGGTCATTTGTGTTTTCTTTGGGGTTATTTTGGGTCTCTGTGCTCATGTGGTGTCCCTTTGTGGTAGTTTTGCGTCTCTTTTTCACATAATTTTGGACCGTTATTACCATATCTGTGTCATTTGAAAAGCTAGAGCAGATAATAATAACATTTAAAAAGCTTAAAGAAAAAAACTTGCTAAAGAAACTACAATCATTAGATCGAGAGAGTCTTTTAGTTACATTCATTTGGCTTAGGTGCTGCCCAAAGCAGCTCAGGTTCTGCACCTAAACCTTACAATGGCAGGGAACACCCTGCAGTAATATCTTTACTTCACATTGTTTTAAAAAAAACAACACTTTGTTTCTCTCACTATGACTCTAGAGTCACTACTCACTCTGAAGATAATCACCGTCACTCTCTCACTCACTCTACCACACACTCCACTCCCCACCCACACACACAGAGAATGACGCACACACCAACGAACACACCAACGAACAAGGCCACTTACGCAGGCTAGGGAGAAAGCTCTGCGTGGAGCCCCTCCAAAACCATAAATCAGCCTTCACAGTAACAGCTCCCCTATGTCTTCTTCTTTTACAAAACCCGGACAAATGGCCTCCAGATTTCTCATACACCCATAATTTGCCTCTCAATATATATGTCAGTCTCTCCGTGGACATACATTGCGCCATAATCTGGATCCAAGCACCAATTGTAGGTGCATCCATTTTCTTCCAGATGAGAGCTATAGTCCTTTTTACATATTTATAACCTTTATTCATTCAGGGAGGGCCACTGACTGCAACTCCTCACCAACGGACAATAGCACATTAACCTAATTCACCTTTAGTGCCCATAAATTCATGTCACCTATAAATCTGAGTTTTCACTCATTGACATAATTCAGGGGTTCACTAAGTGAGGACACTCAGAACCAAGTCTTATTATTCAAATCATTCCTGTGCTGATGAGTTTAATTTTGGACAACTGCCTAATGGGAAACATTTGTTACATATTTATGATTCTGAAGAAATAGCTGAGTCGTGACCAGGGCACACAGTGTGATGTTTAAGGGTTCTTATTGTTTGATTTTTAAGGGACAGTCTTTGTTGGTAAAACGTAATCACGTCTGACAAATGATGGCCTCTCACACCAAAGGTGACCAGTGGTTTTATGGGGGAAATAGGCAGGTACGGGTCCAGATAAACGTACAGATAATAGACGGTTAACACAAAATGCAATATTGCAATTTAGTGTCTACCTTCTATCTTCTAGTGACCATCTAGTTCTAGTTTTGTTTCTGATTCCCCTCCAGGTATTGGTGTCGTTACGCCGGTAAACCCGACCTGTGCCCGGCCTACGGGGTGAAGTCCAGCCAGTACTGGAAGCAGCTGGTGGGGAAGCTGAAGAAGAGGCAGAACGCCTGCGAAGGAGAGAAAGTCCTTAAGGCTAAAACCTGCAAGAAGGCTCCGGCCGAGGCCCACATGAAGCTCGCCCAACGCAGCGGAGAGGAGGAGAGGAAGGGCGGGAAGGAAGGAGGCAAGAAGAGAGGACCAGCGGTCAGTAAGGGCTCCGACGCAGGGGAGGCCGAGGGGAGGAAGAAGAAGGAGGAAGAGGACGAGGAGGAGAAGAAGAAGAGGGAGGAGAGGACTGGGTTTGAGGACGAAGAAGGAGTGCTGAACGACATGGCGCCGGCACAGAGTTACTGCAACGAGGGATGGCACTCCGTCTGCTCCTTCTTTGTCAAGTTCTTTGAGGGTTGATTTGGAAATTACGAAGGAAACGAAGAGCTCGGTTTTTGATACATGATGGTGCAAGTTCACAATTTCAAAAAAAAAAATTTTATTTTTATTTTTTTATTGTACGGGAAACACCAGGCAGCTCATTATAAAAGATCAGTCTTGTATAAAGTAATTGAAAGCAATACTAAAAGTGTAAAAGTACAAGTATCTTACCAGAAAATGACTTTGGTAGACGTTAAAGTCACCTTTTAGGATATCACTTGAGTAAAAGTCTTAAAAGTATCTGATATTTACTGTACTTGAGTATCAAAAGTAATTTTCTAATGTACTTAATTATAGAAAATAATAAAACAAAACACTTTGTTAACAAATTGAGCCACCTTGCATCGAATGTGCAACATTATAGTGAAGCGACAATTGATACCTGGCAATCTGAATTATATAATACCATTATATCAAAAATCAATACTGAATAAAAAGCCACAATTCATTATAAATGTTCCTTCCTGTCCCACTACCCATCTGCTGGGGAGCGTGCCTGTGTTCCCACAGCCCTATGTTCTCACATTTCTAAGATTTTTTTTTCACTGAAAATTAGGCCCTATGTTCCCACAGCCCTATGTTCCCACATTTCTAAGATTCTTTTCAAAACTAGGCCCTATCTTCCCACATTTCCTTTTTCATGATTTTGTATCAGATTGTATCCCCCTTTCTCCCAATTTGGTAGCCAATTACACCCAACCTATTATCCAGTAGCAATGGACTACAGATGGAATGTAACCCTAACATAGGGCCTAATTTTAAAAAACATCTTAGAAATGTGAGAACATGGGGCTGTGTGAACATAGGGCCTAATTTTCAGTGAAAAAAAAAAATCTTAGAAATTTGGGAACACAGGCCTGTGGGACCATTGGGCTGTGGGAACATAGGGCTGTGGGACTATAGGTCTGTGGGACCAATGGGCTGTGGGAACATAGGGCTGTGGGACCATTGGGCTGTGGGAACATAGGGCTGTGGGACCATAGGACTGTGGGAACATAGGGCTGTGGGACCATAGGGCTGTGGGAACATAGGACTGTGGGACCAATGGGCTGTGGGAACATAGGACTGTGGGACCAATGGGCTGTGGGAACATAGGACTGTGGGAACATAGGACTGTGAGACCCTTGGGCTGTGGGAGCATAGGGCTGACCCCATCTTCTGATGTAAAGCCTCAGCGGAGGGAACAGATGGAACGAACCAATCTGTTACTATTTGTCTTCAGTTTGTGTTAATTATCCACGTTTAGCTTCAGGATGTGTTCTGTCGTGTGAAGTTGGTTGTAGTTTTCCTCTCTAGAAATCATTCAAATCGTTCAATCAGATGAAACTGAAAGTTGAAACTGTTGAAACTGTGTAATGTATAACTAACAAATAAAATAGTGTCTTGGTGAACAATCAATGATCATCACTGATGATAGTAGTGATTACTAGATGGATAGTTTATTTTTGTGTGATGTGTAACCACTATTTTCTACTCTTTTTTTGTGTAACTGTTCTGTGAAAAACAATCGGTTGGATGTGATTTGTGGCAGATTAGGCTCGTGCAGCAATTTCATTTTTATATATTTTTAAAGACTGTTTAACACTGTTTCTGGAACAAAATGCTTCAAATAAACTAATGTTTTTTTTTCCAGTTCTACCATCATTTAGAACACCCACACATTCACGTTAGATGAGCAATATTATAAATGGATAAAATGTGGTGATATCTTGGCAATAACAGGATGAAACTTATTCAACACATTCTTATGAACGGGTTCGTATGATATCCTCAGTGTTGGAAGAAGATCCTTTACTTAAGTAAAAGTACTTATACCACAATGTAAAAATACTCTGTTAGAAGTAAAAGTCCTGCATTGAAAATGTTACTTAAGTAAAAGTCTGGAAGTTTCATCAGGAAAATGTACTTAAAGTATTAAATGTAAAAGTACTCAATGCAAAAGAATCCTCCCATTGTAGTGTGAGTAAAGGATCCAACCAGTTGTGTGTCTAATGGTCTCATCATCTCAGCGTGACTTGTAGCCGTTATATTGTCGGCTAGTTTACTTTAGAATCAAACATCAGATTTTAGAAACTACATGTGTGTTGTGTGCAGGAATCTTAATGTGTAAAGTAACTAGTAACTAAATTAACTAGTAACTAAAGCTGTAACAGATGAATGTAGTGGAGTAACTAAAGTAACTAGTAACTAAAGCTGTAACAGATGAATGTAGCGGAGTAACTAAAGTAACTAGTAACTAAAGCTGTAACAGATGAATGTAGCGGAGTAACTAAAGTAACTAGTAACTAAAGCTGGAACAGATGAATGTAGCGGAGTAACTAAAGTAACTAGTAACTAAAGCTGTAACAGACGAATGTAGCGGAGTAACTAAAGTAACTAGTAACTAAAGCTGTAACAGACGAATGTAGCGGAGTAACTAAAGTAACTAGTAACTAAAGCTGGAACAGATGAATGTAGCGGAGTAACTAAAGTAACTAGTAACTAAAGCTGTAACAGATGAATGTAGTGGAGTAACTAAAGTAACTAGTAACTAAAGCTGTAACAGATGAATGTAGTGGAGTAACTAAAGTAACTAGAAACTAAAGCTATAACAGACGAATGTAGTGGAGTAACTAAAGTAACTAGTAACAAAAGCTGTAACAGACAAATGTAGTGGAGTAACTAAAGTAACTAAAGCTATAACAGACGAATGTAGTGGAGTAACTAAAGTAACTAGTAACTAAAGCTGTAACAGACGAATGTAGTGGAGTAACTAAAGTAACTAGTAACTAAAGCTATAACAGATGAATGTAGTGGAGTAACTAAAGTAACTAGTAACTAAAGCTGTAACAGATGAATGTAGTGGAGTAACTAAAGTAACTAGTAACTAAAGCTGTAACAGATGAATGTAGTGGAGTAACTAAAGTAACTAGTAACTAAAGTAACTAGTAACTAAAGCTATAACAGATGAATGTAATGGAGTAACTAAAGTAACTAGTAACTAAAGCTGTAACAGATGAATGTAGCGGAGTAACTAAAGTAACTAGTAACTAAAGCTGTAACAGACGAATGTAGCGGAGTAACTAAAGTAACTAGTAACTAAAGCTATAACAGATGAATGTAGTGGAGTAAAAGTACAATATTTCTCTCTGAAAAATAGCGGAGTAGAAGTAGAAAGTGGCATGAGAATAAAAGACTCAAGTAAAGTACCTCAACATTTGCACTTAAGTACAGTAACGGAGTAAATGTATGTTTACATAGTAACGCCTTGGCGGACTCGAATGCAGCCTGACAAGCGGGGGACCAAACAAAAGGTTTCAAAGGACTTACAAGACCCGTGAGAAACGAACGGCTTAAAACGAGGGTCAACCTCCACCTCTTCAGGTAAAAACTCTGTATGCTTTAGAGGCGGGGACGCGGCGTTTATGAAACCCACACCTGCAGGAGGTTTAGCGCTTTTGTGAGGTCCTTTTCTTCTAGGAACCGGACAGACAGCGATCAAATGGCCTGGCTCATGGCAATAATGACACTCGCGGCACTCACCCGCAGCTGGTGAAGTGCTCTTATGCGTCAGCTTTGGTGACCGATCTCTGCGCTCAGGCATTACCTGTGTAACATGTGGTGCTGGCATAGAAAAAAACGTTTTTATGAGTCAAAATGAATTCATCAGCCAACACAGCCGCTTTTGTTACCGACGATTCTTTTTGTTCATTCAAATAGACAACGATTCGTTCCGGTAAACACTTTTTGAACTCCGAGTAAAATAAGCTCTCTGAGTTCCGCCATAGTTTTAACATTACATGCTTGGCACCATTTATCAAATAAAACGCTCTTGTCACACACAAACTCAACATATGTCTGGTTAGCAGTTTTCTCACTGTTTCTAAATTTTTGTCGATATGCTTCGGGGACCAGCTCATAGGCCTGCAACACAGTCTTTTTCAAGATTTTATAGTTAAGACTATCCTCAATAGATAGACTGGCACATACCTCTTGAGCTTTCCCCACTAATTTACACTGGAGGAGAAGGGACCAGAACTCTTTGGGCCAACTTAGGGCGGCAGCTATCCGCTTGAAAGCGCTGAAATATGAGTCAACCTCGGACTCACGAAATGGAGGGACTAAAGCAATGTGCTTACTGATGTCAAAAGCCGGAGCAGAAACAGCACTGCAGTCAAGAGGAGACCTCGGGGTGGAGACTACAGGAGCTCCTCTCTCCAGCTCGAGAGCTCTGACGCGCAGATGCATGGCCTGCACCTCTAGCTGTCTGTTTTTGGTCTCTACCTCCTTTATTTGGAGGGCTATGCGGAGATCCTCTGTGGTCATGTTACCCAGGAGAGGATCCGTGACCGGCTGATGTTCAACACCAGCAGCGAACATGCCAGCAGCCCCCGCCGCTTTCACCTCTGCCGTCGGTGCGTCACCCGCAGCAGCAACAGCCACGTCAGCAGCTGGGTCAGGTAGGACGCCCTGCTCCACCAACTCTGCACACAGCAACTGTTTAAGCTCCGCTTTATTGGTACTGTAAGACACATGTACATCGTAATACTTTGCCAACACCAACAGGTCTTTTTTCTTGCATGTTCCAATTTTAACCAAACAAGGACTAGCCACAAAATCATCCAGTGAAAACTCCATAATTCCCCCCACACACCAAAAAACTGCCAACCAGAACAAACGCTCACCGACCGAACAGACCCGGAAACAAAGCGCGACAAGAAGACGGAACGAGCCCCCATTCATGTTACGCCCCAGTCTAGGGGTACCTAGGACGCAACATGTAAAGGCCCCATCTTCCCCGTCTCCCAAGTAGCCACAAACAACTCAGTGATCAGATAAACAAAGGAATTTATTTTACATAGAATAAGATGTAACAAATGTATAGAGCTTCAGGGTGGCCTACCATAAAAGTAACAAACAAAACAATCCTAACTGAGAGATAAGCAACTAACCTAACAAACAAATGGGCAAAACAAAAGACAAAAGACTTACCTCCCTAACTAACAAAAACATGAGAAAACAAGATCAACACATCTGGAGGTCCACCCTTACTTAACAAACGAAAATCAATATCCAATCTAAACCAAAGAGTACAAAAAGAGTTGCCGGTTGGGAGATTAGGAGGATGAGGAAAATGCCTGCTGCCCGCTGACGGCCGCCATCTTGGCTCCTTATATGAGGGTAGTGTCCTCAGCTGCAGCCAATCGCTGGGACGGGCCTGACCATCTCCACCAATAACCTCCGGGCAATGGCACACACCTATTTGCATACGAAATTGAAAGACAAGAAAAAACACAGGGCACACACACACAACAGACCAACAAAATATGACCACGGTCATAACAATCTACAGTACTGGAGTAAATGTAGTTACATTCCACCACTGGATAGCCTACAAATTTACGGCGACTGCCGGCCAGTCACCTGACAGTTAAGCGGTCTTTACAGTTAAATTTAGCCAAGGAAAGGTGACTGTAATTTCAGCGGCCGTTACAGTTAAGTTTAGCCGACAAAAGTTGACCGTCAAGTTAGACACCAAAACAACTAGTTAAAGCTATAGTGTGTAGTTTATATCGCCCCCATGAGGAATTCTAAATAATGACAACAACACTGCCAGCTCGTCCACATGATACAAGCCTTCCATGATCACGCATCACCCCCACCCCTCCTCCACACAGTCGCTAGTAGACTCTTCAGAAGAGGTCATTATCTTCACTTGAGGTTCTGCGTGGGAAAGTCACCGGACGCCACAATCTTCTGAGCATAGTCATACTGAGAAATATAGAGAGAGTTGTGTGGAGCTGATAGTCTTAATTAGCTTTGTAGCTACTCATTTGGCAATGGCTTGAATGTAACAGACATTGATTAATACAAAAAAAGTTACGCACTAAAGCTTTAGGATTAGAAAAAAAGTTGTGGTTTGGGTTAAAACACCGGTCCCCCTTAAGTAGTACTCCCAGGACACAAACACCTGTTACCTGGGTGAAAGTCTTGTCCTCATATTATGCTTTTTGGCTTTTCTTTCCTTTATTGTGTTATATATATTTTTTGTGCACGTTATAGGTTTACAAAGTGAAAAAGCCCAAAGTCCACCCCAAAGGGACTTACCATCTCCAACAGAAAACTCTGTTCACAAACTGCTCCAAACAGCTCTATTGTAGTCCAGCCATTACTTCAGAGACAAACGTGGTCACTTTGGAACACACGTTATAATGCTCGCCTAGCTGCTAGCATAGCATGCCCTCAAACTCTGCTTCTGACTGGCTAGTAGTCCTTACCTAGGTACTGTCAGGGCACACCCTCATACTCTGCTTCTGACTGGCTAGTAGTCCTTACCTAGGTACTGTCAGGGCACGCCCTCATACTCTGCTTCTGACTGGCTAGTAGTCCTTACCTAGGTACTGTCAGGGCACGCCCTCATACTCTGCTTCTGACTGGCTAGTAGTCCTTACCTAGCTACTGCACATGTGCGACTCCCAACAAAGATTGAACTGAAGTGAGATGTCTCACTCTGTAGCTAAAACAGAGAGCTCAACACACAGGGTGAAAAGAGGAGCTGCAGCAATGTGCAGTACAACAAATTTGGTGTTTTTTGAAAATTACAACATGTAAACCTATTCTGGTACAACCTGTAAATACAATTAGGAACCTGAAAATTAGCATTATATGAGCACTTTAACTTCTTCTGGGACATGAACTCCGCTCCCCTGCTTGATCTCCTGTCTACATGGATCTTTATGGTTTATTCATTGTGGTTCATACAGTAATAAAAACGTGGAATAGAACCAAATTACGGTGCATTACTTTAGCTGTATGAATGGTTCATCAGAACGGTCCGAAGTATTTGATTGGTATTATAAGGTATTTGTAGTACGATTCTGATGTTAAAAGTTGTGATAGTTCAATAACTTTAAAGACATCCCAGGAAATAATGAGAAGGTTCCAGAAAGAAACAGAAAAGTCCTGTATTTCGTGAGGATTTTTAGTTTTTTTCCTTCTGTCAACCCAACCTGTGCACCGTTCAGGGTAAACCTCTCAGACGTAGCAACATTTCAGATATTTCATTGTTCTTTCTCATAAAGTTATAAATTATGGATGAGGAGCAGTTGTTCAGAGTCAACCAGTGTGTCCTTTCCCTGTTTTTTTTCTTCACTTTCTGCCTCTCTCTCTCTCTCTGTCTTTCTGTCTCACATCGATGCATCTTTCTGTTCATATTCCAGTTATCACACAAAGTATTGAAGCATAGCAGTAAAGACAGGAGGAAAGAGTGGAAACAGGAAAAAAAGAGAGGAAATGACAAGTGACAAAGAGTTCTAGAGCACCACTGTTGCACAACCTTGTGAGTCACTGTAGCTGCACTTTTTGATGTTCTTCACTGAATGGCTGCAAATTGCTGCCTGTAAACGGTTGTGCTCTCTGAAGTGAAAAGAAACAACTTGAAAAAGATAAACAGCGTACAAGGTTAAGAAAGGTTCCACACAAAACAGATCGATGTGTGATTCATGCAGTGTAACAACACAATACCTTTAGAGAAACCTTCCACAGTTACAATGGGTGTTTAAACATTCTCCTTTACTTTACAACTGATGTTGTTTTCTTTGAGAGTGGAGCGTCCTTACACAGGACAAAGTGGTCAAAGGCTTCAGGGTCCCCTGCTGTGATTGGCTCATGTTGGGGGAAGAAAATAACAGCATCGGTCGTTTCAGCAAATGCTCCAAAACAACGTTTACGTTCAAGTGACAGTAAAGACTTAGGGTCTATTTTAACGGTCTAAGCTAACGGCGTGTAGCGCCTGGCGCAGGTGCGTTTAGGGCGTGTCCAAATCCACTTTTGCTAGTTTGAAGGCAGAAAAAAGGTGGTTAGGTGGTAGGTGTGTTTTGGGCGTAACATGCTATCAACCAATCAGAGATCATCTCCCATTCCCTTTAAAAGCCAGACGCGTTTGGACCTTGGAGCATTGCTGTTATGATGGAGGATTTGCACCGTAATATTTTTATTTGTAATCTTCTGCATGTGTGTGTGCTGCTGTGTGTCCCTGTGTGTGTAAAAAGCATAGTGTGTAACAAGCTTAGTGTGCGCACGCTGTGCACGAGCCTAGGAGCATTTTACTAATGCTCTGTTAAAATAACAATGAAATGCTTCGTTATTGACTTTAGACCAGGTTTTTGTTGGTCAATGGTGCCATCACTTCCTGCTGCCTCAAGATAGCAATACTCCCAGAATGTACCCGACACACCTCCCTGTAAGACCAGCACACCCAGAATGCACCTGAACACACCTCCCTGTAAGACCAGCACACCCAGAATGCACCTGAACACACCTTCCTGTAAGACCAGCATGCCCAGAATGCACCTGAACACACCTCCCTGTAAGACCAGCACACCCAGAATGCACCTGAACACACCTCCCTGTAAGACCAGCACGCCCAGAATGCACCTGAACACACCTCCCTGTAAGACCAGCACGCCCAGAATGCACCTGAACACACCTCCCTGTAACACCAGCAAGCCCAGAATGCACCTGAACACACCTCCCTGTAAGACCAGCACGCCCAGAATGCACCTGAACACACCTCCCTGTAAGACCTTGGGCGCACAGATGGGTGCAGATGGTTTTCGGTATTCGGTTTTGGATTCGGCAGAATCTTAACCAGTGGATTCTGTATTCGGCCAAACCCCAAAAATCTGGATTCGGTGCATCCCTAATTACTATAGCAGTAAATAAATGTTATGCTATGTAAAATAAAATGGACTAAAGGCGTCCTGAGCAGAGAATGAAGTCAAACTCTGTGTGTGTGTGATGTAATCCAGGCTGTTCTCACGAACCCTAACCCTAACCCTGTTGAGGAGAAAACACAAGGTTCTTACCCAGGAAACCGGTGTTTTAACCTAAACAGCAATCTTTTTTCTAATCCTAGGCTATGTTCACACTTTGCGTCTTTTTTAATGCTGCCAGCGTCTGTTTTTCATTAGAACCCTGTGGAGTAAACCGTGTTTTCAAAAAGGTCCTGAGCACTTTTTTAAACGCCACCGCTGCAGCTCAGGGCGTTTTAGAAGTTGAAAAAAGTTCAACTTTTCTGAAAAAAATGGCCTACGTCAAGCACGTTTTGGACAGCCGACCAATGACAAGTGGAGTAGCCAGACCTGTCGGTTTTTTTCTCGAAAAAATGGAGTTGGATCACAGCGAGTTATATGATATGGCCCGGTGCTCCCTGTACAGGGAACTCACTTTGTTTTATGTAACATTAGCACCGCTCTTTCTCTGTTCTTTCTCTAGCTCGCTCCACCACTTTGGTGACGCTCATGGCCGCTTTTTGGAACCAAAACTCTGCCAGCATTGTTTTTTTGTTTTTTTTTACTACAAAAGCGCCCTAGTCAACCTTTTCTTGTCAAAAAAGACACTAAGTGTGAATATAGCCTAACTAGTCGTTTTGGTGTCTAAACTGAACTAAACTAACGACCTGTAAAACAACCGTAACCTACGGTCATCCTAACCAAGTTGTGTTTCAGTTTCAAGGTGGTGGCGATGATGAATGGTGTATGGTTTGGTGGTTTATGGTTTTAGTTCACCTTTATATAATTGTTATAACTTGTATGTACTCAACAGCTTTATATTTTCAAGTAACACTTGGTATTTGAGGTGTGTGCGTGTCCACTTAGCTCACTCGTCGGTCTACAGGATGAAAAATAAAAAAGGCTCGGCAGCTTTAAAAATAGAACATGTAACTTTGCTGCAGAATGAGTCCCAACGAAAGAAAAAAAGAGAGAAGAACCAGGAATTTGGAGGGCTTGGACACTTCTCTGTGGTTACCATACCAACAACACAAGAGCCGGAGTGTGTGTGTGTGTGTGTGTGTGTCTGTCTTATAGTGGGATCTATGGCAGGAATTTGGCAGGATGGATGGTGTAGCCTGCAATTTGTTCTGTTAAAGGGGTTGTATGAACCTGTGGACGGACAGACACACACACACACACACACACACACACACACACACACACACACACACACACACACACACACACACTTTATCGTCAAGTAGCATAGCAGGCTACTCTTTACCTGCCATAACCATCTCTACTTCAACAGCATTCACGTAGTGCTGAAATATATTTGTTTTTTTAAATTGGATTAAACAACAGTTGACGTGGACATCTTAAAAAACGTTTAAACCCGACTAAGATCTTGAGACACCTTGACCAGCACATGACAAAAAAAATACCTCACCGAGTTATTATCCAAGAATATGCAGAGTTGATATTTGGAACCTAGGCTCTGACGATCTCAATTTTGCCATTTTCAGCGTGTAGCTTGCTAGCTCGAAGCGAAAGGAAATTCGACAACGGCAACACACGGAGAGCGGAAGGTGAGAGGGCAAAGCCTGGAAAAGTATTTCCTTTGAACCAGACTAGCCCAGAGCCAGACATGTATAAAGTACTAGAGACCCAGACTTGAGTAAAAAGTACAAGTGCTCTAACAAAAATGACTTGAGTAGAAGTTGAAGTGCTCTTTAAGTAAGTAAGTAACATTTATTTGTATAGCACATTTCACAGATAAAAATCACAAATTGCTTCACAACAAATGGGTGGATACACAACATTTATACATTGCAGTACATAATAAAAAAAATAAATAAACAGAAATACACTTAAGACACAATAAAACCGGCCTAATCACCCTATGGTCTATTGAAACGCCTCTTTAAAAAGAAGAGTTTTCAACTGAGTTTTAAGATTTGTCACTGACTCTAACCAGCGTACGGAAGGAGGCAGTGAGTTCAACAGCCTTAGTGCCACAGCTTGAAACGAACGGTACCCTCTAGTTTTAAAATGTGTACGGGGGGCAACTAAAAATCTCTGACCTGTTGATCTCAGACTACGTGAGGACGTACGCAGCTGTATCAGGTCAGAGATATATGGGGGCGCCTGACCTTGTAGGGCTCTAAAAGTTAGAACCAAAATCTTGAAGTGTATTTTAAATTCCACTGGTAACCAATGAAGTGAAGCTAAAACCGGAGAGATGTGTGCCCGCTCACTAGTGTGGGTTAAAAGCCTAGCAGCAGAATTCTGGACAGTCTGGAGGCGACAAAGATCTTTCTTATCAAGACAAATAAAAAGACTATTACAATAGTCTAAACAGGACGAAATAAATGCATGAATGATCATCTCCAATTCAGCCTTTGACACCAAGGCTCTTATCTTAGAAATGCTTCTTAATTGAAAGAAACAGTTTTTAATAAGTTGCTTCGAGTGTTTCTCCAGAGACATGGCAACATCAAAAACAACACCTAAGCTCCTGAGACTCGGCTGCACAGACGAGCCTAAGGCACCAAGATGCTGTTTTATCTGAGAGATGCTCTGCTCTGGGGCAATGATTAGTGTTTCAGTCTTAGCTGAGTTCAACAGTAAAAAGTTATCATTTAGCCTCTGCTTAATCCCACTCAGACAGTTGAGTAGGGAAGACAGTTTATATAACTCAGTAGGCTTAAAAGAGCAGTATAGCTGAATGTCATCTGCATACAAGTGATAAGAAACATCCTTGAACTGGCCGATTATATGTCCTAGAGGAAGTATATACAAAAGGAAGAGAATCGGTCACAGGACAGAACCCTGAGGAACACCACTCGATAGACCTGCAGTATCTGACATGATCTGATTTATAAAGACACCAAAACTTCTATCGGTAAGGTAAGATGAAAACCATTTTAAAGCTGATCCCGATATCCCTAATAGATCCTGAAGTTTATTAATCAAAATATTGTGATCAATAGTGTCAAAGGCAGATGTAAGGTCCAATAAAACTAACACTCTATGCTTTCCACAATCTGCTGACATCAAAATATCACTCGAAACTTTAACTAGTGCAGTTTCCATAGAATGTTTTTTCCGGAAACCTGACTGATATTTGTCAAAAATATTATTTATCTCTAAGAAAGTAGTAAGCTGCTCTGCTACCACTTTCTCTAGAATCTTAGCCATAAAAGGGAGTTTAGATATAGGCCTATAATTCATGGGTTGCAATGGATCTAAACTGGGCTTTTTAAGAACAGGTTCAACAATAGAAAAACAGCTAGCGCTTACGGATAGCTCAAGCTGGTGTGCCATTTGTGTATTATATTTGTAACTTACCTAGATATGTTTCTTCAAATTGGACGGTGAATTTTTGAAGGCCATTATTTCGCAATCTTTTCGAGAGGCAGAGTAGGCGCTTCGTTCTACGTGAATTGTCTTTCCTTCCGACAAATGAAAACATGTAACGATGCAGCACGTGTATTGTATGTATCGGAGTAAAAGTATTACACTTATCAAAAATATGTACTGAAGTAAAAGTGGAAGTAGGAGAAAAAAATAGTACTCCACTATAGTACGGATACAGCCTTTTAGTACTAAAGTAGAGTAGTAGAGTTTTAGACGAAGAAAATCCAAAAGGTCACGCAGGAGCATGGATGGAAATAATTATTCAGGAGGATTGCCGGTCATCGCCCGTAATTACAGGCTTCTCACATCTATGAGTCCAGTACCCACATCGTAATCACCTCCCCCACTTCACATCTCCACGGTGGCCTGATTGTCCCTGTAGAAGCACACACACATAAACACACACACACACTTACACACACAGCAGGGGGCAGCATGGTTCAGATCCTCCATAGATTCGGACACTAAGACCCCCCCCCCACGTCGGACGCTGGCTGTCTGCCTGTAAGGACTCGGGCACAGTGAGGTGCTGCCAGCTCCCTGCCTCGCCTCAGCTCAGCTTTTATTCCACAGCTTTTCTCTACCATCTTCATTTCTCCTTTCCCCCCTTTTTGGCCATTGTGGACACTCGCCTGTGTGCACACTGCCAAACAAATCCACGGGTTTGCAGGGCCTCACATGTAGTCACAAAAGCTTTCTGGGAAACAGAGATTTCTCTTTCAGCCTTCAAGAAACTTAATTTTGCCGTCCAGCCTTTATAAAAGTTGCTTCCAGTTTTATTGTCTTATGGTTGGATTGTATATTTATAAAGCTGCAGGCAAGATTTAAACCCACAACCTCTCCGTCACAAAAGATACTTATGGCGTTTTTTCCATTACATCACTTGTGTCAAACTCAAGGCCCGAGGGCCAAATCCGGCCCCTCGCAGGTTTTGATATGGCCCGCATTTCAACTTAGGTTCACAATAAATTTAGGCCCACCTAGCTTTTGTCACTATTCCAAAGTTTTTGGGGCTTTTATTTTCTTTACATTTTTGGTGCTTTTTTTCTTCACTTTTGACGCCTTTTCCGGCGGTTTATGTGCTTTTTTCAATGCTTTAGGAATTTTGTTTTAACGTTTTGGACGCTTTACTCAAGGTTTTGCCACTTTTTCGGAAGTTTTTGACGCTTTTTTTCAACCTTTTTCCAACTTTTTTGCCGCTTTTCTCAACGTATTTGTCGCTGGCTGAGAAATCTTTTTGCCAAACATTTTTGGGGCTTTATGAGGCCCAAAATGTAAGCAAGAAGATTACAGTATATGACACATGCAATAATTCAATCAAAATATTGGACTTTTTCTCTTCCATAAACACATGTCAATAATCTCTAAATGTCTGGCCCTTGGTGTGATTCTCATTTTCCAGTGTGGCTCTCTGGGAAACTGAGTTTGACACCCCTGCATTACATGGTACCTGCTCGACTCGACTCGACCGCGGTGCCCCGTCCTCCATTTTCCATTGCAGATTTAGTACCGCCTCATGCTTGAGGTGAGCGCGGCTGGTCATAGCGATGCTGCAGGAAACTGCCATGGCTTGGTAGCGTACTCTTGGAAGTTGGAGGCAGCAAAAAAAAAAAAAACACCGCTGGCTAAACTATTTAAAAAACGCGGGTTTGTTCAGGACACCTCCGTCTGTCGCTAGCAATGATGACGCAGTGATTAGTGATGATTCTCTCCGACCAATCAGTAGTCTGCAGGTTTTCACGTCACCTTTTGGTATCACCTCAGCTCGCTTTGAACCTTGACGGAGGGGATATTAAAAAAAGTACCTCTTGGCAGGTAACGGGGACTTTTTTCCGTAATGGAAAACCAAAAAAGGCGAGTAGAGTCGAGGCGAGTCGAGCAGGTACCATGTAATGGAAAAATGCCATTATATGGCCGTTTATATATTTACCACAGTTAAAGTTATGGTTGGATAAGTTTATGGAGAGAAGTGAGATGGTTTAGGTTAGAAAACAGATCATAGCAGCACTTTCACAGGAGGACGTTTCTTGAACAGCATCGTCCTTTTGGACAATTTCTTCCACCCACTTTGCAGAGCCCCACAGCAAGAGTCAGGATTCCTTTTTACTGTCATTCAGTTTTTTTTAAATTTGCTGTACCTGCCCAGGGACTACAGGTGGAAATTAGCAATTGTTGCTATAACCTGGCCCAAGACATATTCTCTTGTTAAACAAGTTTAATGTTTATTTGTGCATTGTCCCTGTTTCAAATAAATCAATTTCCAAACACAGAAATATGTAAAGCATGGACAACATTGAACAAAGTTGTTCCTGCCTGTGGCCATCAAACCTTTCAACTACTCTCTGCGAGCGCCAGACACTCTGAGTCAATAGACTGGCCCTTGGACTTATTTCAGCTAAAACCACAGAATTTATTTATAATTTATATCTTCAACTGTGAAATACTGACTCAACAGTGCAATCATTTTGTGCAAGAACGCAACTGTGCAATACTCTGGGTTGCTCTATTTAATCAGGTTATCTCCCTAAGATTAAGTTGTCCTTTGAAAAGTGAGGTCACTTCTTCAAAAGGCAGTTCAACAGTTCAGTCTGGGATTTGATTTAGGTTAGTGTAAGTGTTTGGGTATTGCATGTGTTATTTAGATAATGTTCCTCACAAGTAAATACGTAGAAAAACAGGTTTGCATGTGTGTGAGGGGACTTTACTAGAGAAACTTGAGACCAGCAGAGATAAGACACACAGAAAAACACACACACACACACACACAAAATTAAGTGTTAAAATGCATCCAATGGGATGAAAACTTCAAGTTCTAAAGTCATTTGGGATGTTAAAACATTAACATGGTACTAAGTAGTGGAAGGCAGTCTTCCCATGTTCAGTATTTAGTTGTGGGGTATCAATCGTTAGTCGGTCCTAAGATCTGGTCCGGTGAACAGTTTATAACTGAGGAGAGAAGTGATGTACCGAGGCAGCTTTAGAGTCATTTATACATAATAAAGTAACTGTGTGTATAATGTAGCTCTCTTCTTGTTGGTAGCGAGTACCAGCTTAATTGTTCTTATGAGTATGACATTTATTATAACTCAATAAGGAGAGAGTTTACTAGCAGTTAGGTAGCTAACACCTTTAGCCTTCTGTTGACTTCCCGTTGACCATGCAACTTTAATTTTTTCTGGGTCAAAACACTTTTGTCGCTTTTCCCGATGTCTTTGGTTTGAAAGACACCCACATTTCTGATATAAAAACTTTTTGAAAATGGCAGGGTTAACATTGATCCCTTAAACTCAGTTCAGACAACAGATGACGAGACAAAACCATTTGTAGAGAGAGTTTCAGCGGTCTGAACCGGCCAGTCTCAGCTCGACTCAGACCAGCTGATGGTTTCGCTGTGACTCAGCTGGTCGAGTGTCCCCAGAGGCTGGTTTTAGAACGTAAGAGACGTCTCCTGTTTCAACAGCCAATAGAGACTCAGCTGGTCTAGTCTCCAGAGGCTAGTTTTAGAACGTAAGAGACTTCTCCTGTTTCAACAGCCAATAGAGACTCAGCTGGTAAAGTCGATCTAGAAACTATAGAAATAAAATTATCCATAATCCATTTTATTTTTATGTTACAATCAGCTGGTCAAAATGGCAGAGTTTTAGACGGAGCCTCAACAACCGCCCGAAAGCACGATATGGTCAAGCGAGACTGAAGAGAGGGAGCGCCCAGCGGCGTTAGAACAAAGCCATGAATCAGAGAAAAAAAAGAAATGTGTTTTTCACCAATTCATCACTAGAAATGCAACTGTAGCAAGCATCTCACTATCACTAATGTTATCCACATTCATATTTAGACGAAACAAATGGTATATCCAGCTACAAAAAAGCCAAAAAGTCGGAAGTTAGAACGGAAGTACAGGGAGGCATTGCTTTGGAGATGATACACTCTTCTCCTCTCGTCTCATTGGTGTGAACTGGCAGATTTCAGAGCGCTGCAGACAGACGGGTTGCAAGAAGTTGCAAGTTTACGCTCGTCGCGAATCTTTGGTCAGAACTTGGCTTTAGTCTTTGTTATCTCAAACATCTGTTTCTGTTTTCTCTCTTCAAGATGTTTTCATCAGTGGAATCAGCTGCTGCTGCTGCATCATACTCTTCTGCAGCTCAAGTTTGTCCAACCCGGTTTTTAATATCCAAGCAGCTTTCTGAGTTCGGCTCTCTGCTGCTCTCTGCTGGAACATGTTTACAATTGCAGAAAATGTCAATTTAGTGAATCCAGAATAAAGCATGGATATTTACCACAAATGAATGAAGTTCTTGTTCTTTCTTCATTCATGTAATGAGGTCTTTAACACTTGTGTTGTCTTCACAACAACCATGCACTTGTTGTCCTCTCAGGTCAAAATAGAAATTTGACACTTTAAAATGTTTTGTTTTTTTACACTTTTTTCAATGTTTTTGTCCCTTTTCTTGACTGTTGATGCCTTTGTCCCCTACCACCATTACTGTATAACTTATTACCACTACTGTTACACTTATTTTTGGAATTCATTGTCAATAAACCTCTTTTAAAAAGGAAATTATACAAACATTTTGAGTCAAAAAAGCAGAAATTATGAATTATTTTGACTAATATTAGAGTAATGTATGTATGTGTATATACACGGAGGTTTATGCGAAGCCTGTCACAGTTCTTTGCAATGGCAACGACAGAAATTACTCTCCACTCCGCTCTCATCTTGCTAGATTGATTTGAATGGGAATGTCTGTTCTACTCGCATTCTATTTCTATAGTTCCAACATACTGTGAGCCTGTAAACAAATGGATGTTAGATAATACTGCAAACATATCACTCCCCGTGCTATATCACTGTGTGTGTGTGTGTGTGTGTGTGTGTGTGTGTGTGTTTGCGGGGGTTGGGGGGGGGGCTGACCTCAATTTCACCACAATGCTCGGGTGTGCCAGTGTGCAGGGTCACACACCCTTGGCATGTTGAAACTGCATGGGTGACTTTTTTGGACTTCTGACTTTATTAACTTCAGAAAACACACAAAAAAGCAAACAAGCAATTTAACAAAAAACACTCTTTCCCCACTGAACTCTTGTACACTACAACTAAAGACATGTCTAACTGTTCCTAGACTAGAGCTGTCAATCTTCCTCTATAATACCATTCACATTTCTGTTTCTGTCACAAATTCATCTGACTGCCTCCTATTTTTGAGAGACTCCGTATGATACAAGTCGTTCATTTGCCACGCCGACAGACAATCGGTGTCATGTAATGGCGCACTGGGTGAGTCTGCTGGCATTCATTTAATTTTCCCAAAATGGCAAATTTTTTTGTGTGTTTTATTTATTGTAGGAACAATAAAATATATGAGTCAGTGGCTGCCATTTTAAAGATAAGGTGTCCAGGAAGTGGACACCATACTGTATGTAGTAGGCGATTCCCATTTCTTTTATTAATTCAATGCAATTTCATTTATACTGTCAAATCATAACACAAGCTATCTCAGGACACTTTACAGGTAGAGTAGGTATCTCCTCTGTGCAGTTTTTGGCTGTAATTGGAGTCTCTGGCAGAGCTCTCCTTTCTATTTTCATTTGAAGCCCGCAGTTCCTAACTCAGCCCGCCACAGTTGTCACTGTGAGCCGCCGGTCATACACTAACACGAGTGCCGTGCGCGGTTCGGATTCTCTCCTTAAGTTGCTTGTTGCTTTTGTTGTTGTTGTGAAAAGGCAGTTATCGTGACCTGATCCAGAAGTTACACAATCAGACAGCAGCTATGTGAAACAGGTGGATGTCATTCCTCCTTAACGACTCTGAACACCTGCACAGGTGGTTTCACTTATTCTGGCTGACTAGACCTTTTCAGGACTGAAACTTCCGATGCTTCACTTGTTGTTTTGGTTAATAGAGCGAGACAGAATACGCCTCGATGATTCTGCTGACTAAATTAGGTCGGATGTCCCCGAGAAATTCTCTGAATAACGAGACAGGTTACTTCCTACAATGTGCACATTGTTAAGCCTGTGATTTTGAATTCTATTGCTTGCACATTCAACTTAGCCTGGCTCCGCCCTCCTTTGCACTTACGCTCAATTTTCATATCCCTTCAGTACTACGTCTGGGTTTGCGGTATATTCTTGGGTTTTCTCCGGCCAAATTTTTGGCGGTCCAATCAGCGAACAGCGGGAGTGGCTGAGAACGATGATGTTGAGGTCGTGCGCTAGTTTGAGTTGTAGTTCCGTAATGGCGGCAGAGAAAGATGCGAGTGAAGCCATTCGTTCCGTTGTGGCAACGCTGCCGAAATATCCAGAAGTTAAAGCCCGAGCAAGAACTTTCTTTGCTGAGTTTTGTTGGTGGCCATGATGTCGTGGCCCTCCTTCACACGGGGTTCGGGAAAAGTTAGATCCAATAGTTTTAAACTTCAACAGAGGACCCGCCTTCAAGGAAGTTAACACTTGTCAATGGAGAGTGGCCAGACTCTCTGTACAAATGAAATGGACCAGAGTCTGGTAGGACCAGGCTAATGGACCAGAGTCTGGTAGGACCAGGCTAATGGACCAGAGTCTGGTAGGACCAGGCTAGTGTACCAGAGTCTGGTAGGACCAGGCTAATGGACCAGAGTCTGGTAGGACCAGGCTAGTGGACAAGAGTCTGGTAGGACCAGGCTAATGTACCAGAGTCTGGTAGGACCAGGCTTATGTACCAGAGTCTGGTAGGACCAGGCTAGTGGACAAGAGTCTGGTAGGACCAGGCTAATGTACCAGAGTCTGGTAGGACCAGGCTAATGGACCAGAGTCTGGTAGGACCAGGCTACATTCAACTCGCAGCATCATAAAATACATATATTTTTTTGGCTTCTCCAATTTCTGCTGTTCCTTGCTTATACATTAGATTACATTACATGTCATTTAGCTGACACTTTTATCCAAAGAGACTTAAAATTGCTATATATATCAGAGGTCACACGCCTCTGGAGCAACTATGGGTTGAGTGTCTTGCTCAGGGACACATTGGTTGATGTATCGCAGTGGGAATAGAACCCAGATCTCCCACTGCGCCATCATCACCACCTTGCTAACTGGACAAATATAGGGCAGAAAAAAAAGCACACAACAGGAAACACAGATTTTTACCACCTTCTTACTAGTGTTCTTTCCCACGCAAAAAAAAAGCTTTATTACAGTGACCCAAAGTCAAAGTGCATAATTTATCAAATTCCTTTTTAAGTCATTGTGAAAGCAAACATTTATCCCAGATTATCCACGCTTTAATTCTGTAATATTTTCAATCATTTCATATAGGACTTTTAGGCCTCCTGCACACTTTGCCTGTGTGGCGTGAGCGTGTCAGCTGCGTGGCGTGTCCGTTTTTATTTCGGCTCCCATGTTAACAGGTCAGAGCTTGCACACTGGCTGCGTGATAGACACGTCTCTGGCGCGGCTCGAGCCGCGGCGAAAACGCGTGCATGCAAGAAATAGGAGCAGCGCCTATTTTTCACGCGACACACAAACGTGTTGGAAGCATTTCCACGTAAAATAGAATACGTAAAGATGTTTATGTCATTTTGACACGCATACATATTAATAAATGACATTTTGATGTTTAAAGGTCTCTAGGTGTTAAATGCGTTAAAATAACATTTGTTGGGGTTTCTTCAAAGGTAGCATGTTTTTTACAGTAACTGGGTGATGACGTCATAAGAGGGAGTAGCAACCCATAGCGGGTACATAAACAGGCCAACAATGGGACAATTTTATCCATTTTCGCCATCTTATTCATCACTAAATTCACTTCTGACAACATTTTAGGCGCGAAATTAACTGTTTAGATTCCGAATATAGGCAGTCTAGCGAAAATCGTTGCTAAATTGACAATTTGCTTCAAAGTTTTAATGCGACAACCAGCAGCGCCTGCACCGGCCGCTGGCTCGTCGCTCGGACAGTCTCGCCCGGACACACCGCTGTAAACCGGAGGTCTCTCAGACTGGTCTCTCACACACACACACACACACACACACACACACACACACACACACACACACACACACACACACACACACACACACACACACACACACACACACACAACGCTGTAAACCGGAGGTCTCTCAGACCGCTCTCTTAAATAAGAGGCTTTTATTTCGCCGTTGAATGATCGTTTGTTTAAATATCACAACACACGTCCATCATAAGATTAACGGGAACCTGTGGTCAACTGTCTTTTCGGAGATAAACTCAACAAGCACCTGACAACCTCGCTGGCCGGCCGTCTCTCACACACACACGGCACACACACACACACACACACACACACACACACACACACACACACACACACACAGCACCACAGCGCAGCAGGCAGAGGAGAGAGTGGGTCCGAGAGGGAGCAGTAAAATCAGCCCACTTCATAGCCACTAACAAACACAATAGTTTACCATTTTTGCTAGCTAGCTAGGTCTCCAATATAACTGCTAGCCTACTAGTGGTTAGACTCTTGGAGTCCCTCTTATGACAACACCCCGCCCAGTGGAAGGGAGGGGGAGTGCTTAAAACCACTGTAAAAAGTACAAACTTTTCATATGATATTCAGCATTTTGTTATAAAAAGCAATACAAAACAATGGTGGGCGGCTCTAATCTTTGTTTAATTAACACATTCTTTAACTTCATGAAAAATGTAACCTGCAATTTACACTTTAAATGCAGATAATGTAATTTAAAATATTGCACCTGTCAATACAGAACGAAATATTCTGTAGCCTATTCTGCCGTCAACACTGCCGACGTTGTCTTTGCTGTAATCAAATCAGTATATATTTATGTTTAACGTGGTATTTCATTTTATCAATGGGAAACATAAGGAAATACATGTGTACAGACAAGGCTAGCAGCAGCGCCACGTCAGACACATTTCTGGTGTGAAAAGACACAGAAAACACCACGCAGCCGCCACACAGCCAGCGTGAAAGAGGCCTTAGGATGCTAGTAACGATGAGCAGCAGTGGAAGAAAGTGTTGGATTTCTGAACACCGTGAACAGTATATTTATCAAAAATGCAACGTTTTAGTCATGGACCTTCAACAGGCCTCATAATCCTGTAGAACCGCCTGGCTATAGTCCACTACAGAGGGGTCATATCTGTTGTTCAGGTGAAGCAACAGCTGCAGGCGCTTCAGTTGGCTAATCGTTGTACCAAATGTCCTCAGGGCCCAAAGAAAGATATGTGTGTGTGTTGCAGTGACATGGGGGTGTGTCCAGGGTTACATCGGGTCAGCATGCAACCCAGATTCTTGCTCAGTGGACCGTCAACTAAATCTAAAAAGGAACCAAAATGAATATTAATAGAGCTAGAATATCACAGAAAAGACTTCTCGGAGCACGGAGGCTGCATGCAGGATCATGCATATCGGCAGGTTTGCACAAACATTTAGACAATGAGAGGTTTGGTCTGAATATTTACCTGCGTGACTTCACGAAGGCTGCAATTTGATAAGCAATAAAAACATTCATTTGATAATGGATCTACTGTCTGAAAGTCCAACAAGTAGATAATGCTGAAAAGACGGACTTTACTTTTTTTTCCATTTGTTATTTTAATTGTTTTGCTCTATTTTTATTGAATTCTTTTGTGAGTGTCATTCTCCTTTTGTTTGGCCTATTAAAATCAAATATGTAACTGTATCAATAGCCTGACATGATTCTTGTTTTTCATGATTACGTTTCCTTTTCCCCCTCTTTCTTCACTCTTCATTTTCCCTCCTCATTTGATCGTTCTTTTCCTCTGTCCCTTTTTCATTTCATTTTTTGTATTTGTATTGTTGGATAATTGTAGGCAACCTAACACGCCCCCCTGAGGGTTTCCTGGGCAACCTTTTGCATGTTGTTTTATTTAATGTTTCTAAAATGTATTTTCTTTTTTAACACATGCTGAATAAATCAAATCAAACAGGTGGGACTTAAAAATAAATCTAAAGTCTTCATTAGTGTTATTGGTTGAAGAAGCTGCATGTTTTTAATCCCTGTGTTGTCTTCCTGTCGACCATGCAAGTTTTGGTTTTTCTGGGTCAAAATTGTAAACCTTTTTTTTCAACATTTTGGTCGTCTTTATTGTCACTTTTGTTGCTTTTCCACTGTTTTTTTTTGTCACTTTTTTAAAGTTTTTGTCACTTTTCGTGTGTTTTTCATGCACCTTTTGACATTTGTGTTTTTTCCCCCCCAACATTTTTGAAGCTTTTTCCGACATTTGTCAGTTTTTTCAACATTCTTTTATAATCTCAAAAAAGAAAATGCTATAAAATTGAATAAAACAGGTGAAAAGCATTGTAGGGAGCCATCCACGTTTTTTGCTTTTGAAAATTTGGTATAGAAACTTTTTGAAAATGGGTGAAAACAACAGGAGGGTTAACACTTTTTGCGTCAATAACAAGCGACGGTTTTTAACGCGATGGGATTTAGAAAAACGTTGTGCTTTGGGCTAAAAAAAGATGCTACTTCACTTTTGGTTACGCATGTGCTGTCAAATGGGACGTAGCTCTGTTTGTTAGTAAAGATAAAAAAAAACTTGCTGCTTGCTTTTATTTTCAAGCCCAGGCATAACGGGAGAATATGTCGTGTGTGGTGTCCGGTGCCGCTCCGATCAGCGGGTTGCTCCGATGCACTGGTGCCACGGTGGAAAACCAAACACCATCCTAACCATAACCCTTCCATCTAACACACCTCCATGGCACAGCATTTACATTTACATTTTGGTTTAAAAACAAGTATATTTTGCTACATTTCCCCCTCTCATTGCCCCTGCTCTGGCGTTTCTCCCTCTCATTCCCCCTGCTCTGGCGTTTCCCCCTCTCATTCCCCCTGCTCTGGCGTTTCCGAGCCCCTAAACCGGAGACATTTGGAAACACTTCTGACCCATTTTGGTTTGGAATTTGCAGGTTGGTGTTGCAGTCTCAACGGCCGCAAACGCTGACCTCTGGCAACACCGACACTGCCACCAACTTTGCCCATTTCAGGTGAATGTTGATGCGATATTTTGGTTTGGGCGTGTAAGTTTGAATGTAGATTAGTTCTTCTACTGGAGCTAAAAAGCACTTGTGTGCACGGAGATCTCTTTTGGCTCAAATCTCTCGCTTAAAAACACAAAACGGAGCAATGTAAATGTAGCCTGATCCAGTGAGACCTTGGCCTTTGTTCACTCTCATTGTAATGACCTGGATAAATGAAGATGAAATGAAAGAACACATGAAAGAAATCATGACTATTTTTATTCTGGCTATCATTCAGGAATGCTTGACATTACACTCTGCTATGCTGGACCTACTCAACCTGTCAACATCTTTAGAGAAAACCAAGTCATGCAACAGCTGTCAGCCAATCCCGGTGTCTGACAGTCTCTCCTGATCCCATTTGCCTGCAGGCCATCGAGTAGTTGCTACGTGAACGGTAACCGTGCCAACTGGCAGCCTGGAAATCACACAAGAGCCAACGGTGTCACAGGTTCTCTCTGTCTCTCACCAAACGTGTTACAACCTTCCTGAAGTCTTAAGATCTTTCTGTTGTACGGCTGACATTTCCAAACAGATTGTAAAGGAGAAAGTTTACTCATGTCATGTTTGCACACAAACTGTCTTTCACATATTAGTTTATTCCCAAGAATTAAAGGTCCCATATTATGCTTCTTTTCGGACCTGCAGTTTTCTGGAAGTTTGTTCCAGAAATGTGGAGCATAAAACTCATACAGTAAAAGAAATTGACACAGCGACTTAATATACCACCATTGCACTGATCTGCCTTGCACTGTACTCATATATAAGTCTCAGACTATTGACCAAAATTGCACTATTCCTTTCCCTCTCTTTTTGAGACTGCATTCACACTGCATGGGCCTGATCTTTCACCCGGCACAGTGCAGTGCAAAGATGGTGTCTTTGTTAGTTTATGACCGACCCAGTTGATAATGGCTGACTAGAAAGTGGTCAGCAGCTCCTTAGGCAGATTAAACTTCCTTAGCTGTCGCAGGAAGAATAACCTCTGCTGGGCCTTTTTCATCATTTCAAGTCCTGTGAAATGGTTGATACCAGGATCCTAAAGGAATCCACAGTGGCTACTGTGTCGTGAGTGGGGGGGTTCTCCTAAAGTCCACTGTCATCTCCACAGTGTTCTTGGGGTTTAACTCCAGGTGGTTCTGACTGCACCATTGGACCAGCTGTTCCACCTCCTGTCTGTAAGCAGACTCATCACCATCTAGGATCAAACCAATGATGGTGGTGTCATCTGCAAAATTCAGGAGTTTTACAGACGGGGTCTTTGAGGTGCAGTCATTGGTTTTTTTGGGGACGGGGATGATGGTGGAGCATTTGAAGCAAGAGGGCACTTCACACAGCTCCAGGGACCAGTTAAAAGATCTGCATGAAGATTGGCGCCAGTTGTTCAGCACAGACTCACAGACACGAGAGGGACAAAGCATCAGGTCCTGGTTCTTTCTTGATCTTCTGCTTCTGAAAGAGCAGGCACACATCCTTCTCGCGGATCGTTAGCGCAAGTGGGGGGCAGGGGGATGGGTGTTGAGGGAAAACCTTTTGTGCGTGAGGGGTGTGATAATGGGTGCTTTTCAAACCTGCAGTAAAAGTCGTTCAGGTGGTCAGCCAGTCTGGGAGGATGGTCTCTTGTAATTCATGATCTTACGCAGGCCTCTCCAAACTAATGCAGGGTCATTGGCTGTCTTTAAGGTTCTCACTGTAGCTTCTTTTGGCTAACTTGATCTCCTTTGTCAGCTTCTTGCTGGCCTGCTTGTATAGGTCCCGGTCCCCACTACTGTAGGCCTCCTCTTTGGCGTGACGCAGTTTCCTAAGATTAGGAGTGAACCAAGGTTTACTTTTGTTGTATGTTCAGAAGGTCTTGGTTTGCACACGGTTGTCCTCACAAAAATTGATGTAAGATGTTACAGTGTCAGTGAGGTCATTGAGGCCTGTAGCTGCAGTTTCAAAAACGCTCCGGTTGGTGCAGTCCAAGCAAGCCTGCAACTCCATCTTTGATTCCCTTGTCCATTTCTTTACAGTCTTTGCAACAGGTTTGGAAGTTTTTGCTTGTAGGAGGGCCACCAGGGTGCGAACTACGGGGGAGCTAGGGGGAGCTCGGCTCCCCTTAATAAGACATGGGCTCCCCCGAAAACGTGATTTGTGAAATTTTGGGGGGTCTCTAAAAATATTGACAATGTGTAATTTTGACGTGCAATTTCAGTTTTTTGTAATTTGATCGTCATGAATTAAAATGTGTAATATTGCAAAAATATTCATTCATTCATTCATGCATGACTGTGATTTCTACCTATTTCACTTCAATAAAGATAGCTATACATGCTATTCTTGTCATGAGCATCAAGGCGTGGCGGCGCTGTGGTGCAAATTCAACTCAGTTTAGTACATGTGAAGTCAAAGATTCGTAGAAAAAATATAAAAATGTATTGCGCGCAAAATCCTTGAAATAGCCTACATTCTGCAGTTAGCATCGTATAGCCATGGCAAAAAGAAAACAAGGGCAAGGCAGTTTAATTTTGGTTTTAAGAAGAAATTGTGTAGGGATGACACGACCGATTCACCTGCTGCAAGCCCTGCTGCTGAGGCAGGAGGGAACGAGACGATAGGGCATGACACGGGAGTTAGCACACCTCCCGCCGGGGGGGAAACGCAAGAAGAAGTTGAAGAAACAATGTCCTCTCTGGCTGAAAATGGTGGTGGTAACAGCTCGTCAGATGCCGGTCACGACCCTGACCCTTCTTCTCCTCTCTCCCGTTAAACTGGAACAGCCAGCAGTGGAGAGACTAGAAGAGCCGACATACATGGCTGTTTGTAAAAGATGGAAACTTGGGGTTCATCGCTTATAGGGATGCAAAAACCCTTCTTCTGTCTGAAAAGGTAACTGGCACACACTTGTCTGAGGAGTGGATCAATGGGGAAGTAAGCAGCACTGCTCAGAACAAGTTGCGAAAAAAAATATATAAACACAGGGACAGCATTGCACACAAGAGGGCCATTGAAGTGGCATTGATTAAGCAAAAGGAGATTCTGCCAAAAAAAGTAATTGAGGTGAATTCTAAATTAATGGAGGAGACCGCAACATCATTCATGTCCTCCTATATGGTGTCTAAGGAAAGGCTGTCTTACAGAAAGCTCACCCCTTTAATGAAGCTTCAGGAGCTTAATGGCGCAAAGGTGGGAACTGCGCATAAATCAGATCACTCCTGCGCTGAGATTATAGGTCATATTGCACAGCAAATGCGGAAGAAGTTTGTTTCCAATATTCGAGAGCTCAATTCAAAAATAAGCATCACCATTGACGAGACCACAGTACATGGTCGTGCCTATCTAATCCTTTATGTAAGATGTGATGTGAGTGGCAAAGGAGATTTAGAAAATGTTTTTTTAGACATTGTAGAGCTGACGCAGGGCACAGATGCAGAGTCCATTTAAAACACGTTTAAAACAGTGCCTTCATACAGCGGGATTAGATGATGAGTTTTTGGGGAAAAACCTCATCAGCATCGCCACAGATGGAGCTTCAGTTCTCACTGGCAAAAAGTCATTGCAAGGCTTAAGCATGACTTTCCAAACATCCAGTCCATACATTGCTTGGCCCATCGCCTTGAATTGGCTGTCCATGATTCTTTGAAAGTGGTTGCTGGATGTAATCATTTTGAGTTTTTCATTGCCAAGCTGTATTCTCTGTACCACCAGTCAGCCTGTACTTGAGGAAGCAGCTGCGGATCTAAATATGCAGATTTTGAAAATTGGACAGATATTCACCATCAGATGGGTGGCGAGTAGTTTCAATACTGTAAAGGCTGTCTGGAATAACTACCCTGCGTTAGCGCGCCACTTCAAAATTGCAAGCAAGGATACATGTCGCAATGAAACAGAGAGGAAGAAATTCCTGGCGCTATACGAACACCTCACAAACTCAGGGTTTTTACATGATTTGGCTTGCATGAAAGACATACTCCGTGAGTTGCAGGGCCTGTCACTGAAATGCCAGCAAAGAGATATCACTCTAGTTGATGCCAGTTGCCACATTCTGCAGACTATTGATATACTGAAAGCAATTAAAAGCGAGTGGAGGGAAATCCACACAGAAAGCCGAACAGCGCACACACCTCAACATCATCGTTCTCAGCCACTCCCTCTGTTCGCTGATTGGATCGGTGAAGATTTGGCTGGAGAAAACCAGCGAATGTACCGCAAACCCAGACGATGTACTGAAGGAAAATGAAAAAAGTGCGGAAGTATGTAGGAGGGCGCTGCCAGGCTAGGCCTTAAAAAAAAAACCAGTCTGCTCTGATTGGCAAGTGTTTCCGGGTCTTCGGCATCTGCGCTCTCTGAGTCTTGGAGCCGGGGAAAGACTCTGTAGCGCCACTTTCTATCTATATACAGTATAGTTGTGACATCACAACCATACAGGAAGTCCTGACGGCTTGTTTAAAGACAGTCTCTGAATACTGGCTGTGAGCATTACTCTGTGGATTGAGCGTTTGATACTTTCACTGTATCAATCGAGCATCTCGACCGAACAAGAGACATGGAAATCTGACTTTTTTCAATAAGGGACCTTTAAATCTTAAACCCAGGTCACCCAAAGTGCAACATAAAGCTGCTTTGATAAAGTTAACAGCAGCAATACCACTATACTGTAAATATACACCATTACACAAAGAATCCAGCTTTCAAAATTGTACAGAAATGTTAGTACAGAAGTAACATTAGTAAATGTTAAGTTTCAACAATTCAATTGCTCATTAAGAAAATAAGTATAAAATATAAAGTATGGCATAAAATGTAAAGTACCTCAAAACATTTACAGTTAGAGCAATACTTTGTGAGGTTGTGCAACACTGCGTGAAAGCTTCTCACCTTTATAATGATCAAAAATAGTTTTTGTTCGACATTTTGATGCTGCAGTGACAGATACGCAACTATCGGTAAGCAGGGTAAGCGGTGCTTACGGGCCCGGACCAATCAGGGACCCGCATCACTGGAAGACATTGATCGACAGCCAGGTCCCCCTATCGCATTTTCATTACTCGCAACAATCCCAGCAGTCCAAATTTATTTCCTTGTTTCTGTTATGAAGACAAGACGCGTGTGTGACTCATCTCACATTTACCAACAAAACGTACAGCGGAAGACCGTGCAAAACATTTCATGACGTGCTTCATAACTGCTGCTCCATTTCCCCCAAAACTGACGCGCGCACACACACGCACACGCAAACGCACACACACACACACACAATTATTTTTTGTCTTAAATCCAGCAGCCAATTTTCATATTATACCAACTTTTGCAGCATCCTGAGCCTTTTTGGTAAGGTTCCTAGGAAATCTCAGCCCAGAGTAATTAATTAATAGTAATAATGATTATTCTCCCCAAAACAAAAAAAAATTGCAACTTTTTTTGCAACTTTCACAGTCTTCTGTAACTTCATTGCACAAACATACAAAATACATTGCAACTTTTATTGCATTTCTTTTTACAAAAGCTCCTGTGAAATCAGGCATTTTGGGCCGCAACAATCTAAAAAAAGGCTGTGTTTGTTAAGTCTGTGTATCTGGTTTAGCAATATGTACACAAGCGTCAAGGTGTGCCAGTGAAAAAGGTCACTGAATGTGAAAAGAGATGAAATGAAATGTGAAAAGCTCCAACAGAGAGCACAGATTTCAGCCTATGGGAACCTTACAGTAAAAATCTAAAGTTGTCTGTCCAACAGACAGAGGCCAGCAAGATACATACATTACAGCAGCTCTCTCTAACAAAGAGCACATTTTGCAGAAGGCACGGCCAATCAGCAGAGGTTGATTGTGGTAGATGAGAGGCAGCTGGAACCCTGACTCCCGCACACCAGACTCCACTCCTGCAATTAGGACAGACAGAGGGGAGGGAGAGAGGAGAGACAGAGAAGCTACCTAGGAGCAGCAGGCCTCACACTGGTATTTCATACTGATTGCGATCAGAGCGGCTCAGAGATCGGACTTCTTCTCTCCTGGAGCCAATCATTGCAACAACTCTGCATTTTTACAAAATCTCGGAGGTGTGATCAGACCCACCGCACAGTCGCCCAGGCCACGTATTCCCCATATCGCCCTCCTCATCGCTCCGACCGCACTGAACGCAAGAAGCATGAAACAGCTTTTAAAAATCACATTTCTAGATCATCTCAAGTGATTTTATTCGACACTGTCCACTTTTTAAGTGTTGAAATTGTTCTCAATCAACGTGTTGGTTGTGTGCTGCCTTGTTGTGTTGTTTTGTTGTTTCTTTGTACCTCCCACTGCAAATCCAATTTCCCATCGAGGGACAATAAAGAACTCTGAACTGAAACGACTTTTATACAACGTATTCTATGCTTACATTATTAGTTAGTTATTATAAAAAAATAATGATGTCTGTGATTGATGACATGACAGATCCTTGACCAGTGCATGCTGGGACTCGGGCCTCCTGTGAGCCCTGTCGGAAAAAAGTGGGTTTAGACTAGGGTTGAAACAATGACTTCTTTAATGAAACGGTTGATACATTAATCAGGAAAATAATTGAACTTCTCTCACATCCCAATAAATGAAACATTTCAAATGAAATGAAGACTTCAGAGGGTTTCGCATGGGTCAAAATACGTCACCATTCATTTATTGTGATGGGAGCCTAATTAAATAAGTGAAACGAGAGTATTTTGTCCACCTTAACTTAGGAACTTGAGATGCGCTCCCTTTTCTTCACTTTTTGAACATGCCTATTGGATTTTGGGTTTAGCATTCAACCGAGAATCTCCAACATCATTTATATTTATTGAGTCAAAATATCAAACGTGATCTGGTTCCAGCTTCTTCTTCTTTTTAAGATTATTTTTTTGGGCATTTTTAGGCCTTTATTTGACAGGACAGCTGAAGACATGAAAGGGGAGAGAGAGGGGGGAATGACATGCAGCAAAGGGCCACAGGTCAGAGTTGAACCCGGGCCCGCTGCATCTATATACAGTATGGGCGCCCGCTCTACCAACTAAGCTATCCAGGCACCCCAGTTTCTTTTCTTAAATATCTTTTTTGGATGTTTTTTGGACAAGATGTTACCTTGATCTCTGGAAAGTAGTGATGGGCATTTTGTTCTTTTCTGACATTTTATAGACAAACCACTTCTTCACTTATTAGAAAAAAAAAAGAAAAATTAAAATAGTTTTAGTGAGAGCCCTGTGGAGGCTTGGATGTATGTATTATATGTATTGTACATATGCAGTGTTTCCCCTCATTTTATGGTGGACTTAAGTGTGTGTGTTTGGCGGAGGGTTTAGGGGTCCTCGCTCAATAATATGTGACATTTCCCCATATATTTTGTGTCTATTTGTGGGATTTTGTCTCTTTTGTTTTTGCATCTCTTTTCCACATAACTTTGGGCCGTTATTATTACCTATTATTAGTGTAATAAATGTGTCAGCTACAATCATTAGATCTGGGAACAGTCTTTTAGTTACAGTCATTCGGCTTAGGTGCTGCCTAAAACGGCTCGGGTGCTGCACCTAAACCTTACAATGGCCAGGAAAACCCTGTGAATTGAATTACAATCAGCAACTTCCGTTTGTTGGTTTTAGGTAATTCCCTTTTTGCACATTTGTTGAGCAACACTGTTTCTGATAAACAGCCACGACCAAAAAAACTGCAACAGACTGTGGGGTAACATCTTCTGCGTGAAAGGAATCTACACCGCTCCTCCCATGTATTGTCATTTTCTGCCTTTCATATTTAATTTGACTTAACCTTTAAGGTCACCCCAACTTCTGTGGCCTCGGTATGAACCGAGTTTGTTTAACCTTAGCTTCAAGTCCCGGACTTCTAACTTTGGCATGATCCCGTGAACACGGCGTGACAGTAAGAGCTCTGTGAGAGTAAATACTCCACCCGGGTTGCCCCACCACCAAAGTCAACAACTGATCAATGCACAGAGGACATGTCCACAAAATATCAGCCAAAAGCAAAACATGACATTTCTTGAACATATCATTGAAACATAAACTTCTTGCTAGATGTAGGAGTAAAAGTTGTAAATGATATACAGGCAATGGTCAGATTATATTTGAAAATGTTTTGTATATTCAATATTGATATGAAATTCTCCTTGATGGAAACTGTGAAGTAAGCTCTCTTTATAAACCATATTTACTGATTTGAAATGTTTTATTGTTTAACTTTAGTGCCTTTAACAACATTTGTTCATCGCTGTTGAGTTTACTCTGTTGTAAATGCTGCTACATAAAGAAACATGTTTCTGACGCATTTCTGAGGCCATGTTGGGATTGGTCTTGGTAACCATTAGACAAGGCTGTGGATAACAATATGTTGTTTTTATGACCATGTGAAAGTGGCATGTTTGGTACTTTGAGTCTAAAGTCTCCCTGCCGATGATCCAGAGGGATGCGGAGGCATTGCAAAGGGGGAAAAAACCTTTCACCGCAACAACAGATGCCCTCTCACCCGGAGGGATAAAAATACCAAAAAGCAGCCTGTCTTTGCCTCCAATTTAAAGAAAACTCAAATCCAAGGCTGTTAAAATCCAAGACCTTCAAATCCGAGATCTTCAAATCAATATGAGTTCGGATTTAAAGAAAGAAAGAAAATCTTGAAATACAACGACTCGGTCATATCAGGCATTTCTTCTGCAGCTGAATGCAGATAGAGGTCAATGAGATGGGACAGAATACAGATCAACTAGATGTCGAAGTTTCACGTGAACAATTTTCATTAGACTTGTTAGCGTGAGCACAAAGGACAACAGAGTCCGACTCTAGGCTGAGTTATACGTAGGCTCTACACAGAGCCTGCGCCTAAGTGGCCTACGCCCTTGTAAGGTCTATACTCTGGTGTGTGTGGGTCGAGCTAGCGTATATCTTTAAAAGAATAGCAGAGCCGATATGTGTGTGTGTGCGTGGCGGTGGAGACGGAGAAACACGGACGAACCCGGAAATGAGTAGGCCAAGCAGACCAATCCCAGTTGTTGCGGTATGTGTCGCCGCGACGTGTAGTTACATGCATCTTGGGAGGTGTACATCAGACTTCGGCATAGTATCTACGCGTACCTACGTTCGTAACTACAGCGTAGATTCAACACAGAACTATAAATTGGGCTTCAATTCCAACACATGTTTTTTTGTCTGTATGGGGCCCAAACAAGGCTTTTAACTCTTAGCTTTGTTACTAAATTATCAAAAAATTTTGGTAAGGATTACCCTCAACTTAGATTTCACAGTGTGACGGAATGAGTTGTGTTCTGGTGCACAAACTGAGTTATTAATTATTAAGTAGAAAGTCAAGTTCACCCATTTTGGTCAGTCCCTGATCACTCTATTCTCCAAATAAAGTCGACTCTGTTCCATGTTGTTTGGAGGATAATGTTTAACGCTGCGCTGAAAATCAATGAAGAAAATACAGTTTAAAAATAGCATCTCTGTCAACATGTATGAAAGTGAACAAGAGAAGGAATCCACAACCTTTTATTTCATCAAACTAAAGTTTTTAATCTTTGGTTATGAATATGTTTAACTGAACATCCTTAAAATATCAATGTGGGTTTTTTTGAGGATATTTTAGCCTTTAATAGACAGGACAGCTGTAGACATGAAAGGGGGGGGACAGAGGGGGAAGACATGCAGCAAATGGTCGCAGGTCGGACTTGAACCCCTGAGCCGCTGCGACTATGAATGAGCCTCTGCATATGTGCGTCCGCTTTACCAGGTGAGCTACCGAGGTGCCCAAACATCCATGTGTTTTAAAAGATTAAGAATTGAAGTCTTTAGTAACCACTAATTATGAAAAGCGTTTTCTTATATCATGTGTTTTGTTCTCATCTGCGTTGACATCCCTGTAACACCAAGACTATGGAAGAAAAGCCTGTGAGATCACAATGACATTAATAATAATTTCATTTATACCTAAGTGTTTAATGGAGCATTAAACCCATCTCACCCATTGGTTTGCCGTTAAAACTGCCGTTTTAAAGTATCTTTTAAAGGTGCCCTGCCACACGTATTTCATGACTTTGTGGTAATGTCTGAAGTTCTACCATGGCCTCTAACATTTTTTTGTGGAAAAAATGCCTTGGTTACCTTGTTTCTAGCCATTCTAGCGTGGTATAGAAAGCCTGTAGGAAGACTTGATTTGTGCCAGTTCTTATTAATATTCAACAAGCTTTTTTTCAGTGGCTAGAGCTGACAGAGGAGGTAGCAGTTCATTTTCACATTCACAACATAACACAAACACATATGGACCTAACATATTTAAAAAAATACAAGTAAAAACGGTTTTGTGTGGCAGGGCATCTCCGTGCGTGCTGTAACGCTGTCTGACGGCTCCAGCATTAGCTTAGCCTAGCACAGATCCTGCAGGTAACTGGTTCCAACTAGCCTACTGCTCCAAATTGTGACAAAAGTGACAAAATAACACCAACATGTTCCTATTTACATGTTGTGATTTGTATAGTCACAGCGTGTACAAAAAACAACGTAACATGAGACACAGCCATCTTCTAACAGCAAACAAACCGGGAACTATATTCTCAGACAGGCTTGCTGCGAGCATATCACTCTGCCCAAGTACTATATTCTTCCACCTGAGAATATAGTTCCCGGTTTGTTTACTGTTAAAAGACGGCTGTGTCTCATGTTATGTTGTTTTTTGTACACGCTGTGACTCTATAAATCACAACATGTAAATAGGAACATGTTGGTGTTATTTTGTCACTTATTCGGAGCAGTAGGATTTCTGGAACCATTCACCTGCATGTTCTGTGCTGGCCTGATGCCGCTGGAGCCGTCAGACAGCGTTACAGCACGCACGGAGATGAGGAGGGTATGTATCGACTTGTTTTACTCTGGGGGTTACGGTGAATAAGCTGAATTCCCAATAAGTCGGTGTGTTCCTTTAAAGAGTTTAGCAGTTTGGCCATCGCCATCTTAGAGTGTAGTTGCAATGGTGCTACGATAAGCACAAAAGAAAGAGGGCCAGATTTACTAACACTGGCGCAGTTTGCGCTGCGTCTGTTTATGCGAGTTCGGTAATAGCGCACGCTATGCTTCCACATTTTGCGTAGTATTTATCAACCCTGACACCCATCAGGCAATCAGCGTCTTTCTCCGCCCACTATACCGTAAATTGCGCTGTAGCAAAGCGCTACTGGTGCTATGATATGGCTGAGTGCAGACTGCGATATTCCCACAGCTGATGCTATGACTGTTTGAAATGATCCTGATGCCGATATATTTGTAATGTAGCGAGGAGTTTACCAACTGCTGGAATGGGATGTGAACGCTGAGTGGGAGATTCAATTTCATCTTTGATTTCTTCCAGTAACTCCAATATTGCATGGCTGCTTGATCTGTAACGCTAAATGATGTTGTGTTCACTGACAAAGTGTGATTCTCGTGATAACGATATTTTCAGCCTCGTCAGTCTTCGTCTTACTGTTGCCATTTCACCAGCGGCATAAAGGTCTACGAGGAAACTCGACTGCGGCTGGTTTCAGACCTGCTTTTAAGAGGCGGAGAATTTCCCCCGCAGAATAGAGACGCGCTACTACTGACAGTCTTTGTAAATACCACAGAATATATAATTAGGCGCACTTTGCGCTTCTCCTCCCACCTTTTTGGGTGGAACTCCCACTTTCCCCATGACCCTCCCACGAACACATATTGAAAGCGCAACTTGTCTCTTCTCGTTCATGTGGCAGGCAATCTGCGATTTTACCCAAGTGCGCCCCGTTAGTATATAGCCCGCATCGGTTATGTCCGTCTTTGCGACCAATTAGCGCCTGGAAACAGGCGCAAACAGCTTGATAAATCTAGCCCAGAAAGTGGTCGTTTTTCAACCCTTGTGAAATGAATCATCCAATGGAGTTTTACTGGTGGTACATCCAGGTACTCAACTAACGCTAGCACTAGCTAGCTAGCCTTTGTTGACAGGGTGCTATCGAACAAAGGCGACCAATCACTGAACCAAGACGACCAAAATGTTCCAATTAACTTTCAAAAAGGGAAAACAAAGGGTCAAAGTTTAAGATGAAAACACGGCCAACACCCAAAAACAAGGTCAGGTTTATTTTAATGTCCACAGTGTTAGCATGGTTAGCATTGCAAAGCCTCTGTCCTGATTGACAGGTCCTATAGCATCCCCTGCTATTTTAAAATAAATGGGACCATCATTTACTGAATGAACATCATGCTGTATTAAAGAAGACTTGAAACTAGCAATTGAGGCCATGAACTCATTATGAAAATGTTTTAAAAAATGGGTTTTCTCATAGACTTGTGTGCAAGCCAGCTTCTTTCTGCAACCAGTGGAATCGCCCCCTACTGGAAATGAGATAAAATACAGGTATAAGGCTTCACTTTTCAGACCCGGAATCTCAGTCAATTTTTTTTAAGACTATGAAAAGAACACAACGTCAGTCCATGGCTTACAAAATATTATTTTCTAAAATAGATTTAAAAGTAAACTGCATTTGTATCTATATTCTTTGGGTGTGTGGCTGGAAGTGAGATTTCTCTTTTTTTTCGCACTGTGAAAGAGAGGCCTGTGCCCCGGCATTGTGTTTCACATGAAGATGTGGGTCATGTATTTCCCTTTCAAAAATACATTTCTATATTTGTGCTAAAATATTCATGACTCTTGACCCTTTTGTTATGAATGTTTTGGTAGTTTTTGCACAGTATGCTTTGGCAATCTACCTCATGGATTTAGATAGTTGATGATCAAGAAAAGATATAACAATTTAATAATATTTAATACAAACATGATAAAAATACAAGCCACAACCACAGTGATTTAAAAATAAATATATATATACATATATATATATATATATATATATATATATATATATATATATATATATATATATATATATATATATATAAGCTCAATGGACTTTTCTCACTTGCTTTTTTTTGTGTGGGTTCTCTCTCAGCAAAATTAGTTTTCTGGTCAGGGATTTATACAAAGTTACAGCAAACAACAGAAAGCTGAGAAGACATTCAAATCACAAGTTTGTCTGAGTAGATTTGCATAGACTCAATACTGTCTGCTTCAACTAATCAAAAGTGCTTTGATTAGTAAGCATGTGAGTTTCTGTTGGAGCCAACCTAGGCGCCAAACAAAAGGTCCCACTCACGGTGATCAAGCAAATGCTTCGTTTTAACACTAAAATGTAAAGAATCCCTTTAAAATGTTTTTGTACAAAAATGCCATCATATAAGCAAAACTCAGTTTCAGGAACCCTTTTTAGAACATGTTTAATCATCTTTTTAATGAGCTACACTTTTCCTAAAAGTCAGTGGGACAGAAATAATCCTGCTGTGATATGGCGTTGGAATCCCAGTCATGAAGAGCCACTCTGCAGTGAGTAATGTGAAGATCCCCTCCAACGTCAGCAGGGGTCCATCACGTTGTTCAAATAGCAGCTGAGGCAACCGCCTGAGGCATCCCAACCATGAGGACACTCCCCTATCAGCTGGCCGGCAGCCAGGCCTACTTTGTGCCGATTGGTTGGCGAGCAACTCCACTAACTTTCCATTGGCTGTTTAAAGAACCATATGACATATGCAAATTGTCTCTATGGGGCAGTTGAAATCCCAGAGTGCTGAGCAACCCTCGTCACTGTAAGGCAGCAAGAGAGAGGAGGAAGAAAAGGATAAGTGAGGACAGCATGAACTTTTAGAAAAGATAGAACTCAAAAGGACTGACAAAAAGCTCTTCTCTCCTTGGAACTGTTTTTCCTTTATTCCATGAGTGCTACAAGGTAAGCATCAGAGAGAGTTCTTGGTTTTCAAAAGTGACGCATACCATGCGGAAACTTAAGGCAAGATTGAACGTCTGTATCAGTTTTTGTGTGTGCATGATTTAGATTTGAAGCATTTTTAGATTGTATCTGCATAACATAAAAGCAGAAGCATTATTTTTGAAATTTGGGATTTTTTTTTTGCAGAAACAGAAATTGCAAAGTATTGCCATTTTGCTGATTGCAGAAGTGACAAGTAACATCATCACCAGAACTTTTTTTAATAGGTAGAAAAGTGAAGCCACTGTTCTAATCCCTCCCCCTCTATTTCCACCTCCCTCAAATTTCCTTCTCCCTCCCTGCTACACCAACTCCCTTCTTCTGTCCCCCTCTCTCCCTCGCTCCCTCAGTGTGCTCAGGTCTTTCAGTCCGTCAGCAATGCCTGGACCAGTCATGCCGATGGACGTGGCTATGAGATTCTACATCAGTCACTCTCCGCCTCCTCTCCGAGGTTTCCTCAGCTCCTACGACGAGCTGCAGAGGACCCAGAAGAACCAGGCCAGCCAGTCGACCAGGCGCAGCCACAACCAGCAGCTCTACAAACCCCTGCGGCCCTGCCTCAGCAACCAGCAGAGAGCAGTGGACGATGGCGACTGCACGGCCTGGAACAACAGCAAGGCCGGCAAAAAGAAGGTGGTGTTCGCCGACACGAGGGGCATGTCGCTCACCGCCATCCACGTCTTCTCCAAGTTCGACGATGAGCCGTATCAAAACAAGCGTTGCAGTGGAATCAGCGAGGAGCTGCAGTTTGACATGTCAGACCTGGAAACGGCCACGATGGACCTGAAGATCAGCTCGGTGCGCAACCTGGCGCTGGACTTTAAACAGCCTTCGGCCGACTACCTGGACTTCCGGAACCGCCTGATTCAGAACTCGGTCTGCTTGGAGAACTGCTCGCTGCAGGAGCGCTCCCTAACCGGCACCATCAAGGTCCGGAACATGGGGTTTGAGAAGTCGGTGCAGTTGCGTGCCACCTTCGACTCGTGGGCAAGCTTCAGCGACATCGAGTGCACTTTCATGAACAACGTCTACAGCTGCCAGGATACCGACACCTTTGCGTTCGTCGTGGATCTACCCGCCTACGTCCCCCCGCAGAACAGTGTCGAGTTCTGCATCTGCTTCAAAGCCCAGGGCCAGACCTTCTGGGACAATAACGACGGCAAGAACTACGTTCTAAAGCACATCGGCTGGAACGGAGAGGACCTGAACGTTCGGGTGCCGCCGACTTCCGTTGAGCAGAAAAAGCCTTCAGAGCACAAAAACGGAGGCGTGAAGGTGCTGGAGATGGAGTTTGATCAGTTTGGCAGCCCACGCATGTCCAGCGGACTCTTTCCTGGCTGGCAGAGCTGGGGTCAGATTGATAACACCGTGCCTTATTGGTGAACACATCAGGATGTTTGCTGAAAATGACATTGGACTAAGATAACAGACACTGACAGGCCATTCAGTGCAAATCCAGCTGCGGGTTTGAGCTTAGACTGGCTCTCAGCCACACAATGAAATTAAGCAAACAACCTTTGCTTTTTTTGTATTAGCAGAGAAAGTGTACAAACCAGTGAGAAACCTAACTTTAATGTGCTCAACTGACCTGCTTCTCGCAGTAACGTGGTCATGCGGCCCGAGAGACCTGATGGTCTGTGGTTGGAGGATGAGGGATAAATGGGAAAAATCTATCTTGTTTCACATATTCCTCCCCATGTAAAATATTAATGTGCCTTCTCCGAGTGCCTGCCCACTAAAATACAGACAAGTTGTACAGCCCACAACAAATGCTGAGCCCCTTTTAAGGGCCTGATGTATTGGTTAAATATGCACTGATTGAGATGTCTCTCTCAATGTGATGTCTGTAAACCTAAAAAAGAAGTGGAAAGTGGAGCTGATTAAGTCCTTCATATTGAAGGGAAAGTACTGGGGAGTGCACGGTGACAAAATGCTTCTCTACTAAAGGAAACACAGCTGATTCAGTTCTGAAATGCAAAATGCACACTATAGTTTTGCACCTTCAAATGAGAAAGTAATTTAACATTGTTAAAAGTGGCCTTTAAGTCATGCACCCCATTCTTTCTTTCCCTCTGTGAAAATTGCACATGTCTGATGAGAGATGTTTGAATGATGTAATATTAAGGTGAGTTTGTTGAGGAATTTAGCTGCTGTCAACAGACGTGTCTCGAGAGACTGCACGTGATTGGTTGTCTCGAACAAGGATGTTTGGAAATTCCGGTGGCTACCGTATGTCGAGAAAGGTGTTTTTATTCTGTGATGAGTGTACAGTATGTGTGGCTTGAAGGGAGATTTCTCTTTGTTGAAGAAAATAATTTTTTTCTCTCACTGTGAAAGAGATGCCAGCATTGTTTTTCACATGAAGATCTGGGCCATGTATTTCTCTTTCAGAAATAAATGTCTATATTTGTGCTAAAATATTCATGACTCTTGACCCTTTTGTTATGAATGTTTTGGTAGTTTTTGCACAGTATGCTTTTGCAACCTACCTCATGCATTAAGATACTTGATGATCAAGAAAAGAGCAAGAAAAACCTACTGTAAATATTTAATTATATTTAATAGAAACAATAAAATACAAGCCACAACCACATAAATCACTTGCCTTTTTTCTTTTATTCTTCTTTATTTGTTGTTGGATTTCCTCTCACCAGAATGAGTTTTCTGGTCAGGGTTTTATACAAAGTTACAGGAAACAGAATAAACAAAAGCTGAGAGGACATTCAACTCAGAAGTTTGTCTGAGTAGATTTGCATAGACTCAATACTGTCTGCTTCAACTAATCAAAAGTGCTTTGATTAGTAAGGATGTTTCTGTTGGAGCCAACCTAGGCTCCAAACAAAAGGTCCCACTCACAGTGATCAAGTGAATGCTTTGTTTTAACACTAAACTAGGGCAAAGGCAGACAGACCTTTTGGCATCCAAGGAAATCAATGCCTTTTTAAAACTTACTATATAGTCCAATAAAATTAGTTGGTGGTCCAAATATGAAACACAACTTTTAGAGATGCGACATATACGCAGCAACATATCAAAGTTATTCATGGTTCTAATATACATATACAAATTAAAAAAATATATATTATGCTGAATGTACGGTGAAAGCCGTTGCTGTTTTAGGTACTTGTGACTGGGTTATCTCTAGTACAAAGTCCAAAGGTGTGAGAATTCACAGGCAGCGGGTGTGCGTATTGATGACGTTTCTATCATGCGGCTGGCTAAAAAAACTGAAGAAAACAAAAAGCATCTGAGTATAAGAAAGAAGAAGGGTGATTTACACAAAGACAGCAACCAAAATGTCTAGATAGATAGATAGATAGATAGATAGATAGATAGATAGATACTTTATTGATCCCCAAGGGGAAATTCAAGGTCCCAGTAGCTTAAAGACATCACACACAACATACACATACATCACAAACAGGATGATAAAATAAAAAAGCCACATGAATAATATGGACAATAAAATAAGATACTAAATAACAGCTGGAAAGACGCCGAGATTCAGGAACTTCTGTCTGTAAGGACTGACGCCAAAAAACTAATTCATGAAACGGCGAGAGACTCGCTTGTTTATGACCAAATTATGAACCGACTACTTGGCCGCGATGTAATCTGCGCCATGTCCTGTAAACACATTCTCACTCCCAGAACATTGAAAACCAATGCTTGGTCAGGTGCCTCTGGCGTCATTTTTGACGGTTATTTTTCAACGTGCAGGGTTAACCCACTTAGTTAGGGTTAGGGAAAGATCGTGGGTGGGTTACAAAATGTACGTTGGGTACTCCTGGGTCTCCTCTGTCTTTCATACTACTCGCTACCTTTGTCGTACGTCATCTTGCAGTGCTGCTGTCAAGAGCTATGCCCGGTGCGTTCCATACAGGCGCTTAAGGGGGATTTTTGAGTCTGTATCTGACCCTGAAAGACACTGACCAAGCGTCAGTATTTGGCGAATTTGGAATGAGAACGTTTTGGTCCTGCCTCCTGCACGCTCTACCCAGGCGCCACCCCTCGCCTTAACCATACGGATAATTCCAGGAAGTTAGAAACGCATCCGTCACGGTGCTAAGTGTGAGAAAGAGAAACTCTTGACTATGTCTGCAACTGATTCGTCGGACATTGTCCAGAGTGTATATGAGAAAAGCCTCACACATCTCGCTCAAATACCCAATTCTACACGCAAATCCATTCTGAACACACAATCTACCTCATGCATTTAGAATTCCCCTTCATGTGCAAGATCCTGTGGCCGGGTTGGCTCTGTTGGTTGAGCAGGCGCACATAAACATAGAGGTTTATGCCTCGACGCAGAGGTCCAAGGTTCGAGTCTGGCCTGTGACAATTTCCTGCATGTCTCACCTATCTGTCCTGTCCATTAAAGGCAGAAAAGCCCAAAAATAATTATCTTAAAAAAAGAATCCTTAAACAAATCATTAAACCTCAAACTACATAGACTCCAAACTCCAGAGTTGAAAACATAATTTCACTGTAAACTTCTCAAATGAATGCAAAACCCTGCGTTTATTGTACACACGGAATGAGGATGAAAGAAGGAAAAGGGCAGAATTGCCTGCAGCGTTGATTTTTCTTCAGACTCATTTCCATTGTCCATGCTGTTGTCCATGTTGGATTTGTGTTCACCAGGAAGAATGCTCACTCCCTTTCCTTGGCATGCACAAAGGAAGGACCGCAGGCTGAACCAGGATGAACTTTGGAAGCCTGAAAATTGCTGCCTTATCGTACTTTTAACTCTTAAAGTACAGGCTTAACTTTGCTTTTCTGGGTATTTCTCTTATATATAGAAAATCTTTACTTAAAGCAGTTAACAGTGGCGTGACGTAACAATTTAATGGCTCATAATATTTTATATAATGTCTTTGCGGATATACGTGGCAGAGATGCTCACAAGTCTCTGAGCTAGAGTCCAAGTCAAGTCTCAAGTCTTTGAGCTAGAGTCCAAGTCAAGTCTCAAGTCTCTTGTGGTTATAATAAGTGTTGCATCACATACAGCGACCCATCCAGGCTGCTTAGAACACTGCATAGCTATATATAAGGAATTCAAAGCATGCAATATGTTATTATGACTCCTTTATCTATCAGCATACAGTATCAGCTTTGATTTTGGTATATAATCAGTGTAAACAGACTATTGCAACACGATAAAAACCAAGAATGCTTTACTTTTAAGTTAATATCTGTACTTTCAAGTAACATACAGTACAGTACAGACCAAAAATTGAGGCTTTGAAGAAAAAGGACTCCCTGTCTGTTGATGAATTATAATTAAAGGCCTTGGCTCCTATTGTGCTGGCTCTGTGGGGCCATAAGACCAAATATAGAATATATTATAACTCACAACACTAAAATTGACATACTGCTATTTAGTTCAAAACTGCAAAACATCACAGTGTAGCTAAATGCAAAACACTATTGCAACCAAATGAAATTTTTAACACACTACAGTGCACTTCCTTATGATAGAGAATCCTCAATTATTTGTTATTTACTTAGTGGCAGATCCATGTAATGTGCACTGCCTATGCAACTAATCATATTTTATAAACTACTGTAAGTCAACACATCCCAGACTCTCAAACCAGTGTAACGTTATAACTAAATGAAACTGTAACGTTATATGATCAACAATAATCCTGGAACCTGTTTGCAGACAACGTTAATAATTAACGTGATGGCAGACAGCGGCTCCTAAATGATTAACGTAACGTTAATCGACCACCACAAGTTTGGCAATTAAACAAAAGCTCATTTTATATTTGATAAGGAAGACAGTCGGAGTTAACCTCCCGTAACGTTAGGTCGTAGCTAAAGCAAGAAGCAAGCTAACGGTAGATGGTCAATGCTGAGCTAAACATGTTTACTCACCTATCAGGGTGCGTTTTCAGATGCCTGATAAAATTAGATGTGGTTGAGCCAGAATCTTTTATCGTGATACCGCATATTTTGCATTGAGCGCTTCTTTTGTTTGGGCCGTCTTGTTTAAAGTTTTTGAAAGCAAAACTTCCGATGAATGGCACAGCAGCGGCCGGTGAATTTGACATGTTTGTTTTTGTTGTCCTCCAGCCAGCAATACGTACGTGTTACGTAGGCAGGTTATAGGTAACGGAGGGAGGGGTATAGCGAGCTCGTCAGACGTTTCCTAAAAATCCACATTGTTCACGAGTCCCGCAGCTCGAGTCCGAGTCGAGTCTGAAGTCTTTCGAGGACGAGTCTCAAGTCGAGTCTGAAGTGACTGTGTGTGCGACTTAAGTCGCACTCGAGTCCGACTCTCAAACTCGAGTCCCCATCTCTGATACGTGGTCATAATTGAATGTTACCTCGCCAAGGTTTTGAGCCTTGACTTCAGTTTTGTTGATGTTTCTAAAAATGTCATGGCTGCTCAATGGAACATGTAATGGAGTATTTCCCTAAAACTTCAAACATCCTATGAGGTTATACATGACAAACATGTATAACCTTAAATTTTGTGTAAAGCAAACTGCATTAGCTTTTCATTTTGGGACAGTTTGTTGGATAATCTTAATATTCCAGGTTGATCTTCAGAGGTGAATCTGACCTGCAGAACCTCCAGTTATCACTGTAGAAAATGGAAAAGCTGATCCCACATCAGTTTCCAAAGACGGCTTCATCCTGAACTCAACCTGCCCTCAGGCTCCGGCTCATCTCCACCTGCTCTCTGATAGAACCACATTCCTCTAATACCTGTAATTTCCTGATGGATCACCGTAACCAGCCTCCTCCATCTTTCATTTTTTTTATTCCCTTTCGCGTACGAATGCAGGATTCTGTTCATACAGTAGCATTCACTGTCTTTCTGTTTATTGCACGGCCAACTCTCATTTCCTTTCCTCGGTTTGGTTTTACTGTTTACATTCTGTTCTTTCTTTAGGTAAAGTCAAAAGGTATGTCAGCATAGAATGAAGGAAATTACCAAGTCATTTTTACCAATAGTGTGTCCACACTCGTCCGGCATTGTTTAATGGACATTAAAGTCAAATCTCAACCAACAACTTTGGTCCTTCTTTGCCATTTCCACTTGGAATGCTTTTCACATGCATCAGGCTGTTCTCATGGATCATTTGTACGTATCGCTACGAAAAGTAATGCACTGTAATTTGTTTGCCTTCCACATATTTGTTACACCAAGGCCCACGTTGACTACTGCTGTATAAGAGCACGCAGATCCGTTCAGGAAGGAGGTTGGGGTGGATGTGTGGGTCCCAAAAACACAGGGCTTTCAAGAGGGGGAGCAGATTTCATGTTCTGGAAGAAGTTATTTGGAAAACACAAGACTTTCACCCAGGAAACCAGTGTTTGTGTCCCAGGAGCACTACTTAAGGGGGCCGGGTGTATTAACCCAAACCACAATCGTTTTTTCTTATGTCAACTTGTCGTTTTGGTAACCCTAACCCTAACCACTGTCATCGCCTTATGATTGCTCACCTTTTGTGAGCTAAACTTTACCGTAAAGTTTGCTCTATGGAAAGAAAAACAGGTGACTAGGTGGACGTCGGCGTGTACATGCACCTGTCCTTGTTTGTTTTTAATCGAGGTTAATATTAAAAGCTTAACATCCGAACTTGATATCAAAGTGCATACGTGTTTGTGTGTGTGTAGACTTGGACTTCACAAGGCTACACAAATTAACTGACTGTTTATGTACTTTTGACTGCGTGTGTGTGTGTGTCTGTGTGTGTCTGGCAAGTAACCAGACAGACAAGCATCCAGCCGGGACAGGTGGTTTTTTATTTTAGTGTGTTTGTGTGTGTGTGTTCAGTGTGTTCTCTGATGGTCCTGTATCGATCCTGAGGGGTCCATCGGGGGATCAGACTCTGGGCAGTAACAGATTCAACTTCTTACTTGTGATCCCTGTGAAAAAAGTTATTTTGGACTTTTAGGATTTGTTGTCAACAATTGTCATTCAAAGTACTTTCAAATGTGTTCTAATGTAAAATGTTCACAATGAGGCCTTTGGGTTATTTTGTAACGAGAATTTGCTGTGTAATTCCTAAAAAAAATCTAATTTCCAATTTTTCAGCAATATAAATCATGTTACATTACGTGTCAGTCAGCAGACGCTTTTATCCAACACGACTTACAATTGCTATATATATCAGAGGTCACACGCCTCTGGAGCTACAAGGGGTTAAGTGTCTTGCTCGGGGACACATTGGTTGATGTATCGCAGTGGGAATACAGCCCAGGACTCCCACAGCAAAGGCATGTGTCCACTGGGCCATCACCACCCCATATGTTCATTTGGGCCCTCCTGACATGAGGGCCCTGGGTACTCAGTCCTATTTTCCCCCCAGTCTGACGCCCCTGTATAGAAGACACCTGCACAAGACATGAATTGCATGTATTTAAAAATAAATTGTAGTTATGTTCTAAACAAATGGTTTTTCATTCCATTGTTTTCAATTTATAGGATCCCAATAAATTTCAGATTTGTGTAAATAACCAAACTTATTCGAGAATTAGCGTAGATATCTTCACTTTACTGTATACATACGTAGAACACAAACGTATGGATTTACCTGGGAGAAAATCCAGCACCAGAGATTTGTTTGGAATTTTCTAGATGTTTTTTTTTAAAGTCTTACAGGTTTGAGCACATGTCTGTCTTAGCACTGAGGTTCTTTTTCTGTCGTGAAAAGGAGGAGAGTCATGGTGGTTAACCAGGATGGAAATAGTCAGAGTGTCCATGTCGGCCTGAGAGCTGCTCGCTGCAACAGACTGGAAGATAGCCAGGAGAGTTGTCTGTACATTAAGGAGACATGTAGGCATGTAAGGAGCCAAAAATATACACACACACGCACAGGAAAAACTATAATTAGCACTAACCCATGACTCATGACTTTTGTTATCACTTGTGGTGCCATAAGAGAATGGTGAGCCACAAATAAAGTCCAAAATGAAGTGTAATTAAAGCTTCAATAAAAAAACAATGTTGAAAGAAACCATTGTGAACAATGGTCTCCTGTGTCTTGACCACCTCCTTTAACATTTTTAATGCTGTAACAACATCACGTAACTCTTTTCTTTGCCCTTTAGAGGACAGCGATCACTCTCACAACTGTGTTTTACTAGCCTGACGTGGTCATACTCAGATTGGAGTCAGAATCTGAGTCTGATGCTGCTCCATTTGGCTGTGATAATGGGGCGTGATTCAACCGAACCAGGAAAGAAAATGCCTCTGCACTCAATTGGATAGACCTACAACCAATCAGAGCAACAGATAGACCTACAACCAATCAGAGAAAACAGATAGACCTACCAACCAACCAAATCCTCTTTTAAGATTAATGCGCTGCCGATATCTTCTATAACAGACGCGATGGCAGCCATCTTTGTTGTAAACAAATTCAACCCAAGCTCTCTTTTGGTGACGTGGTTGATTACGTTACTGTTGATCATCTGTCCATCATTGTATAAAGCCCGCCCCCTGACAATTTGATTGGTCCGAACAGCTCTGGTTGGAGCATTGTTGCTCCACAAAGGATCAAGTCCAGACCTAACTTCCTGACCTCAGATTTTGTGGGCGGGGCTAAGTTCGGCTGGCATCCAGGCTAGTGTTTTAGAGTAAATGGACAAACTATTGATGCTCACAGTTTTGATCCAGTTTTGATCAAAAAAAGCTTGGTGCAGAATATTTTGGATTAATATCTGATCGTCAGTGTCATCTACCTTTTCTACCACAGCTTAATGGGTTCATCTTGATGAAAACCACAAGATTGATCTTCTGGGGAACATGACTATTGACAGTAAATCATCAGTCATGGAAATCTACCATTACAGCATTTCAATTTCAATTGTAAGTTTTACATGATGCCACACTAAAAAGTCAGAAACAAAACTAAAACACAAAGTAAACTTATTTTCACCAACTGTGGAACAGCTGCGGATCGGCTCCGTGCTCTGCCGTCCTTCAATACCCACCAGGTCCGGATTGCGGCCACGACTGACAGCTGAAGTCACGAGGACCCACGAGATCTCGCGAATTCATGTATGATCGCGCGATATAACAGGATGTAGTTTCTTTAAACGGAACCACAAAACAAACAACAGTTTGACTTCAGGCCTGTCTCCGCCCATTATGACTTTTTCAAGGTGTAGTGCAGGGAAATATGATCCACCGTGAGCACGGTGTATTTTATTTTGAAAATCAACCAGATGTTTTATTTTGTTTCTGTACTCGACTTCCACAGTCAGTGGAAATACACACATTGACTTTAACGGAAACCTATTGACTCTGTCGCCGTTCCGGAGCGGATCTGGAGTGGAAATTGAGGGTAACTATCTTAGGAGTTATCGTCTGGGGACCATGATTACACAGCACTTTGGCCATTAGTTGTTTGTGTAAAGGTTGTCGTTAATAAATCCCAGGGTTTCCCGTACATTGCACAGCTGCGTTGAATCTTAAAGAGCTGCTAATGAAAAGATTTAATTGGTGTGGTGTCACTATAAAGTCTCAGTCTCCAAGGATATAAAGTAGAAATGCTCATTCAGAAGTATGTATGAACTACAGATTCAAAATCTCATTTTATTCCAGACCTGAAAATAAAAAAAACTGCCTACTGTGACACAAAGCAAAAACACTTATGTACTCAACCAACCATGCACAAATAGAGCAGCGTCTGTCTATGGTGCTCAGGTTGGACTATGTGGCTATAAAAAAAACAAAAAACAACAAGCAACAAAGACCTTCCTGTTTCCATGCTTTCACTGCTGGCTTTGTCCCATAACCTGAAGGGTGTTTCTGAGGGTGAGCTTCACACACCGGGGCCTAAACAACCGCTGGGAACCGATTTCTGATTTATGGCAATGCAACACATTTGAAATCTTTAGCTTTTGGAGGGCAGAAAGGCAGAGGAGTTTGTGAAAGAGGTTAGAGGGTCGGGTTAGCAGAGCTGTAAGTAGGTTGTGGCCTTGACCGCAACACCAAATTTGGGTACAAAGTGCTGTTTCAGCTCCCAGATTAGCCCTGCAGAACATTTAGTACTGCAGATTCAGAACACGACACATGTTTTTAGAGGTTTAACTGTGCTGGGAGTCTCATGTTGGGAACATACCTGGCTCAGATACTGTAGTATATCACATATATATATAATATTTGGTTCAGGGCCAAGCACCAAAACCAACTTCTTCTTTCCACAGAACTAACTTTGTTTGCTGCAGCAATTGTACATATGCTATCATGCGTTTATGGCAAACAGCCATCCCCTCCCTTATCAACAACCACATCAGATACTCTGCAGGAACCTTTTAGCTCCGTCTATTTGTGCACCATATGAAAAGCAGAGTGCATGATTGTTGCCCAGTAGCAAGCTGCTCCTCAAAGAGCGTCTTTATTAAAGTTCAGTTACATAATGCAGTAAAAAGTAAATAGTGTAATGGCATCCTGTGTTTAATAAAGCTCACTGCTCCAAGACCTGACGTCAGCAGCACTTTATAAACATGGAATAAACAGAGACAGGCTGCCTGGGAGACATGCATCGGCCTGCTGTTTCTGCTTCTGCAAAAGGAAGAAACAAGAAAGATGGAACAAAAGCAGCAATGTGCATGCATACCTTTTAATAATAAACTTGCAATAATAATGATGTGTTGTAAATCCATACTACTGTGTCATGCAATGTCAAAACATTTCTGTTGAATCTAGTTTGAGCATACGTGTCCAAATCCAGTCCAAATGTTTTCGGCAAAGATAATAGAGGAGATGGGGATGAAAAACAGCACAGTCTCATAAAAAATGTATGATTGTCCTTAGTCTACGGACCACTTACCAATGGTTGTTCTCAAAAGTCTTTTGGAACCAATTGTACATCAACTTTTAAAGTGCTCATATTATGCTCATTTTCAGGTTCACAATTTTATTTAGAGACAATATCAGAATATTGCTGTCAGAAGCAGAGTATGTGGACGTGCCCTGACAGTAGCTAGGTAAGGACTACTAGCCAGTAAGAAGCAGAGTATGGGGGCGTGTCCTGACAGTACCTAGGTAAGGACTACTAGCCAGTCAGAAGCAGAGTATGAGGGTGTGCCCTGACAGTAACTAGGTAAGGACTACTAGCCAGTCAGAAGCAGAGTATGAGGGTGTGCCCTGACAGTACCTAGGTAAGGACTACTAGCCAGTCAGAAGCAGAGTATGGGGGCGTGTCCTGACAGTACCTAGGTAAGGACTAATAGCCAGTCAGAAGCAGAGTATGAGGGCGTGCCCTGACAGTACCTAGGTAAGGACTACTAGCCAGTCAGAAGCAGAGTATGAGGGCGTGCCATGCTAGCAGCTAGGCGAGCATTATAATGTGTGTTCCAAAGTGACCACGTTTGTCTCTGAAGTAAAGGCTGGACTACAATAGAGCTGTTTGGAGCAGTTGGTGAACAGTGTTTTCTGTTGGAGATGGTAAGTCCCTTTGGGGGGACTTTGGGGCTTTTTCAATTTGCAAATTTATAACGTGCACAAAAAATATATATATAACACAATAAAGGAAAAAGCCAAAAAGCATAATATGAGCACTTTAAATTACTTTATAAGTTCCGTAAGAACAATTCTGAATGCTAACCATTTTCTTTTTAAAGCTATATTAATACAGTTCATTTAAATAACTGACCCCAAGTCCTGTCAAAGCAATAAGCCTAATCAACAGGGGTTTGGTAGAGACTTTGGTATGCGAAGCGTTCTGGTTTACATTTGTAGTCAGAGTAGTATTAACCAATGACATATGACTGGGATTTGGCTGCACGCACGTAAACAGTCCGTGTGATGCGGAACGAATTGGCCGAAATGCAATCTCATCGTCTTGTGGTTGGACAACGATTTAGCTTTGTATTAGCTTTTTTATTTATTCATCTGCATTCAAATGCATGACATCTGTTCATAGAGAGACGTCGTCTCTCAACTCCATTCTCGCTTCTCAAGTTGCTTTTCCGATCTGGCGCATGAAAAAGGAAGACTTCGCCCAAACGACTGCTGGCTACACTGAAAACAGAGAAATATTGGCCCTTTCTCCCAGAGGCTATCGTCGTCAGACTGATAGCACACGGGTTCAGGGAGGTTAGTTTGTGCAAGCATCGGGTTGTTGGTTGACAACAAATGAACATACCTCGAGCACTGATTTTAACTGTGTCTGAGCAGGCCTGATATGACACCTGTCAGCCAATGAGACACACATATGTTCAGCTGCCATGACATAATTCAAAAACAGAGACATGAACATAATTGTATTCCTGTATGTGTAAGTGTTGTATGATGGATACGCATATCTACTTGATTTTTGTATGTTATAATATGATATTGTGAAGTAGGGGCAGGACCATCTTAGCATTATGCCTGCTTCTTCTCGAACTTATCCTTTTGTTGATCTTTGGTTAAAAAAAAACATCAAATCAAAACCTCAGTTCAAAAGTGTGGTTTGCTGTATAGCATGTGAGGAGGTAACTCCACCTGTCAATAAAAATGGATCAGTCTGAAGGCTGGGGTCTGAGGTCAGGGGTCAGGGTTAGGTGTATGGTTAACACTGGATTATTGGATTACACTGATCTGTTGGAAAAATCCATACAGAGGTAAGGAGGGTGAGGATTCCTCTTCATCCTTCTGGTCACAGCAGATCTGTCCAGTTGTTGCTGTTTGATGATAAACAATGAAGACTGCTCCGTTTATAAGGTTATAAACCAAAGCATGTTTTACCTTAAACAGAGTTGTTTGGTGTGTGTTTGTGTATGTGTGTGTGTGTGTGTGTGTGTGTGTTTGTGTCATGTGAGAATCTTGTGTGTCAGAGTTTATGTTTGTGTCTGAGCGATGATTCTGGCTGTCTAACTCAAAAAGCAGAAGGTCACATTCCTCTGTGGCATATTTTGTCGCTATTTCCATTGTTTTTGTCCCTTTTTCCGATGTTTTTGTTGATTTTTGCTGCGCTTCTTTTAAATTTTTTTTTTCAAATGCTATTAAATTGAATAAAACACCCAAATTAAAATGAAAGTAGTGAACTGATCATTTATTTTACCTGTGAAGAGCGTTTATTTTGACAATTTGGTTGAAAGAAACTCACATTTCTGGTATAAAAACATTATGAAAATGGGTCAAATTTGACCCGAGGACAACAGGAGGGTTAATTATAAAACCAATCCACACTAAACTCAATAATAATAGCATAACACATAGAAGCACTTTCCCATAAACAAATATCTGATCTGAAGTTCAGACTAAAATATCTCAGCAACATATGTGACTCTTGGACAACAACAAGGTTTTTCCCTTTTAGTGAAATGTCTCAAACATTATTGGATGCATTGCCATGGCATTTGACACGGATATCCGTGGTGCCCAAAGAGTCCTAAAGCCCTGTTAAAACTTGCAACTATTTGCACCCTTCCGCTCTGCAGTGTTCTGAAACCTGCCAGTTTACACCAATGCAACAAGAGGAGACAGTGTTTCATCTGCATAGAAACGACTCTTTGTACTTCCGTTCTAATGTCCAATTTTCAGGCTTTTTTGAAGCTGGATATATAATTTGTCGCGTCTTAGTATGAGTGTGGATAATGTTAGTGAGAGTCAGATGCTTGCTAGTGATGAATCAAAGAAAAGATGTATTTCTCCGATTCACTGCTTTGTCCTAACGCCGCTGGGTGCTCTCTCTCTCTCTTCAGTCACTCTCTAGCTCGCTAGACCACATTACTATGCTCGCTGGAGCTTGTTAAGCCACCGTCTAAAAAAACTTCCATTTCGACCAATTTACAGTTTGTAACATATAAATAAAATGGTTTATGAATCATTTTATTTCTATAGTTTGTAGCATACTTTACCAGCTGACTATTGGCTGTTGAAACCGCAGATGTCTCTTACGTTCTAAAACCAGCCTCTGGAGACTGGACCAGCTGACTTCTCTATTGGCTGTTGAAACAGGTGACATCCCTTATGTTCTAAAACCAGCCTCTGGAGACTCGGTCATCTGACTTCTCTATTGGCTGTTGAAACAGGTGACATCCCTTATGTTCTAAAACCAGCCTCTGGAGACTTGACCAGCTGAGTCGCAGCGACGCCATCAGCTGGTTTGAGTCAACCTGAGACGGGCCGGTTCAGACCGCTGCAAATTTCCCCTGCAACGTTCAAAAACGGTTTTGTCTCGTTGCGAATCTTTAGGCTGAACTGTGTTTAATAAGGTTGGCGATCTCCTGACTTTTCATCCGGCACCATCATCAAGTATGTTACAGTAGCATGCTTGCTATAGCATTTAGTTCAGCAGCCTCACAGAACTGCGAGCATGGCTGCAGACTCAAGGATCTATTTTTGGTCACAGCGTTGCAAAAGAGACTGTCTACAGGAGATAAGGAAGCTCTGACAGAAAGTGGGTGGAGATGTTAAGATAAAGATCATTCCACAGCTACAAAGACTTCTCTAAATCATAACTAACTAGAATTCAGAGTTCTCAGAATATTTTAAGTTTAATCTGTTGTAGGTCATCTTATTGATATTGATAATAAGAGCTACTGGAGTTAAACACCCACTTTAAAGGGTCAAAAAGTCAGTCTACGGCCATTACTTTGCTCTGACAAGCCGTAGGTACGATAAGACAGTACATTTACTGAGAGTACAACATGCCCCCAGCTTTAAAACCCATTTAAAAGGTAAGTAACCAAGTATATTAACTCCAATTCTGTACAATTTGTTTTTTACATTTTTTAAGCTTGAGACACTTTGTAGACCTTGTCTAAACTAGTCTAAAAGTTGTCTTGTTTAACTGTTAGGAAGACCATGCACACATGCATACATATGTTTTCTTTTTACAAAGGTTATCTGCATTTCAGAGTTTGTTCTCATTTCATGTTATCTCCAGTATAAAGTTGTGTCAGTGCGGTCTCTGAACTGTGAGATGCACACATGCAGACACTTGGCCAACACTCTCAGGATCTACTTAAAGCTAGTCTTGCATCGCCAGACCTTCCTCCACAGCGCTGCGGAGGACGGTCTGGCTAATCCACACAGCATTCCGGGATGGGAGAAAAACGTGCTCTGGTTTATTGTCATTTGTTATTGGCACAAAAAGTCTCCTTTAGCGTTATATTTAGACGCGCTTGGTTGGAACCAATCTCCTTACGCAGATTTTCGGTCTTTCATACTACTCGCTACCGTTTCTCACTTTTAATAATAATAAATTTAATTTATATAGCGCTTTTCATGGACTCAAAGTCCTACGTCATCTTACAGCGCCGCGGTCGAGCTGCTGCTCTGCCCGCTACATTCCATACAGACGCTAAAGGGTGATTTTTGCATCGGTATCTGACGCTGAGAGTATTTTATGAGTTGGTATTGACCAGCTTGACCGGTCGGACCAACAGTGGCGTTGCAAAATGGCCTTTGGAAGGAACTTGTTTTCGTGGAACTTGTACACGTAGGGAGATGAGCTAGATCTGGAATCAAAATCAAAATGGGTGTCGAGTGTGTGATGAGAATTTTACTTTTAAAAAAAGAAGTATAATTTTGATTGTCGGTTATAGCTCGGAGGAGGTTTCCCAGGTCGACCGGAGTTTTGAATGCCAAGACAAAATATGAGAAAGTGAAGGACATCAGGCTGAAAATGATCCGGCTGAATCTCCGCAGGCACTGGAGCAATCCCCTAAATAAAAATATCTTCGATATAGACTAACCGACTCCTGCAGTTTATGCTGCATCTGACCATCCTGCACGTTCTCACGTGTAGACAGCATGAACCCATTTGCAGCATCATGGGTGCCATCTTCTTTTGGAGATGTCATCCTCACTCATGTTTAAGAATGAAGAGCAGCTATTCCTGGAGGGGCAGCTGAGGGGGTTTAGCCTACAGCAGTGTGCTGTAACACTGTAACACAATGCCCTGCTGCCATGGCAGGTCCACGCTGTGGGAGTGTGATCAGCTGGAGAGGGGGAGGCTATAAGAGGGTGGTGAAGGCTGAGGGGAGTGGAGGACGGGGGGAGTAAATGTAAGGAGAGTTGGAGAGCAGAGAGAGAGGTGACGCAGAAATAAAGAGCCTTTCAGAGCCCTGACCTCAACTAGACCTTGTTTAAATCCCGACTGAGCCCCGAGTGTCAAGAAACCAGCATTTTCCATGTTGAGTATCATAATATAGCAGGAGTTCACAATTTGTCACAGACCGATATCGGATTTTGTCCGAGGGACCCCTAAGATAAATTGTTATGGTTGATTAAATACATTTAGAGCTTCAAAGATGAATTGATTAATCGATTAGTTGTCAACTATTAAATTACTCCACAACTGTTTTGATAAAAAATTAAGATTGAGTTATTTTTCATGAACAAAACAGAAAAATTCTTTGATGTCCGCTTGTTAAAGTGCCCATATTATGCTCATGTTCAGGTTCATAATTGTATTTAGAGGTTGTATTTAGAGGTTGACCAATGACGTAGACGGCCCTGCCGATTTTGACCAGCTCACCCGGAGACTGAAGGTAGGATTCATTCAGAAACTTGTATCTCACTCAAAACAGCAAGGATGTTTTTTTTTTTTCAAGTTTGTATGCGTGTGGAAGCACCAGAGACACAAAATAACACCCCAAATCCCAGTAAAAGTGATTTTTTTCATAATATGGGCAATTTAAAAGTGAATATTGTTCTAGTTTCTTCTTTCCTCTGTGACAGTAAACTGAATATCTTTGAGTTGTGGACAAAATGAGACATTTGAGGACATCATCTTGGGCTTTTTGGGAAACACTGATCCACATTTTTATACATTTTATACAGACATTTTATAGACCAAACAACTAATCCATTAATCAAGGAAATTATCCACAGCTTAATCGACAAAGAAAATTTTTTTTAGTTGCAGCCATATTAAATGTTTCTTTCATTGGGTCAAGAGCAAAAAAAACAACAAAAAAAACTTTAATGCTTATAAAGGCTCACAAAGCAGCAGCCAGCTCGAAACCAAACTAAAATAAATGCTGGAATGGACAAACAAATCATTTAAATAGCCTCGGGCTACTGTACGTGCCATCAGAGATAGGAACAAATTAAAGCATCTATTAGCACCAGTGATGCATACTGTATGCAGGAAGGGCAGCTCTGGGTTTTTTTTGTCTGAGAGGGAATGTTAATGGGGTCTTGTTGTGTCTGCTGTCAGAGAAACGTGACGAGGAGAGCCGGAAAGAACCGGAATCCATGTGAGATGTGAGTTGTTGTGAATAGACCGAGAGGAGACAAAGAGAGCAAAAGCCTCATCAAAGCACGCACGCACGCACGCACACACGCACACACACACACCACACATACACGCATTAATAGACTCTACGCGCTCCTACAAATCAAACAGTGATTGAACAAGCACAGTGACGAGGGGTGAGCAGTTGTAGCCCTTCATTTTTACTTCCACTTTAGAAACATAGGAACACACACAAAAAAAATGTTGTTGCCCGAAAAATATCACACTTTCAAAAGGTCAGATGCCAAATAAGGCAGAGTGAAGGACAGGGAGATTAAGAGGTTGCATTGACTTTGGACTGTACTAATGAGGCTGCTGGGAGGCATGTTGGCAAAGTAAAATAGTAATTTAAAGTTTTATTTCTGACCCTTGTTAACCGATCATTAACCGTTAACCAACAAGCAAGCAAAGGCCTCCCATTTCACCCCATCCCGGGAGGCTTGGACATACTTTCCACGTTCCGTGGAGCGCTGCACACTTGTACCTGTCATGCAGCCACGATGTTCCGTCCGTGCATTGTTGTGGACACATGCAGACTCTCCACAGCAGCTCGTGGTGTGAATTTCTAATCTGTCTCCACAGCCGCCACCTGGAAAAGTTACCTAGTGTTGCTTTAAACTTATGAAAGGACAACACAAATGTTAGAACTTTGTGAACGAAATTAAAGACTTTCTAAAGAAATGTAAGACTTTTAAGGCCTTATTTTTCAAATAAAAAAGAGCAGCTTAAAATGCAACTTTCTATTGGAAGTAGCAATTAAGAACTAGATTGTATAGTGTAGTTCTCTTTTATCATGCAAAAAGTTTTTTAGCAAAATCTTTTGTTACCAATATTGTTTCTAATGGTTTATCATTGACATCCCTAACCTCTAGTGATGCTCTTAATATTTGCTCTCTCACAAGGAGTTAGATGTGAAGACTGTTATAACTTTTATTTCCTTGATATGTTCAGTTTATGGACATATCAAGGACAGCATGAAGGACAGGTTGATTTAGGGTGAAGATGAAGATATAATGGGGATAGAGGGCATTCACGGCGCTGTGGTTTCTATTCAGCGAGGCACAGCAGGTGCAGAATGAGGTTGACTTGATTACATGGTGTTGAAAGTCACACAACACGGTGCTGACACGCAAGAACAGGACGAAATGTCACAGGAAGCCACGCAGAGCATGAGCCTGTGAAGGGAACTGTTTCAATCCATTTCAGCCAAGAAAATTTGTTTAGCCTTTTTAAAGTATATTTGAACCTGTCAGGCCTCTGGCAAGAGGCTAGTTCGACATCATAATGATATGGAGACAGGAAACTGTAAAACAAGTGGAAAAAATACAACAACTTGACAGCCATGTGTCTTTCTAAAGTAGGTTTTATAGATTAAAAGGTTGCATTAAATCCACCTAAAACAAATCCAGTATTTTTTTAACCTGTTTTCATAATTATGTCCATTGGGATTATGGGTCATGCAAACTTTGCCGAGTCCGTTCTAGACAATCGTGAAACATGCCTTTGACACAACCAGGGTTTCCCCCAGTGTATTCCAAGCGTGATCACGGAAGGCTTGTATCATGTGGACGCGCCAGTTTTGTTGTCATTACTTAGAATTCCTCATGGGGGCGACAGAAACTACGCACTATAGCTTTAAATGTTTAGACACAGTATCCCGACTGAACATTAACATAAACCCTTCTGTGATGATCCTTTCTTTAATATTATTCTAAATAATTCATAATTTATGAGCTGTTTTAACTCAAGAACTAGGAATAATTTCCTATAAATGAGGTTTATTGGCCATGAATTCCAAAAATAATTGTAAAACTGGTATTAAGTTGGTGTTAGTGCTGTGTATACATGGTAGTCAAAAGAAGCGTTAAACATTGATTGAATGTTGATTTTGTCATCCATAATTCTGTTATCACAGACACTATTGGGCTCTCTGACGACAACCACGTATATCCGGGCAAACAGAGCAAGGCTTGTAAAGCTTTCCATACAAACTTAAATATTAAATGACTAATTCCAAAGACTGCAATCTGTGCGAAGTAAACAGAACACAGAAATCAGCCCCCAGAATTAGCTTCTTTTGGTTGATTTGTGAGGATTGGATATTGCTGCTGTGGCATGTAAGCTGCAATAAAGGCCATGTGGGGTAAAGGCCAAATACTGTATATAACACTGTAGAGACAAGGGGGAGACGAGACAAGAGAGTGTTAGGGGGTGAAAGGAGATTGGAAAGGGTGCAGAAAGTGGAAAAATAATTCCGAGACGGGAAACAGATGATAAAAAAAGTGTAAAAAATAAAAGTAAGTTGGGGACATTTTAGATAAAGAGGTGAGAGAAAAGATCAAAGTTTGGACAGAGAGACGTAATGGGTGAGTTTAGGCTGTCCAGATAGGTGCAGCACAGTCCCCAGCTGACCCTGAATGGGGGGTGGGGGGGGAGGTGGGGGGGGACTCTCCATGTCAAAGATTTGAAAAAAACTATACGTTGCTTTTTAATAAATGTATGAACATTTTCAGGAGTTTCTGTAAGCACATGTGCATAAAGCTTTTACCTGGCCATTGACAAACGTGATTGGCTAAAAAAAAAAAGCCAATATAACAGAATACTTTTTCTCCTATCCCAGAATGCTGTGTGGACTAGCCAGACCTTTGTCCGCAGCGCTGTGGAGGAAGGTCTGGCAGAAGCGAGACTAGCTGAGACCCAATCCTGCAATGAAATACCTAACAGTTTTAGTCTCATTTTATCCTGATATCCTCTTTCCTGGGAAGGAAATGTGGGAACATAGGGCCTAATTTTGGAATTCTTTTTTCGAAATGTGGGAACATAGGGCTATGGGAACATAGGGCATTCACTTTTTGTTTGTTAATTTGGCAATAAAAGCTTTATATATATATATATATATATATATATATATATATATATATATATATATATATATATATATATATATATATATATATATTTATATATTTATATTAGGGCTTTCAAAATTAACACGTTAATTTTTGCGTTAAGTTTTTAATATTTAACTCGTTAAAAAAAAATTACGAAATTAACGCAGCTGTGTTTGTTTACTTCATGTGGCGGCTGAGAAACGTAATATGCCTCCATAACAACAGGCGGCGCTACTCTGTATTGTTGCCCAAGTAATGAAAACCGGCAGCTGATTGGACGAACGCGTCACATGGGTTTGTTTTCTCCAGAAATCCAAAGCCAGACTGTCATGGCGGCCGTTCAGAATATGATCTCATACTGTACTAAAATAGTTCACTGAAACGTGTTTCTGAAAAACTTTTAAGAAAGAAATAAGCCGTGCAGTTGCTGAATCTGTCTTCATTTCAGCTCAACAAAGTCAGTTTAGAAGATTTTCGTCAGATTTTTAGAGACTAGTCACCTCATTCCGCTCGCCATTTCCAGGTGAGTCCCGACTGCCCTGCCGGCGACTGAACATAGGCTCGTTGGAGATGAACTGAACTCTCGGCTCGTTGGAGATGAACTGCGCCTCGCCTGTAAAGTAGACGAGAGCAGGCGACAGCAGCCGGGGACGGTGACAAAAATCTGCTCTCAAGTCAGACAGTTTCTAGCCGTTTCCAGCAGCCTTCAGCAGGACTAAATAAGCCAAATTGTTGCTGCTGTTGTTCTGAAAGATATTAAACATTCTGAACTTAGCAGAACCTTTCCTTGTTTGGTTTTTTCTTCATATTTGATTTGCAAAAGTTAAGTGATTTAGCATTTAAATATCCATTATAAGCTTCAGTCTCAATTTTACAAAAAGCGATTAATCGCGATTAATTACAGCAAATTGTGCAATTAATTAGTTAATTTTTTTTAATCGATTGACAGCCCTAACATATATATATATATATATATATATCTCATCACATAATTTTGGGAAAAACAAAAATCTACTAAGAGGAAATAAACTACAAATCAAAACAGCATGTGATGAACCAAAAATGATTAAACAAAAACAGGTTTAAAAATATTTGCGCTCTTGTGAAAGTTTGTTTTAAATTTTTTTTGTATTCCGAACACATTTTCATGAACGGGTTCTTATGATATCTTACGAAACTGTATGCACACCAAAACGTAAGATATCGTACAAAACTAGGAGACCGTCAGCTAAATATGTCGCATACTTTTCCAATTATAGTGCTTAACTTTTCGTTAGCTTTTTGAACATATGGTTTATGAAAACAGGCTGTCCATAGTAACAAATATTAACTTTTTTTCAATTTGCTTTTGTGATGCCACCGTCACCCACGTTTAGTTGCATCATCCTAATAGTTTAAACATTAAATGTGCTGATGTGACACAAAAAAAATGCCGTTTACGGTTGAAAGTGCCAAACTAAACCCTGTCAGTCATGATGTTGTAACCACACCGGAGACGGTGATTCATGGGTTTCTCGTGAAATACTCACTGTACAACACAGTTCACTGCCGGTCACAGGGCGGGCCCAGGATCAGTTGAGATCCAGAGCCCTGAAATCTTTCAATGAGTCTTCCATCGATAAATATTGCACCGTCAATTATCTATTATTTTTTTTTTTATCATCATAATGTATGACCCTTACTGGATCGCTATTTTATGTCACTTCATTGATTTAAGGTGGCATGGAAGAAATACATTTAATAAGGAATCAGCTTTGTCAAAAAGGCCAACAAAGTCCAGTCAAATTAGCTGTAAATTTTATGGCAAACATAACAAAATGCTCCAGGTTTTGAACTAATTTTCCAACCACACTGTCTTTGAAATAATGAACAAACAAACCAACAAAAAATGCCAAAAGTGATGAACAGTAGAAGATTAGATGGCTTGCGATAAGCCAGCCCCTTTAATTTAAAATTCTGACGAATACATCTGATTACTGTAAGTTCAGTTGGGCAAGACTCAGCCTGTTACCTAAGAAATTCAGTCTTTGCACAACACAGACATACACACACACACCCACGTTTCTAGGATGTGATTCAAGTGAACTCATCTCACAGTCTCGGGCTGCCTGGGGGAAGATAAACCCTCCATCACTTTTTAAAGTCATGTCGCAGTCATTAGTGTTACAGGGATTTCTTGTCATTTACACAACAAACTCATAATTGTAGGGTATCCCTGACTAAGAATTTTCAGTTAAAAAGGTTTAAATCTCTGCCGCCCACGATGCTCCTCCATCGGTCCTGGATCATGGAAAGTGGAATGTATGTCATTGGAGCATTTGGATTCATTCACGCGCTTTGAAAATATTCATTAATTCAATTCAATTTCATTTATAGTATAAAATCATAAAAAGAGTTTACAGATCTATCACTTTACAGATAGAGTAGGTCTAGACCGCACTCTATAATTTCCAAAGTCCCAACAATTACAGTAATTCCCCCAAGAGCAAGCATTAGCAGTGGCTGTTGCGACAGTGGCGAGGAAAAACTCCCTTTTAGGAAGAAACCTCGGCAGACCCAGACTCTTGGTAGGTGGTGTCTGACCGGTTGGGAGTGTGATGAACAGTGGCATAGTAGTCACAATAAAGATAATGGAACAGTGACTTCGAAGGTAGTCGTTGTAGTTTATGTCATAGCAGGGCACATCGTGTCATACTGAGTAGTGCATTCTCCAATACCGGATCTTGACTGCTCTGTGCATATGAACCTCACAGCAGGGTGTTGCGGGATGTAACGTGGCGCTGCAGAGCATGGGTGGATGCAGCGGACGCAGCAGGACGTGGCCGGGCATTGCAGGGAATCGCAGCAATCGCAGGTGCAAACAAATCCTGGATACATCTGCTCCAAATATACATGATTTCGATTTAACATCAGGGATGAAACAGACAGAAGTTTGACAACATACTGTATCAGAAATCTTTTTTTTAAAAAGGACACTTTTTATGAATGTTGCAATTACGGTTCAGTCCGGTACGACATGCTACATTCATCGTTTCAGATAGTTCAGATTTGATTATAATTTTAAAAGAGTACACACTTAGCTGATCTTAAAACTGGTTCTCCAGGTCTAAGATTTTTCTTTATACATTGGACTTAAACAGTGTATCACAGCACGGAGAGAGAAGAACAAACGAGAGCACACATACAGATATTTACTTGACAGATCACCAAGACGAGTGAGTCAAGTCTCCGCAGCCTTGTCCTTCTAGCCAAATTGTGTCATCCCTCAATGAAGAAGGTAAATAAACTTCTGGAATCTTTTTTTTTTGTTGAATATATTTCCTTAAAAACTGGTTGAAGTGCAAAGTGCAGTTTCCAAAAGACACAAGAGTGCCCAGAACAGAGGATAGATAAAAATCCTGAAAGTTAACTTTATGTAGAGACGAAACAACTTCCTAAACTTAAATTATTTTCAAATCAATATATCACATCCTAATAGCACTGATTCTCCAGCAAAGATTAAGATGAAACAACTTGTAGAACGAGTAAATGTCTATTAACTGATGTCAAAAAAATCTCTCTGTTCCCACATTCTTCAAACTCTCCAAGAAAGAATCCTGTATAACAAAAATATCAACTTGTGTTTGGATTTCATAATGACCTTTGAACAGTGGTACCTTTTTATTACGAGAAAATATGATAAATTTATTCAAAATTCAATTCAATGTAATTAAATTTTATTTATAGTATCAAATCATAACAAGAGTTATCTCAAGACAAAGGGAAGGTCTAGACCAGGGATCTTCAACAGGGGGTCCGGGACCCCCGGGGGGTCCTCAGAGTCACTCCAAGGGGGCCTCCAAATTATTGTTAATTGTTGAAAGTTTTTTCAAAAAGTCTTAACATGATTTCAACATATTATTAGTAAATATAAATCCCCACTGACGGTAGGCTTACTGGCCAATAGGTAAAGTAGTCACTAAGGTAGCCATCCACAGAGACAGTTCATCCCAAAGGATTGACTGTTTCACATTTGTTTCACATTTTAGGGTTAAAAATTAAAACATGATTTATAAAATCATGTTAGGCTATTTAAATAACTTAGTATTCAATGCAAAACAGGTATCTATAAATGCTTTAGGCTGCCCTTAAAGTTATTGTAGGACCAGATTAATATGCAACTTCATTTTATACAATATATGTAGTAGGGGGTCCCTGATCCGTCTCTCTTTCAGTTAAGGAGTCCTTAAAAACGTTGAAAACCCCTGGTCTAGACCACACTCTATAATTTACAAAGACCCAACAATTCCAGTAATTCCCCCAAGAGCAAGCATTTAGTGCAACAGTGGCGATGAAAAACTCCCTTTTAGGGCGAAATCTGGGACAGACCCAGGCTCTTGGTAGGCGGTGTCTGACGGTGCTGGTTGGGGGTGTGATGAACAGTGGCAATAATAATCACAACAAAGATAATGGAACTATGACTAGAAATAGTAGTTGTAGTAGTTCATGGTGTAGCAGGGCACTACAGGGCTTTACAGGACATAGCAGGACATAGCAGGACGTAGCAGGGCACTGCAGAGCGTAGCAGGGTGTAGCGGGGCATAGCAGGGCGTGGAGCAGGACCACTGCGATAGATGCAAACATTATTTAGGGGCCCCCCTAGTCCAAGGAAAACTGCTGGGAAACAAAAAACATAAGGGCTCCGGGGAATAAGCTCCCCCAAAGCTAGGTTAGTAACAAGCATTTCTGGGACATGGATGCTGTTCACCCCACTTCCCTCCGGAAGGCGTTACAGGTCTCTCCGCACCCGAACCAGCAGGGTCAGAGGAAGCTTCTTTCCTGCGGCTGGCACCCTACTGAACTCTAGCTCTGCATCCCGGTGACAACCAAGCAACTAAGGCCCCAAACCCCCCTATCCCACCCATAGTGTCCTATTTATTTATTTACAAATGTACATACTATAACTACACTTATACATGGCCATATTCTACTGCTCTTCATACTATTCATCCTGCACATACACTTATTCTCACTACTGTTATAATGTTACTGTTACATATGTTATGGTTTCGGTGTTTTGCTTTGCATTTTGTTAATTTCTGTTCCCTGTTGTGTTGATGTATTCTGGTCTGTGTATTGTGTGTTTCAGTTATTCCTGTCTTCTCTGTTATTCCTTGTGTTGCTTAGTGGTTTGTCAAGTGTCTGTGTTTAGTTGATGTCATGTTTTCTGTCTGTGTTCCTGTTTTATTTTGATAGTCTGGTTTTCTGTCTTGTCCGATTTACTTCCTGAGTTTTCCCGCCTTTGTTGATTGTCCTGCCCCGCCCTGATGTGTTTCACCTGATATCACCACCTGTTCATTGTTTGCTCCCTACCTCATGTATTTAACCTCTGTGAATCCCTTTGTGTCTTGTCAGATCGTTTTGTAGCCATGTCCTTTTGTTTCCTCCCTGTGCCTTGTGTCTGTGCCTCCGTCAGTGTACTCCTGCCTATGTTTTTCCCGTCATGTGTTTTCCAGTCTTTGTACTGCCGCTTTTTGTTTATATTAAATCCTCCACTTCAAACGTCCTCCTGCCTGCCTGCCTGCTCTCTCTGCATTTTGGGTCCTCAACGTCCCTCAGCCCCGCAACATAGCTGTACATACTGTACATATCTGTCTATATGGTTCATACTGAATACCCATATGTTTTCGGTTTTTCTTATAATAATACACTGCCTTTATCTATATTATTTTTTACAACTATTACAATGTTACTGCTGCTACATTGTACATATCTGTACATGTTGTTCATACATTGTTCAACTAAAGTAACTGCTAATACACTGCACACATTTATATTTAATTCATATTACTCTAACCCACCTTCTGTAAACCAATTGTACCCTACTGTCTACACTGCACTATATTTATTGTCCTGTCTATGCTTGAATATCACTTGCACTTTTCTGCTCTTTTTGCACTTTTGGTTGGACACAAACTGCATTTTGTTGTCTTTGTGCTTGTACTCTGCACAGTGACAATAAAGTAGAATCTAATCTAAATAGCAAATGAAGAGAACTAATCATGGCAGACAGTAGGACCATCAGCTCTTTAAAGACTGAGGATGTGCAGGCTGCTCCCTTGGTTTGTATCAAATTCTCACCTGATTTGGTCATTACTCATGCTGCTTGTGTGCTCAAACATAAAGCAGAAATTGCATGTTAACTTTGGCAATAGTTAATTTGAGTGATGCAATGTTTAACCCAGCAGTTAATGAGTAATGTGAGAAAGAGCACGTAGACACTTTGGGTGTGTTTGCTTTGTAAATTACAAAACCAATAAAAACAAACATGATGAAACAGCTGTGAAGATAAAAGTCAAGGTTTAATACTCTCTTTCCCTTTGCCTGCCGACTGGGAAAAAAAATGCAGAAAAATAGAGAAACATGTTGAGTATGATGGAGATGGTGCAGTGTAAAACGTTAGCCTTGAGGTTGAGACCTTAAATGGTGCTCTTGGCTTGGCTTGGAGTTCCCCCTGTTGCATCGTCTTTCCTCTTTGCTCAGCAAACTACAGACAACCTCAAAAGTCACACCTAACACTGAGGAGTGATGGAAATATTGTGACAATACTAATACTAATAATAATTTTGCAGCCAGGGTCAGTCTAGCAACGCTCCGTTGGCTTGCGAGCTGGAAAAACCAAACTCTAGTCAGGCCAATCACATCGTGTATAGAGTCGGTGGGCGGGGCTTAACATAATGTAATGACTCGCACACAGGCAAGCGTTCAGTTAGTTCGTTTATTAGCCAAAAGCACAGCCAACAGGCATTGGAACACAGAGGCCCGAGTCTCGGCTGGAACTCAGAGGAAGAACTTCCTCCACCCGGGCCCCCTCGCCAGGCTGCCAACCATCAGCTTGCCCGGGGGTTATGCATAGGGGACTGGCAGCCGGTCGCTACAATAATGACGGCAGAGTTGCGACGGTTTCTGCGTGAATTCCCTGCTACTTGAAAACAAAAAAGATGGCTGCCGTGACTCTGCCAACCGGATACGGCAAAAGTTCAATCTATCAACTAGCTCTGGTTGGTTGTAGCGCTATCCTATTGCGTGCAGAGGGAATTTGAAAGACAACTGTTGATCCCGCCCCTTGGATTGAGCCCTGCCAATGGAGAGTTCCCAGACCCAACATCTGGATGTAGGTCTGGCTTCTCAGGCTAACATTATGGTAAACATCACATGCATATCCAGATTAGTTTGGATTTTTATTTTATTTGTGTATTCATACATTTAAATCAATGATTCTGTAAAGCACTTTGAAAATGGGCTTCATGGGCCTACGCTTAATGAGGATGGATCATGTTGATGGGGTCTAATCGACAAAGTCCTTCTCTGTTGTCCCAATAACCTCATTAAACGTAATGTACTTTCCAATTGATTACACCTTGTTGTATTAGATTGTGCTTTATGAGTTGAATTTGATTGTATCCATCACCAGGCACAAAATGACTTTTCCCTCTGCTAATAACTATCAGACTATAGCTTACATGCTCATTTCTCATAACACTGTTCAGATCATGAAGTCATTCTTAAACACTGCAGCAAGCTTTGGAGAATAGTAGAAGGGTTGTAAAGTAGATTGTAAATGAACTAAACCATGGAAAAGCATGGCTATGGTTATAAGAATGATAAGAAAGAGTCCATATACATGTGATGCCATATGGGTCCAGAGGTTTATTTTAGCCCCCAGCAGGCCCCAGTAGTCGTCTGTAAAAGGTTAAGGAACATTTTAAAGGACTGTCAGAGAGACTGACTCATTCTTACAGGGGGGAATGCTCACATGTCTGCGTGTCCTACATTATGTAGGACATATAGACAGCTAAACGATAAACTTGAACCGGCTGTCTGTTTCAAGTAGTAAGTGAAGGACAAAGTGGTCTAAACTGGGTGAAGAAATAAGAATTTTAAATCATACATTTTTTATAATTAGGCCTGAATTAAAAGAGGAATGTATTTTGAATGCATTGGATTACATTTTTCTTTAACCTTTGTCAAGTAGCATCAAACCTGCTTAAGGACGCTAACGTTTTTTTAAAATTATTATTATAAAAACCTCCATTAACATTGATTTTGAAAAACAAATGTGATAAATATCAAGAAAACTAATTGAATGAAATGAAAAACACTCAAACAAGTGCAATGTTTTTTTTTTCTCTCTGAAGTGATGTGAAAGTGATGAAGGTGAAGGGAAGTGATGCAAGTTTAAAATGTCATATTGATCTTTATGAACGTTACAACAGCACGTCCTCCTGCTCGGACAATAAAGGAAACTATGACGCCGATACTGAATGGAGAGGAAGTCAAAAACAAAAAATTAGAACCACTTCAGTTCACTTTGAAGAAGTGGCTTCTGGGCTGCTGTCATTTTTTTAATATATAAAATACTTTCACACTGCAGACATTCAAGCCACTTGTGAGGAGTCACTGGTAGTGATGAACCTCCAAAGATCGATTAGTGTGTGTGTGTGTGTGTGTGTGTGTGTGTGTGTGTGTGTGTGTGTGTGTGTGTGTGTGTGTGTACCCTTATTAGTGGGAGATTGACCACCTAGGGACCATATACAGTCAGCAGAACAGAGAGGACAGTCTCCAAGTTTATGGCCTAAATGTTGCGTCATGCAGAGATCCTTTTACATCACACGCCCTGTCACTAGAGAACTGTGGACAGGTCGTGTTTACTTCTGGATATTTGGCATATGCTTAATGTTGTTTACATGCATTGGAATTAATCAGATGACTTTTCACTGGTGTCGGATGGATATATACTAAAAATATCCACTTGTGGATAGACAGAGAGGAGTGTGGGTGGAGTAAAGGAGGAGAAAACAAGTTTGGGGGAGCTCAAGTTATTACATGTCTTTTTTTTTTCTGTCTTCTGCCTCAAATGTTTCCAGGCGTTTGGCATCAGTGGCAGAGATCTGCTCAAAGAGGTGATTATTTTCATGTTGAAAAATACAGGAGGGTTCGCAGGGCTTCATAATGAGAGCCTTGGCAGAGGACGGAGCACTGTAGCCAATTTTAGCATGAATAATGAGCTAGCTGAGGCATTCATGCTACCTGTCAGGCTATCTTGGGTTATAATGTGCCTTTTCTAAAGCTGTTACATGCGTAACATCAATACATCATTACTTGAAACAGTGGTATGATTAAAGAAAACCTGAAACTTGAGCAGTTTGGTCCGTTTGAGCCGAACCCTGGAGCGTATCGTCAGATAGTCCGGTTTGTTTAAAGGTCCCATGGCATGAAAATGTCACTTTATGAGTTTTTTTAACATTAATATGAGTTCCCCCAGCCTGCCTATGGTCCCCCAGTGGTTAGAAATGGTGATAGGTGTAAACCGAGCCCTGGGTATCCTGCTCTGCCTTTGAGAAAATGAAAGCTCCGATGGACCAATCAGGAATCTTCTCCTTATGAGGTCATAAGGAGCAAGGTTACCTCCCCTTTCTCTGCTTTGCCCGCCCAGAGAATTTGGCCCACCCATGAGAGAGAGAGAGAGAGAGAGACATCATGGCTTTCAAACGAGCAAAGTGGCAGTTGGTCAAGGCCACACCCCCCACCCTCCACCTTGCCCCCCCCCCTCTGTCCTCCTCAATAGCTACAGACACAGAAATGGCTAGGGGACCACTAAGGTCTATATAAAAGAGACTTCAGATACAGTATTAGGGGGACCACTAAGGTCTATATAAAAGAGACTTCAGATACAGTATTAGGGGACCACTAAGGTCTATATAAAAGAGACTTCAGATACAGTATTAGGGGACCACTAAGGTCTATATAAAAGAGACTTCAGATACAGTATTAGAGGACCACTAAGGTCTATATAAAAGAGACTTCAGATACAGTATTAGGGGACCACTAAGGTCTATATAAAAGAGACTTCAGGTAGAGTATTAGGGGGACCACTAAGGTCTATATAAAAGAGACTTCAGATACAGTATTAGGGGACCACTAAGGTCTATATAAAAGAGACTTCAGATACAGTATTAGGGGACCACTAAGGTCTATATAAAAGAGACTTCAGATACAGTATTAGGGGACAACTAAGGCCTATATAAAAGAGACTTCAGATACAGTATTAGGGGACCACTAAGGTCTATATAAAAGAGACTTCAGATACAGTATTAGGGGACCACTAAGGTCTATATAAAAGAGACTTCAGACACAGTATTAGGGGACCACTAAGGTCTATATAAAAGAGACTTCAGATACAGTATTAGGGGACCACTAAGGTCTATATAAAAGAGACTTCAGATACAGTATTAGGGGACCACTAAGGCCTATATAAAAGAGACTTCAGATACAGTATTAGGGGACCACTAAGGTCTATATAAAAGAGACTTCAGACACAGTATTAGGGGACCACTTTAAAGCGGCGTAAAAGCTCATTCAAACTCTGGTGGGGACCAAACAACTGAAATCTGGTCCGCTGGAAAACAGGGGTCTTGGTTCGCTAGTGTTCAGTTCACTTTAGGTGAGAACACGATCCGACCCAAATACAGGAAGTGAACCAAAAACAGAGCATTTACTAGCCTGCAGTTTCAACCTTGCACACAATTTACAGACTTATATAAGAGTTGTTTTCCACAACAAATGGAAAGTTTGGTATTATCAGTTCCCAAGATCAAAGTTTAAATATGGCAAGGTGGATGCCCTCCATCTGCTGTTGGAATTATAGTGAAGAAACTATCTTTATCTCTGTCTGCTCTGAAAGAACAGCACTCTTGCTATTTTGTGATATAAAGCAATCCAGCAGGGCTCCGTCTAAATTTAATCTAAAATGTACGCTACATGATGTCACTCTTTGTGGCTGTCTTAGGCCGCTTTCACACCTATAGTTCGGTAGAGAGATAAAGATATTTTCTTCACTAGAATTGCAACAGCAAATGGCGGACCTCTGTGTCTATCAGAAACATGTTCATTGATTGACTAATTCACCCTCCCAACATAATATTCTCTTGACTCAACTAAATTAGTAGATTGTATGTGAGGCAAACATACTGAAGTGGAGGTACGGAGCAGACTTTTGCACTACTCTCACTTCGGTGTGATGAGGAAGCAATGACGAAGCTAACAAGCTGCTTGTGTAACTGTTCTCGCTCTCTGCCAATTATTTTTCTGCCCAAAATCAGGTTGGTAAAGTCTGCAAATCTGTCGAGTCAAACTCTGAAACTCCTCCAGACCGCGGACAGGCTGAGAGTTTACTGCACACAAAGACTGCTTCTTTACATCTGGAGCAGAAACAGCAAGAGCATGTTTGGGCTGTGTGTGTGTGTTTGAGAGACAGATTTTATCGTGAGGGAGAGAAAAAGACTGTGGGGAACCAACACGAAAGGATTTTTTTTTACTTTCACTTTTCAGCAAACAAAGCAAGCACTTTTGAGCGGTCTTAAAACTAAATTAAATGACAATTGAAAATCACATTAGGCTTAATTTAAACTTAAAAATCTCAAGAGTTTCTGTTCTATCACAGCATAGGAATTCAAGTTATTTTGTTGAATATTAAAAAGTATTTCTTCCCCCAACAAATATTTTAAATATTCGTATTGGGACTTTAAATTCTCTTCTAGAAGAAATTACAAAAGGCAATCTACTTTATATGCTTATATAAATAGTCTTTAGCGTTGCGTGTGAGTGTGTCACTGTGCATGCACAATGAATGTCAGTCTCCTTATCTGCAGGTGACAGGTTTTTTTTTATTTTGGCCGCCACACCTGTTTAACAGATTCAAAACTGAAGAGAGTAAACTCGGGTCAGCTGAGGACAGCAGGCTGCAGGAGGGTTTAACCACAGGAGGAACATTTACTGTAACGTTCCAGAAGGGAGAATCAGTGGTGTGTGTGTGTGTGTGTGTGTGTGTGTGTGTGTGTGTGTGTGTGTGTGTGTGTGTGTGTGTGTGTGTGTGTGTGTGTGTGTGTGTGTGTGTGTGTGTGTACCTGTTTTACTATATTCGTGGGGTCCCAAAACCGGAGAATACAGTATACTTGTGGGGTCTGCACAGCCTTGTGGGGATCAAAATGTTGGACCCCACAAGGTTAAAGGGCTGTTTGAGGGTTAAGACTTAGTTGTAGGATTAGGGATAGAATTAGGTTATGGTTAGGGTGAGGGTAAGGGTTAAGGTTAGGCATTTAGTTGTGATGGTTAAGGTGAGGGTAAGGGGCTAGGGAATGCATTATGTCAATGACAGGTCCCCACTAAGATAGTGAAACAAACATGTGTGTAAGAAATTACAAAAGGCAATCTACTTTATATGCTTATATAAATAGTCTTTAGCGTTTTGTGTGTGTGTGTGTGTGTGTGTGTGTGTGTGTGTTATGGTTCATGGGTTGTTAACATTGGCGAGTCTCCGGTCGGGCAGAGATAATTGTGTAACACTTTTTTATTATGTAATTTATTTTTTTCTGCTGAATTAAAATACTATATTTAAATCATAATCATGTATAGATTTGCCCATAGTTGATATGCAGTATTTGTACCCTATACAGTATTTTTAAGAGAAATTACTAGGTTAGGTTTTATTAAACCAAAAGTTTGTATTGGAGTTACATAAAGAGACTGGGCAGTCATTCATATTGATTTGTTGCCTGTTGTCACTGGCAGAAATTTCAGACTGCAAACACCAAACTGAATGTGACTTTAGACCGAACTGACATAGATGCATCTGCCTGTCCTAGGGTGACCAGATGAGAATGGATACAATTCGGGATGAGACCGGGAGGGGGGGTGGTACATGATTTTCAAAACTCTGCAACCCAAATTTATTATTTTTATTCAGGAATTCAACTGTCTGCACATAGCCACTCTGGATCTGCCATAACCAATTGCTAACGTTTGGTCGTGACGTTGGCTTAGCATCGCTAGCGTTCGCCTTAGCCAACTCCTTCACCACTTACGGAGCGAGCTGGAAAATATAACTTTTCCCGAACCCCCCGTGGGAAGGAGGGCCACAACATCATGGCCACCAACACAACTCAGCAAAGATTGGTCTTGCTCGGGCTTTAACTTCTGGATATTCGGCAGCGTTGCCACAACGGACCAAATGGCTTCGCTTGCATCTTTCTCCGCGCCATTACGGAACTACAACACAACCTCAACGTTATTGCTCTCAGCCACTCCCTCTGTTCGCTGATTGGACCGGTAAAGATTTGGCCGGAGACGGTGTACTGGTGGAGCCACGCTACAATTCCAGTGAAGCCATCAGCGCTTCAACTTGTGCATGATTCATTATCAAAATCCATCTATATATTTATTCATTCATTCATTCATTCATAACATGCATGAATGAAAAAAAAAGGAACAGGAAGAAGAAAAAATCTTATGGTACCTGTCACTTATTTGTGCACATCAAAAAAAACAAAACAAAAAAAACAAAAACAACAACAAAAACAACAACAACAAAAAACAGCTGCTTCAAGAGTGGATCAACCCCAATCCTCACCCCAAAACACCAAAAATTATCAATACTACCTATCTTTACATTTAAGCATATTAGTCATCTTTTTTCTTATAACAGTCCTATATTTTTTTCTTATACAAATTCTTAAATTTACAAACACTATCGCAACACTTCAGTTCATAGTCCAATGTGTTCCACAGTTTAACTCCATATATGGACAAACACCTCTGTTTTTGTGTAGTACGTGCGAAAAGAGTTTTAAAATGATATTGCCTTCTATGGCCATCTTCCTCTGATACAGGAGTAAATAAATTTTGTAAAACCATAGGCAAAACTCTTTGCTTAGCTTTCCACATAAAAAATCAAAATCTTCAAATCAACCAAGTCTTTGAATTTTAGAAGTCCAGATTTTATAAATAAACTATTAGTGTGTTCTCTGTAGCCTGTCTTATTAATAATCCTTAATGTTTTTTTCTGTAACAAAAACAGAGGTTTTGTGTTAGTAGGGTATGTATTACCCCAAACTTCTATGCAGTATCCAAAATATGGGAGTATTAGGGAATTGTACAACATAAGCAACGTTGAATAATCTAAAACATCTTTAACTTTATACAAGACCCCAATGCTTTTACAAACTTTACTCTTAATATAAAGTAGAAAGTAGTGGGCTGTGGGAACATAACCCTAACCCCAGCCATAGTTCGTAGCGGACAGCCATCTTCACCTTTTCCTCTCTTGTGACAAGGATCAGGTTACCTTTACAGGAAGTGATGAAACCTGCAGCGCAGTAAAGACCAAACTGAATCATCACAATGAAGAAAATTCAAATGTTACAGTTTCAGTCACCTGCATTGTCTCTCTACCTGCCTGGCCTATGACCAACACCTGAGTCAGATGGGATTGAGAAACATGTTTTATGGTCTGTTGTAGATGACTGATCATTAGGTATGTTATCACAGCACAATAACAGGAGTGCCCGAGAGGTAGAGCAACACAATCAGTCGACGACACTCACTAACCTATAGGTGAGCTTTGGGCCCAAATGTATGCGAAATATGCCAGCGCCGGGCCTCCAGCGCAACCCAATCTTAGGAGGTATAGCTTTAGTGTATTTAAACTTTTGTTATTTTATACGCGCAAAGAAAATACAACCTTTTTGTCCGCTTTTTATGTTACAGAGAAGATGAAGAGAGCGCAAGTTGCAGCCACGAGGCCAGGGAAAGTGCCCGTGGCAGCCACGAGAAGGAGTGAATGGATTGGATGTTGTTGATGTTAAAGCGCCAGTCATTGTGTTTGTTTTGTTTGTTTCATAATGACACTTGAGTTCATTATTTTAATGATTTTTTCATTTGTATTTCCAGGTTTAAATGACATACAGTTGAATTCCTGAATAAAAATACCCCCCCCCCCTCCTCCGGTCTCATCCCGAATTTTACCCATTTTCATCTGGTCACCCTAGGACAGGCAGATCAGTGTTCTAAGTTAACCTTTTTGTCCACCAGCCAAATGGCTAGTGAATATTCACTTTTTATCAGCCACTTAATAGATTACTATTGTTTTTTGGCTGGTTAATGAAGGAAATCCACTAGCCAATTGGATATTTTACCAGCATTTGACTGGTAAATGGTGCTAATTTTGAACCATGAGGCAGATGCATTGGTGTCAGTTCGGTCTAAAGTCACAATCAGTTTGGTGTTTGCAGTCTGAAATTTCTGCCAGTGACAACAGGCAACAAATCAATATGAATGCTTATGTAACTCCAATACAAATTTTTGGTTTAATAAAACCTAACCTAATATTGTTCTCTTAAAAATTCTGTATAGGGTGCAAATACTGCATATCAACTATGGGCAAATCTATACATGTTTATGATTTAAATATAGTATTTTAATTCTAATCTAAAAAAAAAAAAGAATCCAGAAATCACAATGTACGATTTTTTAACGATTTATTTGTATGATACAGCTGCAAATAAGTATTTGAACAACTGAGAAAATCAATGTTAATATTTGGTACAGTAGCCCTTTGTTTGCGAGTACAGAGGTCAAACTTTTCCTGTAGTTTTTTTTTACCAGGTTTGCACACACTGCAGGAGGGATTTTGGCCCACTCCTCCACACAGATCTTCTCTAGATCAGTCAGGTTTCTGGGCTGTCGCTGAGAAACACGGAGTTTGAGCTCCCTCCAAAGATTCTCTATTGGGTTTAGGTCTGGAGACTGGCTAGGCCACGCCAGAACCTTGATATGCTTCTTACAGAGCCACTCCTTGGTTATCCTGGCTGTGTGCTTCGGCTCATTGTCATGTTGGAAGACCCAGCCTCGACCCATCTTCAATGCTCTAACTGAGGGAAGGAGGTTGTTCCCCAAAATCTCGCAATACATGGCCCTGGTCATCCTCTCCTTAATACAGTGCAGTCGCCCTGTCCCATGTGCAGAAAAACACCCCCAAAAGCATGATGCTACCACCCCCATGCTTCACAGTAGGGATGGTGTTCTTGGGATGGTACTCATCATTCTTCTTCCTCCAAACACGGTTAGTGGAATTATGACCAAAAAGTTCTATTTTGGTCTCATCTGACCACATGACTTTCTCCCATGACTCCTCTGGATCATCCAAATGGTCATTGGCAAACTTAAGACGGGCCTTGACATGTGCTGGTTTAAGCAGGGGAACCTTCCGTGCCATGCATGATTTCAAACCATGACGTCTTAGTGTATTACCAACAGTAACCTTGGAAACGGTGGTCCCAGCTCTTTTCAGGTCATTGACCAGCTCCTCCCGTGTAGTTCTGGGCTGATTTCTCACCTCTCTTAGGATCATTGAGACCCCACGAGGTGAGATCTTGCATGGAGCCCCAGTCAGAGGGAGATTGACAGTCATGTTTAGCTTCTTCCATTTTCTAATGATTGCTCCAACAGTGGACCTTTTTTCTCACCAAGCTGCTTGGCAATTTCCCCGTAGCGCTTTCCAGCCTTGTGGAGGTGTACAATTTTGTCTCTAGTGTCTTTGGACAGCTCTTTGGTCTTGGCCACGTTAGTAGTTGGATTCTTACTGATTGTATGGGGTGGACAGGTGTCTTTATGCAGCTAACGACCTCAAACAGGTGCATCTAATTTAGGATAATAAATGGAGTGGAGGTGGACATTTTAAAGGCAGACTAACAGGTCTTTGAGGGTCAGAATTCTAGCTGATAGACAGGTGTTCAAATACTTATTTGCAGCTGTATCATACAAATAAACAGTTAAAAAATCATATATTGTGATTTCTGGATTTTTTTTTTTTTTAGATTGTCTCTCACAGTGGACATGCACGATGACAATTTCAGACCCCTCCATGATTTCCAAGTGGGAGAACTTGCAAAATAGCAGGGTGTTCAAATACTTATTTTCCTCACTTATCTCTGCCCAACTGGAGACTCGCCAATGTTAACAACCCATGAACCATAACACACACATAAACACACAAACACACACACTAACCATTTATTTATGTCCACATGAAGAAAAATAGTACAGGGACACAAGATGCAGTACAATACATACACAAACTCATGGACCAGTGACATGCAGCAGATATTGACAATGTCACTTAACAAGCACAAAACTCACTTCTTAAGAGTATAAGTAGCACAAAACCTCAGTTCTTAAGGGTATAAGTAGTACAAAACTCACTTCTTAAGAGTGTAAGTAGCACAATACTCAGTTCTTAAGGGTATAAGTAGCACAATACTTACTTCACTTCTTAAGGGTATAAGTAGCACAATACTTACTTCACTTCTTAAGGGTATAAGTAGCACAATACTCAGTTCTCGAGGGTATAGATAGCACAATACTCAGTTCTTAAGGGTATCAGCGTTTCCACCATATGTGGCGGCTGCCAATAATATTAGATATGGCACAGTACTTTGCAAGCTGTTTAGCTGTTTCTTTTTGGCCATCCCAAGTTGTTGCAGCCCTCTTACTACCAACCTGTGTGTGTTTCCTAAGCTACCAAATATGAAAACTAGTAGTGTGCACCTATAGCCTAGCTCTGAGATGGTGTTTAGGAGTGGTTGGTATTTAACTATCTTGGTGTAGAAAGCCTCCTCCATGCTGGAATCAAAGCTGCAGCCTACCTCCAAAATGCACACCTCACTGGACTCCTCATTTATAATAACAATATCTGGTGTATTGGCTACCAGGTGTAAGAAAGTACTAGGGTTACTGTTGCAGTGCTGAAACATGGATGGTTTTACCTGAGAATGTTTGTACGATCTTACTGAGGGTGGGAAGTGATTTGATATGTTTTTCACTATGAGGTCTACTATTCTGTCACAACATGCTATGTACATTCCTTTGTAGGCATGGCAACCATTTAGGATGTGAGACAGAGTTTCAGTGATATGTTCTGAGGAGTGATGCAAGCAATGAGGGACCTGAGTTGTGGGAAACCAGATAGAGAGGTTGAGTCTGGTTGAAAGGACTTGTAATCTGGCTTTTACTGTGAATGTGAGAATGTCCTCATTGAGTGCAGGCATCCTTGAGGAATGAGTGAGACACAGATTGATCAGCAAAAGGAAGACATGCAAGTTTCCCCTGAAGATTCAGTCCTGTCCAGTGTTGATATTGTTGATGTTGGTGTAAATCCATAAGAGTTCGGCGGGCACCTGCAGATTTTAGCAGGTGACTGTGACCACCATATGTGGCTGTATATGTGGATCAGTTATAATGTCCTCTGAGACCATCACAGTCCCAGAGTCAGACCGCACCCACTCCAGTGACACTAGAAATGCAAACAAGCCAGAGCGTTTTATTCCCCCTATCTCAGAACAGATAAGTGGGTGAGCCAGACCATACTGTGCGGACAAAGCGCTGTGGACATAGGTCTGGCAATGCGAGACTAAAAAATAAAACGTTGGGTCAACAAAAAAAAAAAATATGTTAATGTTTTCCACTAGAATGTTTAAGTTAAGACTGCTGACAGAATTACAATAATTCAAAGCAATGTTTTGAGTATGGTGAATTACCTTTTAGGCCACAATAAAACACATTTCTAAGTAACATGAACTTAATTGTCAACATGAATGCAAGTATTTAAGTTGATCCAACATAATGTTTTAAGTAAGGTGAAGAAGGTTTTTTGTCCACAATAAAACACATTTTTAAGTAACATGAACTTAAGAATTAAGTTGATCTCTGCAAGAGTTAAGTTGAGCCCTGTCCTATAATAAGGACATTTTCCTGTGTTTCCCAGGGGGCTAAGTTGCTCAAAATTCCATCCTTGGTTGCAAGCTCCTCCTGCTCATAAAACAACCAAGGTTGGAGTTTTGAGCAACTTAGCCTCTTGGGAAACACAGGCTATCGTGATGCAATGCCTCATGAAGACAGTTGGGTCTTTGTCTAAGAGAGTTGGAGATTTTTGATGGGACAATAAGGACTTCAGAGAGGACTTCAATTTTTTAAATATGAACAGACACCATTAATGATCATACTTTTTTCCAAATGATATTCAGGCAAGTCATAAATCCACCAGAGTTTAAAATTCACAAACAAAGCGGAAAGTAATGGACATCCGGCTGAAAAGAATGAAATCCGGCGGAATATTTGGCTGCAACGGAGCAATCCCGGAAGTGGATAGTCGTAGATATACGCTATATCCTTTCTAATCAATATTAACTTCCAGCTTTAAATCATGGTATATTGTAAGATTACAATTTATGTAATTATGACGTTGCTGTGTCACGGAGGTGAGAGTTTCTGTCTGCAGTCCTCCGCAGGACATTATCGGACATACGGCCTGCATACTATTTCTTTAAAGAAAACCACAAATCAATCAACTATTTGTTGGTTAAAGAAAAGCATTAAAAGTAGGACAAGTCCCGGCCACAGCAGTCCGTTACCAGACAGAGGACACAGACTGCCCCTGGACACGTCCCGAAAACAAGAATGAGACTTTGACTTAAAAAATGAGTTTGTAATAACTGAAGTGTCAATAACAAACCGTTCCTCCCCTGACTACAGATCAATGTCAGGATGAACTTTATTTGATTTGAACAGAATGTAAAGGCCTCTGTGTTGAACCAACTGAATCAACACCAACAAATAAAAAAATAAATAAATGAATGCTGACCCTGACTGCCCAGTCTCTTTATGTAACTCCAATACAAACGTTTGGTTAAATAAAACCTAGGCAAGGCAGCTTTATTTGTATAGCACATTTCAGCAACAGGGCAATTCAAAGTGCTTTACATAAAAACATTAAAGAGCAGTTAGAAAACAATTTAAAACAAGAATAACATTTACAGTGCAGTATAATAATTTAAAGAACTGAGAGATAAAATACACAGTTTTTTACAGTGCAGTATAAGAAATTAGTTATTTTTTCTTTTTTTTATGTGATCGTCACCACAAGGCTAAGTTATTTTCTTTGGCAAACCTTGTCAAAAACCCAGGAACGGACTTCACAAACCGGTCGCTAATAGCGGACTCGCAGACGGTCTCTTAATAGCGGACTCGCAGACCGTCTCTTAATAGCGGACTCGCAGACCGTCTCTTAATAGTGGACTCGCAGACCGTCTCTTAATAGCGGACTCGCAGACCGTCTCTTAATAGCGGTCTTGCAGACCGCCTCTTAATAGCGGACTCGCAGACCGTCTCTTAAATACCACTAGATAAAAGACAAGAATAAAATTGACAGTGCAGTATAAGAACTGAGATATAAAATACATGAATACAAGTTACAGTGCAGTATAAGAAATTAAACATTAAAGAGCAGTTATAGGATGTCATACAGTGTCATCAATGCCACTTCCCAACATCAAAAAGATAGGTCTTTAGCTTTGATTTAAAAGAACAGAGTTGCTGCGGACCTGCAGTTTTTTGGGAGTTTGTTCTAGATATGTGGAGCGTCCCAGACAACCTGAGAGGTCTGGGTGGGTCATAGTGTAGCAGCATATCAGAGATGTATTTTGGCACTAAACCGTTGGGACAATAAGGACTTCAGAGAGGACTTCAATTTTTTAAATATGAACAGACACCATTAATGATCATACTTTTTTCCAAATGATATTCTGGCAAGTCCTCATAAATCCACCAGAGTTTAAAATTCACAAACAAAGCGGAAAGTAATGGACATCCGGCTGAAAAGAATGAAATCCGGCGGAATTTCTGGCTGCAACGGAGCAATCCCAGAAGTGGAACATCATAGATATACACTATATCCTTTCTAATCAATATTAACTTCCAGCTATATTATATTGTATCAAAAGATTACAATTTATTTAATTAGGACGTTGCTGTGTCACGGAGGTGAGAGTTCCTGTCTGCAGTCCTCCGCAGGACATTATCCGACATACGACACAGACCGTCGCTGGCCGTGGCCTACATACTATTTCTGTTTGTTAAAGAAAAGCATTAAAAGTAGGACAAGTCCCGGCCACAGCAGTCCGGTACCAGGCAGAGGACACGGACTGTCCCTGGACCCGTCCCAAAAACAAAAACAAGAATGAGACTTTGACTTAAAAAATGAGTTTGTATTAACTGAAGTGTCAATAACAAACCGTTCCTCCCCTGACTATAGATCAATGGCAGGATGAACTTTATTTGACTTCATGAAGAGATTGTAAAGGTCTCTGTGTTGAACCAACACCAACAAATACAATAAAAAAAAGGACCATCTTAAGGTCATTGCCCCAACACTTGGCACTACAATGTGATTATTTTTGAATATGAATAGGGTGAAATTTGCTTAGTCAGCCGGTCTGCTGTCCTATTAAAAAACATAATGGTGGACTGTCAGCGGGTTACTGAGTGACAAAGCGGTGCTGGCCGTGGCCTACATATTTTTGTTTGTTAAAGAACAGATAAGAATGCTTGTTCCCAGCATCAAAGTAGGGCAACTCCCAGCCACAGAGGGACCGACAGGCAGAGAGAAAACGCTGAGCATTAATTGGTTTTTACAGCAACTGAGAGAGAAACACAGAATGTGAATGTGTGTGTGCACATATGTTAAGGCAGTACAGCTAGGGGGCGTAACTTTGGGTTGTACTTGGGCTTTGCAAGTACAACAAAAGATCGGATCTCCACTTTTGAATTTTGGGTGTTTTATTCAATGTTTCGAAACAGTATCCTCACTGAACCTTGACATATACAAGTCTGTGATTATCCTTCCTTCATATATTATAATATTAGTCTAAATAATTCATAATTTCTGCATTTTTTTAAAATCAAGAATTAGGTATAATTAGACCGGGGAGAACCCGCATGCATGGTCCAATGGAAGACAACACAAGGGTTAAAAGAAATTATAGTTTAATAGGGTTATTGGGGGACATATCCTTGGTGAACAGTCAAGGCAGTAATCTTAAACGTAATTTATGGTTCTGCGGAGGCTCCACACAGAGCTTTCGCCATAGCCTACATAAGTGGCCTGAGGTATATACTTGTGCGTTGGTGTGTGCATCGATTTCTTTAAGAGAATTGCATGGCCGGCGTGTATGTGCGTGTGTGTGTGGTAGCGCAAGAGTGACAGTGATTAGCTTCAGAGCGAGTAGCGACTCTAGAGTCATAGTGAGAGGAACCCCTATGCTTTCTGACCACGGTGGGAAATCCCTCTCCTTGATTTCATGTAGTATACAGAGAAGGAGAACCAGGAAATGAGTCAGGAGGGGGGGGGGTGCAACGCTACCAAGCCACGGCAGAGCAATGTACGTCACTGCGACGTGTATTTACATTTTTCAAGAGGTGCACGAGAGACTACGACCAGTGACGGACTGGTAATCTGGCATTTGGGCAGATGCCAGAGGGGCCTCATGGGCCGTTTGGGCCGGCCGGCCAATCAGAGAGCTGCATGATTGTCACAGCCATGCGGCCACTTAATTGTAAACTGCGGCCCATATAATTTCTCTCGGCACCCTTTCAAGCATCAATAACAAAGTTATTTTGCTAAATGATGGCCAAACGTATCCAAATGCTTAACACTAAGTAGATATGTAATCTGATTTGTATTTATACCACACATGAATCTCTCAATATCACAGTCATGGTTACCCTCTACAGTCATGAACTTTTACATCAGTCTGTATTGTTTTGTAGCAAAATTACTTATTCAGATCAGATGTTCAAAAACGTAAACGTGCATGGTTTGAAATAAACAAATCTACCTGCATTTCTTTTATTTGAATATTTTTTTGCTAAAGTTAAAATGAAGCAATGCCTTCTGGGAATTTCAAGACCGAATCAAGTAGAGCCGAGTAGACCGCGCCTGCGTCTTTATGTGTCACTAGCTATGTTTCCATCGACCCGAATTAAGTGATATCAAATGAAAAATGCCTTATGGAAACAGTAAAATCCAACTGAATTTCATGAATATCGACTCAAATGAAATACGTTCGGTCTCATCGGATTTTCTCTTGATCGATATACGGCTTATGAGATAAACGCTGATGGAAACATTATTTGCCGAATAAATAATGAATTGCGATTAAGTTTTAGGTCATTTTATGGTTGCAACCCGCAATAAAACGAAGAAGAAGAAGTTTCAGTTCATTTCCGCCCAGTATTTCCGCTCTGTTTGCACACATGATGCTGTCAACAAAAACAGATGTAAGCGGACAAACGAGGAGACGAGATACCTTTTTAATTTAATTTACCAGAAAAATATAACAGCTATTTTAGATAGCAAAAATCGAAGAAACGCCATCATTTATCAGGAGCTCGCGAAGGAAATGACCAACAGTTACGACAGGGACATTCTAAAACGCTTAATGTGAAAAAGCTTAACGTGGTTTAATGTATCTAAACAACGATCAATCATCACCAGATTTATCATGGTCATATCTTGTCATGAACACTTAAGCCAAAAAAAACTAAATCGAAATCCAACGATTATAGAAGTTATGGCGAGGAAAAAGTGGTTTAATGTACCTAAACAATGATCAATCATCACCAAATTTCTCTCTCATATTACCCATCATAACCACGGAAAACTGTCAAATAATCTAACCCAATGTCCAATTATTATGGACGTTATCTGACATAAAGCATTTCTGCTTTTTGACGTTATGCGTTTCAGAATGTCCCTTACGACAAGCCGTGGGACGTCCTGCGGAGTAAATGGCAGGCGCTCAAACAGCGATACACGGCTCAAAAAAGAATTGTCTCGCAGCGGTGCCGGAGGGAAAATATAATATATATTATATATATATATATAATATATTATATTTTTCCCTCCGGCTTATATATATATATATAATATAAGTTCCACCTTTTTGATGAGCTGGATCAGATCCTCAGCGAAAGGCCCATCGGAGCTTAGGCTTCTAATATTAACAACAACTACTTTTGTCTAGCAAAACTTTGTTCGCAAAAGTTTGCTTGAATCTTGTGCGATTCAGTGCAAAAATGAATGGAAACACCATGAAATGTCTCAAATCAATTCGATATACTAATTTAATCGCAAAACAGCATGTGACGTCATTACGCACAGGTTTTTATTCGCTTTAGAGCTGTTTGATGGAAACACACTTTCACCAGCTTTATTCGCTTGAGTTTTTTTACCGAACTTCAGATAATTCGATTGACAAGTGGATGGAAACTTAGCTTATGATCTGCGTCAGGTGGTGGTTGGAAGTTGTTGACAAAAAAAATGAATCAAGGCATCAAGCGACACAAGGGGCGGGGCAGAGAAAAAGAGAGAGAAATATAAGAGAGCACTGTTGGCTGACGTTGAAAAATGCTGCAAACTGACTGATTGGTGGGCCGCTGGTGGGTGGAAATGCCAGGGCCGTTTTTTGTTCCAAGTCCGTCACTGACTACGACGTATGGTCGGTACCTCCACGTAAGTAGCCACGGTGTAGATTGTACGCAGAAGCATAAATTAAATAAATGCATTGCGCATCTACCCTGGAAATCCAGAGTTCTTGCGAGAGCACAATTTGAATTTGCTCAGCGAGTCACTCTGGCATTCAGTAACGATGCTCATTAACTATGCCCTTGCAGCCAAGCTGCACCAATCACATCGGTGTATCTGATATAGGTGGGCCAGAGGCGAGGTAAACAGATGAGGACAGTGCTGCGATGTCAAAGTCATTAGTAAACATTGCAAGATGGCTACGAATGAACACCAGTTGTTTGAAACAGTTTTGGCCGCTACAATGAATGAGTTAGACTTGGCTTTTTATCTAAAAGAGGAACAGAAGACGGCGCTCTAATCGTTCCTTTGCAAAAGGACGTTTTTGCTGTTTTGCCGACCGGATACGCCAATAGTTTAATGTACCAGTTAGCTCCGCTGGTAGCTAAGAGTTTAATCTACCAGTTAGCTCCGCTGGTAGCTAAGCGTATGTATTGTTGTGATTGGTCGTAGTGTTATCCAATTGTGTGCAGTGAGATTTTCAAATCCATGCTTGGTGCCGCCCCTCGAGTAGAGCCATTTTCATTACTCATTGCCAGACCCTTAATCTTTCGGATTTGGGTCTGGATTTCCAGGCTATTGCACATGTGTTTCAATCTTCAGTCTCTTAATGGAATGTTTTCCATTGCACGTGTACTTCTTCTGTCCATCCAATCGTGATTGGGAGGGGTCTCAATTGTGTCGTTTCTGTTTTATCAGTGTTTTTTTCTATTGCTTTTTGGTTAAAAGTCTGTCTGTAACACTGCATTATGGGTTCTCTGTGCTCGGGGCTACTCTTTATCCAAATAAGGGAAGATATGATTTGTTTTTGTAGATTTTTAAAAGCTTTTTTGTCAGCAAGTAGTAGCACATAAAGGCCAAGGTGTGCTCTTCACATCAATGCAGACCCCATGTTTCTGGAACAAATTGAAACTTGAGTGTCCAAATATGAACTGCAGTGCATTCAGAGAGTATTTAGATTAATTTACTTTTTTCCTATTAATTTTTTTAAATGTTGCAGCTTCGTGCTGAACTTGTTTGAACAAATTTTCCCCTTGACTAATCTCAACACTAGCACCAACTCACAATTATTTTTATTGTTGATTTTTCTGGATGAATTGATTAGTTGTTTGGTCTCTAAAATGTCAGAAAATTGTGAAAAATGTAGATCAGTGATTCCTAAAAAGCCCAAGATGACATCCTCAAATGTCTTGTTTCGTCTACAACTCAAAGATATTCAGTTTACTGTAATGGGAGCGTGCCTGTGTTCCCACAGGACTATGTTCTCACATTTCTAGACATTAAGACATTCTAAGACACTAAGACATTTTTGTTTTCACTGAAAATTAGGCCCTATGTTCCCATAGCCCTACGTTCCCATATTTCTAAGATTTATTTATAAATTAGGCCCTATGTTCCCACATTTCTAAGATCTTTTTCCAAAATTAGGCCCCTTTTTCCTTTTTCATAAGTTTGTATCAGATTTTATCCCCCTTTCTCCCAATTTGGTAGCCAATTACACCCAACATATTATCCAGTAGCAATGGACTACATGTGGAATATAGCCTTATTTTAAGAAAAATCTTAGAAATGTGGGAACATAGGGCTGTGGGAACATAGGGACTAATTTGCAGTGAAAAAAGAATTCTTAGAAATGTGGGAAGATAGGGCTGACCCCACTGTTACAGAGAGAAGAAACTAGAATATATATTCACATTTAACAAGCTACAATAAGAGAATTGCTTACTTTCATCTCAAAGAGACTTTTTTCCATGGAATTAAAAAAGAAAAAAACTATTATAGTATAAATATATATTATTATAGTATTCTCTGGACAATTATTTTATTAGAAAGGTACTTTGCTCAATTCATCTTAAACCCTGATCAGTCCCTCAGTGCCTGCTGCTAAAAAAACAGCCACACAGCATAATGCTGCTTACACCATGCTTCACAGTTAGGATGGTATTTTGCAGGTGATGAGCGGTGCCTGTTTTCCTCCCGACATGGCGCTTAGAATTCAGGCCAAACACTTCAATCTTGGTTTCATCAGTCTTCTTACAGTCTCAGACTCATCAAGGTGCTTCTTACAAGCTCAAAGCAGACTTTCATGCATAACTTAAGCCCAGAACTTCTTCCATGTAAAAATGATGGAGGGCACAGAGTTCTTAAGGTCCTTCAATGTAGCAAACTCTCCCCAGATCTGTGCTTTGACAGAATCCTGCCTCTGTGCTTTGCAGTTCCTTCCACCTCACAGGTTTGGCTCTGAGACGTCAGCTCTGAGACCTTATATACAGTGAGGAAAATAAGTATTTGAACACCCTGCTATTTTGCAAGTTCTCCCACTTGGAAATCATGGAGGGGTCTGAAATTGTCATCGTAGGTGCATGTCCACTGTGAGAGACATAATCTAAAAAAAAAAATCCAGAAATCACAATATGATTTTTTAACGATTTGTATGAAACAGCTGCAAATAAGTATTTGAACACCTGTCTATCAGCTAGAATTCTGACCCTCAAAGACCTGTTAGTCTGCCTTTAAAATGTCCGCCTCCACTCCATTTATTATCCTCAATTAGATGCACCTGTTTGAGGTTGTTAGCTGCATAAAGACACCTGTCCATCCCCATACAATCAGTAAGAATCCAACTTCTAACATGGCCAAGACCAAAGAGCTGTCCAAAGACACTAGAGACAAAATTGTACACCTCCAAAAGGCTGGAAAGGGCTACGGGGAAATTGCCAAGCAGCTTGGTGAAAAAAGGTCCACTGTTGGAGCAATCATTAGAAAATGGAAGAAGCTAAACATGACTGTCAATCTCCCTCTGACTGGGGCTCCATGCAAGATCTCACCTCGTGGGGTCTCAATGATCCTAAGAAAGGTGAGAAATCAACCCAGAACTACACGGGAGGAGCTGGTCAATGACCTGAAAAGAGCTGGGACCACCGTTTCCAAGGTTACTGTTGGTAATACACTAAGACGTCATGGTTTGAAATCATGCATGGCACGGAAGGTTCCCCTGCTTAAACCAGCACATGTCAAGGCCCGTCTTAAGTTTGCCAATGACCATTTGGATGATCCAAAGGAGTCATGGGAGAAAGTCATGTGGTCAGATGAGACCAAAATAGAACTTTTTGGTCATAATTCCACTAACCGTGTTTGGAGGAAGAAGAATGATGAGTACCATCCCAAGAACACCATCCCTACTGTGAAGCATGGGGGTGGTAGCATCATGCTTTGGGGGTGTTTTTCTGCACATGGGACAGGGCGACTGCACTGTATTAAGGAGAGGATGACCGGGTTCATGTATTGCGAGATTTTGGGGAACAACCTCCTTCCCTCAGTTAGAGCATTGAAGATGGGTCGAGGCTGGGTCTTCCAACATGACAATGACCCGAAGCACACAGCCAGGATAACCAAGGAGTGGCTCTGTAAGAAGCATATCAAGGTTCTGGCGTGGCCTAGCCAGTCTCCAGACCTAAACCCAATAGAGAATCTTTGGAGGGAGCTCAAACTCCGTGTTTCTCAGCGACAGCCCAGAAACCTGACTGATCTAGAGAAGATCTGTGTGGAGGAGTGGGCCAAAATCCCTCCTGCAGTGTGTGCAAACCTGGTGAAAAACTACAGGAAACGTTTGACCTCTGTACTTGCAAACAAAGGCTACTGTACCAAATATTAAAGCCCATGTTGCAAGTTAACCACCACTGTTGATTAATAGGTACATATAGCACTCAATATATGTATATCATTGTTAAAAATGTCTCAAAATAGTGTTAAAGGCCAGTTTTTGTCAGGTTTTTGTCGTTTTTGGTATTAGTGTTTTTTCTTCCGCAATTCGGTGATGACGTCACGTTGGGGAGACGTGTATCAGCCTGGTACTAGAACTATGGTGACTGACTGGGATGAGGAAGAGGGTTTTTTACTGTCCGTGAATAGCACCAAGTTAAAGTAAATGTTTTATTTATATCTAGTGACAGTGATCATGTCGTTAGTTCAGATAATTACCGGTAAACTTATCTAGATCTAGAAAATGTTAGCTAATACCGCTAGCATATTTACAGGCTAACTATAGCCAGTTAGCTTTTGTGTGTAATGTTACAAAAAAACACCTATTTTGTAGGAGCGAAGCTTAATATTTCATTCAATAAAAGTATGATACAAAAGGAGCACTAACGCCACATGTCTTGTGTTGACAACGTGGACGCAGCTCGGAAGGCAGTTGTTATACCGGTAATTAACTAGCAGTCTAAGCTAACGCTGTTGCGCTAACGTTAGCAAACGTCGGCGTATCGTTAGCTAGCTGTTTAAACTTGTGAAAAGCCGAATAGCATCCCCGTCCAAGCTGCCTTTCACTTCCCCCCCAATATTATTATACACATAATAAAGACACATTGACTCGGTCGAGACCAAAAGCCATATTTTTCCAGATCAGCGGCAGAAACCGTGACCGGGACAGTGAACCGAGACGGGGCTTTCGCCTGTCGTCTCCCCAACGTGACATCATGCAATGCATTGTGGGGGAAAGACAAACCGCTGTAAAATAGTACCTACTTTTTCGTATTGTATTCTGTTTTGTGATACCTAACAACATCAAATACATGAATAACAGTTTAAATGTTTATTACCAACAAGCAATTACCACAAATTCGTTGGAAAATTAAACTTGCAACATGGACTTTAACATTGATTTTCTCAGGTGTTCAAATACTTATTTGCAGCTGTATCATACAAATAAATAGTTAAAAAATCATACATTGTGATTTCTGGATTTTTTTTTTTTAGATTATGTCTCTCACAGTGGACATACACCTACGATGACAATTTCAGACCCCTCCATGATTTCCAAGTGGGAGAACTTGCAAAATAGCAAGGTGTTCAAATACTTATTTTCCTCACTGTAGACAGGTGTGTGTGCCTTTCCAAATCATGGCCAATCAAAGCCCAATGGTCCCACAGCCCTATCTTCCCACATTTCTTGAAGATTTTTCTTCAAATTAGGCCCTATGTTCAGGGTTAGGGTTAACCCTAGAAAATGTGGGAATATAGGGCCTGATTTTGAAGAAATCTTAGAAATGTGGGAACATAGGGCTGTGAGAAAATAGGGCCTAATTTTGAAAAACAATTCTTAGAAATGTGGGAACATAGGGCTGTGGGAACATAGGTTTGTCTCGCATTTCCCTGCTCATTTCCGGGTGCACCTCCTCTGAACAACATGAAATCAAGAGGAGGGTTAACTTCCCTGCCCTTCCTCGTTGTTGTAGTTCAGGTTTTAAAAGATGCATTTACTGAAGTTTGTGATGTGGGAAAAACAAATTACATCTCTCTCAAACCTTAAAATCTGGGTTATATCAGTGTCACACAAACGCGTCAGCACTTACTCTATCAACTAACTACTCAAAAGACACTAAACTGATAACATAGCACAGACGTGAACTAACCACAGTCAGTTGCCTCATTTATGGACTAACGGCATAAACGTTAATCAAAGTGTCAAAGTATATTTTGTGTACATTAAAAGGCACTGAGTGAAATTCTTTTTCATCTAAATTTTAAATTAAGGGCCTATCATTCCCATATATTAACGACATAACTGCAGAATGAATATAGAGGAAACACAATAGATATTTGACGATATTTTTGGCATTAAAAAAACATTCTGGCCTGGCGGGGGTCCTGGTTGGCCTGGCGGCACCTCCAGGCCTGTACAATTATAGGGAAAACACTGAACTTCAACAAAATGTGAAAAGGTCTGAATACTTCCTGAATTGCTCTGTGCAGTTCCCAGTGTGAACGTTAAGGTGTGAGGTGTCTAACAAAAACAAGCACAGTCAGCAAATCTTTTTTTAGAGAGTGAGGACCCCTCGTCAGCTTTTACTGTAGATACAGTTAGCAGTTCATACAGCACATTATATAAGACTTGGGCAACAGAAAAGCACGGTACGTAACGGTAACTAAGGACAGAGAGGCATTACAAACTGTTGCAACTCAGGTTAAAAACCCGACACAAGTGTACACAACATTTAACAGATACTGATGGACCTGAAGGTTTATAATTGTTAAATAATAATACAGAAAAAAACACATCAAAAATACATTACCTTTCTCTACTTTTCAAACATCTGACAAGTGAAAATAATTACATCTCAAAAAAATCCTTAGAATCAATTTGAACTATTTTCAAACAGATTTTTGACCAGGTCTTTACTCTGCCATCCCACTGTATTACCTGACACAGTTTGGTCCCATTTACAAACAACACACATCTCACAAAAACTACCTTTCTGACGTCATGTTATCCCATGTGTCCGAGCATGAGTTCCTCCCACGTCATCTCCCATTTCAAAGCCATACAATGTGTCCTTTTTAAATTCAGCACATGGATGCTGACCTTTTTTCCCAGTCAGCAGTTGCTTTTCATGATAAGTCTGACTCGTGATGTGAATGTGGTCCTTCTCAAACAGATTCTTGGAGAGGAGCTGCTTCTGGATCCTGCTGTTGCCGTTAACTGATCGAAAGGGTCCATTGTTGTATAAGGTGCATTTTCAGACCCTATAGACGCTCAGTGAGTGACCCAGATCAGTTGCTTGGTACACCTATGGGTTTGTTGCCAGTTGGTCTTTAGGACTTATAACCCTATATAAGACATGAAACACGCTGAGGGTTTAAAACCAGAACTGCTCAGCTGCAGACAACAGACGGCAGTGGTGGGAGAGACAACAAAGTTACATAAAGCTACCCCAAAGGCCAATGTTTGAAGGTTTTGGTCTTGTCTCGGAATCGACCGCATTTTTACTCGGTCTCAGGTAAAGAGGACTCAGGATTTTATTTCAAGATCGGTCAAGACCACAACTGCCTTTTGATTCTTTTACCGGCATTTCTCATGATACACTTATTAAAGGTAAATGAAGAAGAATCTTAATTTTGTTTTGTGAGTGATTTTTATGGGAACGTTGATCTTTCAGACCAGTTTGAGGAGTGCCTATGGTTAGCATTTTTCCACATTTATCGTGTCATGCAGCGTGGGACTCGCACTCGCACTGGTCTCAAACCCTAAAAGTCTTGGTCTTGTCTCGGCCTCGCCCTGCCTTGGTTTTGGTCTTGGCTCGGTCTCAACCCCCCCAAAGTTTCGGTCTTGTCTCTGTCTCGATACACTTTTGGTCTGGGGTGATGACTTGGTCTCGGTTTAGGTGGTCTTGACCACAACACTGCCAGAAGCAGAGCGAGCCACAATCACTGAAACACCTAGGCTGTCTTCACCCGAAAAACGCCCCCATAGGTCGTTTGTGCAAGCAGCAATTATGACTTATATTTACGTTTATAATAGCAGCGTCTTGACAGGAGCAAAGCTGGAAGTAAGGTGAAGAACTATTAAGGCCTTTACACACGTCAATGGATTTTTTGTTTTTTTAGTCATGACTACTTCTCACAGAACGCAATAAAGCGATGTGATTGTTTTAGAAATTTCGGTATCATTCTCATTTTCATTGAAAAATGAAAAGAAATGATTAGGATCAGGATCCATACCAAACAAAGATTTGTTCTTTAGTCTGTAGGATCTGATTTGTAGGCCAGTACATCTCTGCAGCACCACAATACTTCATTCAGAATGGTTTGACAAATATTTTGCCTTTAACAAATATTAACACTAGTCCATATTGCGATTTCGACAAAATTGCGATTAATTGTGCATCCCCAAATTAGAGGGATGAAATAAATGACCTATAGAGACGCATCGCGTCATACTCTGAAAGCCACACCCATCTCTCCATTGACTTGTATCGCGTAAAGGTGTCCTTCTCGTCAATTTTGTCAGCTAGCAAACAACAGAAAAATGCCTAAAAGCTGCTGTGTGGTGATATTCACCACCAACAAGTTTTTATAATATGCTGACCCAAAATGCTGAGCTTTTATGAAGACAAAAGTGCATACAGAGGTGAGGAATCAGCAGAGAGAATGCGGGCTCCTGACACTAAGGTAATTATGTCCGACGTTAGGTTTGCAGCAAGCATTTTGATACCAAGTCGAATATCCGAATGTCAGTTTTAGCTTAACCATATGTCTTTAAGTTGGGCTGACACACATAACGTTGGACATAACGTTAGCTTAGCGTCAGGATCCCACAGGCTCTCCATTCTCTCTGCTGATTCCTCCCATCTGTATCATGTCTGTCTTCATAAAAGCTCAGTTCTTAGGTTCGGCAGCTTATATAAACTTAAGTAATGGGTTCTGTACATTGTTGGTGGTAAATATCACCAATACAGCAGCTTTTAAGCATTCTTCTGTTGTTTGCTAGCAGACGAAAGTGACGAATTAGGAAAGCGTCACGCAACACAAGTCAACGGAGAGCAGCAAGTTCTTTTCCACTCAGTTGGGGGCGGGACTTAAATGCGCTCAGTCTCTATATTGTCGTATGGACTTGTTGGAAACATCTCAATACCCAAATAACTAGTCTATTATAGTTATAGTTCTAGACTGGTCTATTCACCTATAGGTTAACAACAGAACAGGACATCCAGAAGCAGGTGGCTTCCTGCTTCATATTCTCCACGACACTCAAACAGAACAAACAAATAAAACACTGAACTGTCAATCAACAGCTCTGGTTCAACCATACCGTGATATTACAACATTTAAAACAAAATGAACAAAAATTCTGCTGCAGCCTTTTTGTTCATTAAAACAGGCAGCAATGTCAAAAAACAATCTAAATCTCATGACACATGATAGCATCCTTCTCACCGCGAAGCTTTACATCCTGACAGTGTGCCGCAAACAAAGCTAAATGATACAAAACATGCCTATGCCTTCATGAAAATAGATTTCAAACAGTGACATCAAAATGAACACAATATTAAAACCATACATCTCCATTCTTTAGTGACCTCCAGAAATAAATTTGCGTATTTTCAATGACACCGTTCGGTCTTTTATTTTATTTTTTGAATATTATCATCATACTTCCCTCTCTGTTTTTCTGTACCTCACACACAATGATGTAATATTATGTGATTATTGAATCCATGTAATTTGAGGATTTGAAATTTGAACTGAAGCCTATTTTTCTGTTCAACTCAATTTAACCGGCTTAATGCAGACGTGCTCTCAGTTTATTCTCCACCATTTAATAGAGGCTCATTGAACAGCGTGTACAAAAGTTAACGTCAATGATGGGTGAATACCAGCCACCCAGTAACAGCCTTTCTGCCAATTTTGATCAGTGGCCACTCGCGGTATTGCAACGAGAAATCCCCCTGTGGCCCAAAAAGGCCACTATTGTAAAAGAGACGTCTGTAAAACTGCTGCCAGGATACCTTGAATTACAAACAATGTCAGTTAGGACTATTTCTATTGTGAATTTTTAATCCACGGACTTTCGTATTTGGAAAAACTCAATCTAAAGTCTCTGGGCCCAGCGGGAGAAACATTACTGCGTATATTCAGCGGGCCACATATCACGGAGGTTAACCCGGAAGCTTAGAAATGTTTTTTGGCGAATGCGCCACTGAACAACTCTCATAGGAATAAACAGGGCTCTGCCATTAACACTGTATTTACGTCTTTAGTGCATCCATAGCAAATACCTGGCAATCTGGTTAATAAATAGTCATATTGACAATAATAATTACCTGAGCAAAGCAGCAACCTATTATAACTTTACATTTTTTGGTGATAGAAGGTTTCTGAGAATATTGATTGGTATAATTTCAATGGTATGGGACCAGAAATATTAAAACACTTCATTTAAGAAATTCATTTGAGCAGTAAAGTTCATCGAAGGATGACACGATAAGTTAACTTCTTATAAGTGACATCCAAAATATAATGGTCATCACCAGGGTTGTCTTGTAATAGAGCGAACACCGACAATATGCAAATAAAAATATTCCTCTGTAGCTGCTGCGTGGGGGAAGTTCTCATATTATCTGCTGCAAATTAAAAAAAGTTCTACATCGACAAACTGATGAGTCCAACCCCAACATAACAATACAAACTGCATTAGAGTCCATGATAATGTCACTCCAGGCCGAAGCCCTCAGCGTTGGATATGGCGATGGTGAGTTTGTGTTTGAGCTCCTTCCTGGTGCGGTACATAGGGAGACAGATCTGATTAAAACAGGTGTGAGAGATCGGCAACCTGCAGAGACACAAAGAGAGAGGACATTAGTTATGCAAATCATAACTTTGATATGTCTTTAAAAATGTAACTGTGAAAATCTGTGTTAACCACATCTAATAAAAAAAAACAAGTCCTCCAAACCATAAGACGATATAAGTTTGTTTATTCCTTGAACTAATAAGTTCCACAGGAGCATATTTAAACCAGAGAAACGGTCGTAGTCTGGTTAGGTTTAGGCACAAAAACTACTTAGTTACATTAAGTTTAGAAAAAGATGGTCTGGGTTCAAATAAGACGTTACTTCACTTTCTAAAGGTTACGCATGTGACGCTGAACATCTGTTCTTAGTTTACTTTTATTTTCACACAGGACATGAACCCCAGTCTCCTGGGTGAAAGTCCTGTGTTTCCACCACCCCAATCTGCCTCCTTACGAGGAACTTGGCGCTCTTATACTTGCTCACTTTTCTCCACGTCATAACTACTACGACGACTAGAGGGCGCCGTCTTTATAAAACGTAAATATGAGTCATTGCTGCTTGAACAAACGATTTATGGGAGTGTTATTTTGGGGGATGACAGTGTCAGAAGCTTAGGGACTTGGGAACGCATTATGTGAAGGTGGGTCCTCACAAGGACAGACAAACGTTTGGGTGTGTGTGTCCATTCGCTGACCCAGATTCACGGTCTTAGCTGTTAAAGTTAGCGTGTAATCTCCTGCAGACTTTGATTACAGTCAGTTCAGTACGATGCACGGAGACGAGAGAGAACGGTTACAGTGCTAGGGTTGGGCATCGTTTTGATTCTAACAATTCTGATTCCAAAAAAAAAGGGTAGGACCCAAGAGAATTTACTTATTTTGTTTATTCTTGCTTTTTCTTAAAGTGAAATTCTTTCTGTCTTGTATTTTAAGTTTTGTGTTAGTTTTTTTGTATGTTGTTAAATAAAACCATTAATTCATTCAAATTAAAAGTTATGTGTAAGACAAGCTTCTATGTCTCGTTGTGGTGGTTCAGTGTAGCCAAAAGAAGCAAGTCTTTCTTTTTTTTTTCTCTTTTTAAAGTGCTCATATTATGCTTTTGGGGTTTTTCCTTCCCTTTATTATGTTATATATCTTTTTGAGCCCAAAGTCCCCCCCAAAGGGACTTACCATCTCCAACAGAAAACACTGTTCACCAACTGCTCCAAACAGCTCTATTGTAGTCCAGCCTTTACTTCAGAGACAAACGTGGTCACTTTGGAACACACGTTATAATGCTCGCCTAGCTGCTAGCATGGTACACCCTCATACTCTGCTTCTGACTGGCTAGTAGTCCTTACCTAGGTACTGTCAGGGCACGCCCTCATACTCTGCTTCTGACTGGCTAGTAGTCCTTACCTAACTACTGCACATGTGCGACTCCCAACAAAGATGGAACAGAAGTCCGATGTCTCACTCTGTAGCTAAAACAGAGAGCTCAACACACAGGGTGAAAAGAGGAGCTGCAGGAATGTGCAGTACAACAAACAATATGGTGTTTTTTGAAAATGTAACTACGTTAACCTATTCTGATATAACCTCTAAATACAATTATGAACTTGAAAATTAGCATAATATGAGCACTTTAAAGATTATTTTAGGGGGCTTTTCCCTTTATTTGATAGTGACAGTGGATAGACAGGAAAGGTGGGAGAGAGATGGTGAATGACATGCACCAAAGGGCCGGAGGTCGGACTCGAACCCGGGCCGCTGCAAAGGACTCAGCCTATATGGGGCGCACGGTCTTACTGGGTGAGCTAGAGGCCGCTCCGAGAAGCAAGTCATTCTTTGTACTTGCACTATGTTTAATGTACAAAGTCGTCAGAAGCAGATCTCTCAGTTTTTCTGGAACCTACCAGTCAGTTGGAACGTCGATCTTGGAGATTTTGAAGTTGAGGTCGGCCATTCCTCCAACGGGAACGCGGTCACTTCCTGTGGCGAAGTGGAGCAGCTTCTTCTGTAGCTCCAGAGGGAAGGCCAACACCACGTCCCAGAAACACCTGGTGCAACACATAAACTGTATATGTATCACATTTGCTGCAAAAGAGGCCTCAGTGTGACCAGGATGAGAGCTACAAATACAAATGTGCTTCTTGAAAACGTTAAATTTGAAGATTGTACTCGGAACAAGAACAACAAAACCTTTCCAAAACCAGGATGTTTGAATTAGGGCTGCAACTAACGATTATAATCTCACTGTCGATTAATCTGTGGACCACGTTCTCATTAGGAGCTGAGCCCCACTAAACGTCTGATCCTAGAATCGCCACTGCAGAGGAGTGAAGAAACTAGAAAATATTTTTACGTTAATCTTGATCGCTATAAATATGCGAGTACAGTCGATAGACAAAAAAAGCAGAATCGAGCAAAATCTGTGCAGTTAACATGGAGTAGCTGCAGCTACGTCTACGAGCTTCCACTTAGCTAAAACGGCAGTGGTCGGGGCAAGTTTTAGAGTGCCTTTATGCCTCTTATCAGACACAAAATGCCCCTCCGTGACAACAATATGCATTTTAAACTCTGACATTTTTTAAATTCACCTACCCTGTCTCTATCCTGCCAGTACCTAGTACACGCATATTTATAGCAATCAAGATTAACTTAAAAATTGGCCGGAATTCTCCTTTAACAGACTGGAATCAGAGAATTTTTCTGTTTTCCCATCAAACAATTACTCAAACTGATTAATCGATAGTATAGTTGCCGATTATTTTAACAGTTGATAACTAATCTTTGCAGGTCTAGTTTGCATTGAAAGAGTTTCTCAAAGTACAAAAACAAACAAGACAGACAGAAAGACAGACAGACAGACACACAAACACACACACAGACAGGCAGGCGCACACACCCACACACACACACACACACAAACACACAGACAGACAGTAGTGAAGTTGTGTAACAGTCCTGCAGCTGTCAGCACCGTGCTGAGTTACATTATCTGTGGCTGACAAGTATTGGCTCAGACTGAATGACATCTATGTGTGTGTGTGTGTGTGTGTGTGTGTGTATGTGTGTGTGTGAGATAGAGAGTTGCTTCCTGTTACAAAATGAATGCCTTGCATACAAACATTTTCAGGCTAAACACACTGTAAACCCTTTAGTGAGTCATCGCTGACTTTCACATGAACACATGAATTTGATTTTCAACTTCTTCCAAACAGGGATCAGTGTATACAATGTATCTATGGGAGTGTATTAAAAGGAAATGGGAGGTGATTGGTGTGCATGGTGTCAGTAAACAGGAAGTGCAGGCCTCTTACCGGACGGTGGTCTCGGTTTTGCTGTATCCTTCATACTGAGCGGCTTTCTGCAGAGCGCTCATGTCGAGCTCTGGACTCCCGCACACCAACATCTCCACCTCCTCCGGCCGCAGCAGCTGCAAAACAAGACACACATCAGAAACACACACTACTGACAGAGTTCACCGCAAGTCTCAATTCAGACTTTTTGCTCAGATCCGATTTTTTTGTTTGGCTCTTCACATGATCTTTTAAAACGTGGCCTATATCAGATTCCAGTGTGAATTGTTTGCGGTTTCAAACTGACCCGCATGCGCAAAAGAACAATAACAATGACATCAGACGCAGCACGCTGTTGCACTAAAGTTAGGGAAGTAATGGAGGAAGTCAGCATTTTCGCTTTTATTTCAAAATGTTTGTGCAATGGCAGCCGTAACATTAATGAGCAGGTGCTGAGGAGGAGAAGAATGAAGAGAAAGAGAGACAAATTGGCTATTATTTTGGCCTTTTGCGGGGTTATGGCTACATATTCACTACAGAGGTCTGTGTTAGGGTTGGGTAACCTTAGGTAACCTCACTCTCCCTCCATTGACTTGCTCCATCACTGTTCTCCATTTTGTAGGCCTAGTCAAGTTTTGAACCCTACTGCCCCTGTATCAAAGAAAAAAAATCTAATCAATATCTTTTTTTACAACTTTTAAACAAGCCAAGTGTAAAGCTGCAAAGATAATTTGATTAGTTGCCAACTATTAAATTAATCCCCAACTATTTTGATAATTGATTAATCGGTTTGAATCATTTTTTCTATGATGAAAAAAGTAAAACTTCTCTGATGTCAGCTTGTTAAATGTGAATATTGTTCTAGTTTCTTCTCTCCTCTGTGACAGTGAACGGAATATCTTTGAGTTGTGGACAAAAAAGACATTTGAGGACGTCATCTTGGGCTTTTTGGGAATCACTGATCATCATTTTTCACAATTTTCTGACATTTTAGAGACCAAACAACTAATCCATTAATCAAGGAAATAATCCACAGATTAATCAAGAATGAAAATCAATCGTTAGTTGCACCCCTAGCCAGGTGTTCACATTTTTTTTTTATGTACAGCGATATACAATCAGTGTTGTCATTATCTCACATATGAGAACCTCCAACCCCGAGCTCAACCCACAGAGATACAGCCATGACCAAGCGTTTCTGAAAACAGCTGGACGGACGCAACATCCGCTGTTCTGCAGAACTTCCACGAAAACACGTCAGCCGTCGAACGCAACAATCGCTTCCGCTGCTTGAATGGCGTAGAAAAAATTAATAAGTCATGCAAGAGCGACACGACCAGTAAACTAAGAGAGGAAACAGGAAGTCCGGCCGCATCACAGATAAAGAGTTAAACTGCCAAAACACAAGTTCAAGTGGGGAAAGTCCGTTTCTTATTTACAACCAGACAAAAAAAAGGGAAACTGCATTTCAGATTTTGTGAGCCACCTTAATGTCTTACTCTTTGGGCAGGTCTGCTCACAGGAGGAATCTGACTCTGCAGGTCCCTCATTGTAGGTAACACAACACCCAAGAGCTAATTGTAAAAGTACATGCCTGTACAGCTTAAAACTGACACACCCACACAACCACACACCCGCACACAAACACACACACACACATCCTGAGACATCAGACATTGTGGACGTGACTGAGTGATCGCATGCAAACAGAAGAGGCAGACAGAAGCATGCAGAATAAAAAACAGAAGGACGTAACGTAAAGAAGCAGAAGTTTGCCCCCCAAGTTGAGCTTTGAATGCATTTTGATTCAAATATACTGTAAATAGGTAGCTATACTTAAAGTTAAAGTGTGATATTTGTAAAGTATATATAGCAGAGCTTGTTCGTTATGGAGATTTTTTAATAGGCCCCAAAAAACTAGCTAACTTGTTTAGGATCTGGAGGTGTTATTGGGTAGAATAGAATTGAATTGCCATTTGCACAGCTAGTCAGCTGTCAGCTCACAGTCAGCTCTACAAAAATATAATAATCAAAACAATACAAATACACTAAAATATAAAGCTATATAAATGTATTTCTTTTTTTATAAAATGGAGCTCAGCCTAATTTCTTTCAGGAAGACTTCTAAATAACTTCAATCACCACTATCTCTTCCTAAAACTATTCAGCAGTTAGGAGGCGTTCACTTTTCCGTAAACTAACCAAAATTGGCCACGAAATTCATGATCCTATCACAGCATGACATCCTGCTTTAAATGTCTTCTCTCCTTGCTATCAGCTGTCTTTTCAGGCAAACGTGCAACCCTCCTCCTCCCCTTCCACCTCTTGTCATCGTCAACCAGTCCCTTTCCAGCAGACAGCTCCTTCATCCATCGGGGAGGGGGGGGGATATGTCTGGCTTCTCTACCCTTTTAAACTATTTTTAACAATGAAGTCTAATCCCCATAGACGCTGTACATTTCATATTATGCTTATGTACAATCAATCTTTGCATATCTGCAACGAAGTCTCTCCTGATTGAAATATAAAGTAGAAGAACGATATTAAATAGTAAAAACAGCAGTAAAACATAAGATAAATGAAATTATAATTGCAAAAGTGCACTGGAAAAATACACTGAGATATTATTGCACCCCAGGTTTTTCACACATTGCACACACATAGGGTCCTATCTCGCACCCAGTGCAGCTCAAAGCCCGACGCAAGTGTCTTTGCTAGTTTAAGACCAACACAGTTAGTTGTCAGTTTCCCATCCAGCACCCACGAGCACCTGCGCCCATCTGTGCTCCCATGGGCGTGCTGATCTTACAGGGAGGTGTGTTCAGGTGCATTCTGGGCTTATTGCTATCTTGAGGCAGCGGGAAGTGATTGCGCCATTGACCAACAAAAACCTGGACTAAAGTCAATAGCGCAGCATTTCATTGTTATTTTAACAACAAATTAATAAAATGCTGCTAGGCACAGTGCGCGCACACTATGCTTGTTACACACACAGGGATGCACAGCATCACACACACATGCAAAAGATTACAAATAAAAATATTACGGTGCAAATCCGACATCATAACAGCAATGCCCCAAGGTCCAAACGCGCCTGGCTTTTACAGGGAATGGGAGATGATCTCTGATTGGTTGATTGCATGTTACACCCAAAACACACCTCTGATTAATGAAGACACTAAGTACAACCCTTTAGAACCAGGCGCCTGGCGCACAGAGCCTTTTTTCCGCCGTCAAACTAAACGCACCTGCGCCATGAGCTTCCTCGGATCGTTAAAATAGGGCCCTTTGTGTCATGTTACTGCGCGCTGAATTATTTTTTCACAGCTATTATTGCAGGTGTGGGTGTGATTCGGTCTTAATTACAGAGCCACAGAGATCAATTGTCAACTCAAACATGATATAGGAAAGCTGTTTTTTCAAACTGTATGATGAAAAGGAGGCAACAAGCAGGTTGGTTATTATCTGGCCCGCTGAGACTTAAGTCCTCATGGTTTCAGTCTCAACAGTTTAGATCAGCTTTTCCCTTCTCTGACCTAGATTCAAGCTCTCAACTGATAAACTGCAGTCCAACTGTCTGATTGTCCGACTGTTCTGCGGTCAGACACAGAGTTTCCCTCTGCTGCCTGTACTTAAGGGGGCCGGTGTTTTAACCCAAACCACAATCTTTTTTCTAATCTTATCTAGTCGATTTGGTGTCCAAACCTAATTGTAGTCGCCGCATGAAGCTAACCTTTTGTCGGCTACACTCAACGGTGACTGCCGATGAAACGACTGTCGCTTCCTGGCTCACAGTCAACCTTTTCTGAGCTAAATTTAACAGTGACGTGACCGGCCGGCCGGCGCGATAGCATTGTAGGATATCAAACGAACTGTTGTGCATACAGTAAGTTTTCGTACGATTTCATTTGAACCCGTTAATGAGAATGCGTTGAGACATGATATAGGAGAGTTGTTTTTTCAAACTGTGTGATGATGGAACATGTGTACGTTCAAAGGTTGTTTTAGTCGTGCAACAGAAAACTCTGATTGGACAGATAGTCTAGCTAGCTGTCTGGATTTACCCTGCAGAGATCTGAGGAGCAGCTAACCAAAGAAAGAGGAAGGTGACGGACATCCGGCAGAATGTCCGGCGCCACCGGAGCAATCGATATAGACTATGTCAACTGTAACACCTGAACACCTATGTAAGAGTGGGGGAAAAAGCTAGTCAGCATGCGAGCACAGAAGTGTAAACAGCTAAAAGTAATGACTAAACTGTTCAAATGATTAGCTTAAACTAATTTCAATGGGTAAATAGTTGAAACGTTCAGCTTTACTACAAGTAGTAGTAGCCTAACGTAAGATTGACAGTTCAATTGTACGTGAAAATTAACATATCCACTTTTATATAATGAATAGTGGAACATAAATTGGGAATCGATGACAGGGTACATAAGTTCATCTGATAGGGCTGTGGGGGGACTTCGATATAAAAATGTTGGGAACCACTGACGTAAGGAACAAAAGATAGACTTTTTATATTTGCAGGTTGGATGCATGTTGGTCTACTGTGTAGTAGGGTTTAATCCCGGGAAACGGGATTCCCAGGAAATCTGATCAAAACCGTTTCCCGGGAAAGGTTATGACGGGAAACAAAATAAAAAAAGGCAAGGAGTACGTGTCTATTATTATCATACGGTAACGTTGATGCAGGCGACAGTAGCTACGGTAATACAGGCTCCCTAAATCATTACACAGGCTCACTACATTCATTCATTAAAGAAGAAGAAGTTCATTACACAGCACGCACTACGCAGCTGGGCTACCTAACTCCGTTAAGGATGTCTGCGGCCAGCTTTGTTGGGAGCATTTTGAAAGACTGGACAATGAAACAGCTCAGTGCAAGTTGTGTGACCGGTTTATAAGGTGTTCCGGGGAGTCGACAACCGGATTGTGCAGACATTTAGAATCTCAGCATGACAAAGTTCCCGAAGAAAACCCACCGAAAGTTTCAAAACGTCCGAGAACAAAAGAAATATATATAATATAACGTAATGGTTTAGGAATCATTCAATGGTTTACTTAAGCATATTTCATTAGTTTTTATAATAGATTTCTATAAAACATTGATTATATAAGGGTTGCCTAGATTTTCAGAAGACAAGTCCCAGACATTCCACCTGGCATCTCATAATTAGCGCTGCAGCACGCAGCTCACTTGATCACGCAGCAGAATTGATCATTGCAAACTGTGTTGATGATGGACATAAACTGTGTTCTTTAGTCCTAAAAATGATACAAATAATATAAAAAATATCAGTTTGGGATTTTGGGAACACATATTTGAATGATATCAATACATTACTTGGGCTAAAAACAAACCAAAGAAAAACAGCCATTTCCCAGGATTCCCGGAATATGGGCTGTCTATTTAAAATAAAAATAAAATAAAAATATTAAACCCTACTGTGTAGGCCTATATTTGGGTCCCTTAGGGGCCTTTGACCCTTTTCAGAGTCCTCAGAGTTCAACAAACTACAACATGAGTCAGCAGCTCTTTATCAGAGAGAGCCACCATTTAGCTAAGGACGAAGACAAACAGAATTTACTGCCTAAGCTCCATTTTTGGGCAACGGTCTTTGTCCATGATGGAGGAAGTGAAGGAACGATTCCAAAAAAATGTGATTCACATTCTGATGTCATCAGTAACTTCCAACTAAAACACAACAAAGACTAAAGATAAGTAATGTGTTCTCTGTTACTCTACAGGAAGTGATTTACTCTACTACAATTGTTGTTTGAGGACATTTACATTTGCAGTTTAATGGACAAATGGCTGAAACATTCAGCTTTACTACAGATACAGTTATCCATTTGGAACATACATTGGGAATCGATGACGGGGTAAGTAAGTTAATCTGATAGGGCTGTGGGGGGTACTTCGGTACAGACAGGTTTATCTTGAAACAAGCTTGAGGAATGCTGCTGAAATCATTCAGCAGGCGTGTTTTGGTTCAGTACAGTCTGCCGAGTCATTTCTGCAGAGTGAGCAGTTGTTAATGATGTCTGTTCTTCAAATTGATAAAATATTTGTTCACAGTGATTAAGTAAAGAGAGGGTTGATAACATCTGATGTACTGTGAACGATGTGACTGAGTAAAGTAGTAATGTCATACCCTCTCCAGTCTGTGACCATCTCTGTGCATCCATACCAGAACTCAACCAATTCTGGATTTCTGAGGCCAATACAAATCAGAACTGATATTATAACATCAAAATCTATCAACAATCTAATGGAAAAAGGTAATTGTGAACAGTAAAGTCTACTTGTGTTTTGTTGGGGGGGGGTTAACAACACAACAGGACGTCACACAAATGGGCTGTTTCAAGTGCCACGAAATAGCATAGCTTTAGCTCAACGGTCCAACCAATAATTACTTACATAATTACAGTTAGGCACATAAACAAAATTAACCATTACCAGTGGCGGCTGCTGGTCATTCAAAGAGGGAAGCTCCATTTTTGGCCTACATCATACAAATTGTCCATTTATTTATGTTAATATTATAATATATATATATATATATATATATATATATATATATATATATACACACACACACACATAAATAATAGTAATGCAATAATTTAATTATATAATAACAAATAATAATGTAATTATTATAATAATTTATAATATCCATGGGAAGGTTTCATCAAGAGGAATGGCCAGAAGTATTTTCTTTGTCACAGCACAGCCAGCTAACTTTGTCCTACCAGGAGAGCTGAACAGACCTGGTACTTTGCCCTGTCTTTTGCACTAAATCAATCTTAGTGTTGATCTAACTCTGCTGTTTAATTCTAAGTTTCTCCTCGTAAGGAAGACTTTCAAATGGCTTCGCCAAAATCAGGTCGACAATATTAGCATTGTCTGCCATCGGGTGCAGTTTGCTAGCTGGCTAGCCTACTGTATGAATGAATGAATGAATGAACAAACGATCTAACAAAACGATATTAAACTTGAAGGAGGAAATGTAGGAATTGGGTTAAACTGAAACAAGGAATGTGGTGTATAATTGTATGAAATGTATGATGAAAATTGGCTAGCAATTTCGCCAGGCAAATACCAAGAAACAGGTTGCAGCAGTTCGTCTTTCAACTAGACTTGTAAAATCCGCGATGGGACTGAGGAGCTGAGCTCTGCTTGAAGTGGAACAGCTTCGGCGACTTTTTATAGGACAAAATCGCTGTCAATCAAAAGGAGATACAGTCCTCCAATCATCACGCAGAAGCCCAGCGTCCAGGCCAGCCCACTGCTCCATTGACCCCCAGAGACGCTGAGCGTCCGTGGGCGGGACATAATCGCAGCGTTTATCCAATGACCGTCTAGTTTCGAAGCGCTGAAAAAAACTGCTCAAAGCAGTCCCATTGAAGTCAACGGACGCTGGGCTTCAACGGGGAAATGCACTGAGACGCTACGGGAATGTATGAGAAGGAAATCGAGTCAGCTAATTCTGAACCAACTCGTCTTCGAGATAAACGTATTCTAACGCATTTTAGTCAATAAAATGTTAACACAATAGTACATATTTGAACATTTAAATTTTAGACATTTTAGGGGAAGCTGAGCTTCCCTTGCAGTCTTAAAGAAATTGCCACTGACCATTACCATCTACAGTCATATACCATCTACAGTCATATTCCTTAAGACCTTAGCTAATGTTAGCAGTTAATTGTGGTTAAACAAAGATACCGTGATTACCTTACATTATTTAATAAGTTACAGGCCTACATACAACCAAGTTGTTGTTGCTCTACGTACAAACACTTACTGATATATCTGTCAGAAGCTACAATAGCAGTTGGTTGGCTTAGTTTCAGGCTTAAAATGCTTACACATTTGCCATGTAACGTGTTTTTGCCCTGAACTGAGCTAACTGGTTAATGGATGCCATTCGATTTGCCTATAAAATGCTATGTAATGTCAGCAAGTAGTGCACACCATGGACCTACACTAACATGCTTGCAAGCTTTAGCACAATTTGTTTGAAAAGACATAAAAAAACATTTTTTTATATTGTATATTGTTATATTTGTGCAACAAACAAGCAAATCACACACACACACACACACACACACACACACACACACACACACACACACACACACACACACACACACACACACACACACACATTCACTCTGTGGACTCACCATGAGCGCATCAGAGGCACACACACTGTGGAAGCCGTGGTAGAAGGCAGCAAACTGTTTATAAATGGATTTGTTCAGCAGGAAGTCGACGTACAGCTGGATGTACTCTGTGGAGAGAGAAGAAACAACATTGTGATTTTCAATATTCCATTGCAAACTTTTCCCCATTCACCCTCCAGTCTTGGCCCTTCCATTCAACACACAGGGTGTGGGGGGGACGGACACTGGCACAGAGCTGGACCTGGATGGCAACACGAGCTGCTCGATGGAAAATGAGGCTTCATAAAAGAAATAAAGCTGACTTTAAATGTCTTAAAAAGAACAAAGAAGCGTTTGAGCTGAGCCAGGGCTCCGTGTTGACACAAGAGGGTTTCAACAGTCACTGTGTATTAGGCCGGCGACAGACTGGAGTCGTGGCGTGAGCGTGGCGTTTCTGTTGCGTGTCAGCATCGTGGATTTGTCTTTACACACCAGAAACGTGTCTGACGCAGCGCTGCTGCTCCAAGCCTTGTCTGGACACATGGATGTCTCCCATTGATTTACTGCACTCAAGCAGTAGTATACTTCATGTTAAACATAAATATATACTGATCTGATTACAGCAAAGACAACGTCGGCAGTATTGACGGCAACATAGGCTACAGAATATTTTGTTCTGTATTGACAGATGCAATATTTTTTTTAATTACATTTATATCTGCATGTATGTCAAAACCTAGAGACTTTCAAACTTCAACATGTCATTTATTAATATGTATTTGTGTCAAAATGACATATAAACATCTTTTCCTATTCTATTTTGCCTGGAAACGCTTCCAACACGCTTGCGCGTTGCGTGAAAAACAGGCGTCGGTCCTATTTCTAGCATGCACGCGTTTTCGCCGTGGCTCGAGCCGCGCCTGAGACGTGCGTGTCACGCAGGCTGTGTGCAAGCTCTAACCTGTTAACATGGGAGCCAAAATCAAAAACGGACACGCCACGCAGCTGACACGCTCACGCCACGCATCCAGTCTGTCACCGGGCCTTACAATCTTCACACACACTACTGCAGCTTTCACCGTCTGTACGCAATGCATGTTGCACCAAGTGCTTTGTATTAAACTCAGTAAAAAAATAGTGGGTGCTTTTGTATTGTATATTGTAATCGCCATTGAGTCCAGCTCCTCCCCCCTCCCCACACCCCACAATGTTCCTGGCCTTGCGGATCAGCTTGTTAAGTCGGTTGGCGTCTGCTACCCTAAGCCTGCTTCCCCAGCACACAGAACTGGCCACCGTCGACTCATTGAACATCCTCATGTGGTCAGCCTTCTCAGAAAATCAGTTATGGGTAGTACTTTGTGTCTGTTTGGTTGATCTGCTCCAGGGACGGACTGGGACTAAAAAACAGCCCTGGACTTTGACTAGGCCTGGCCCAAAGCAATCGGCGCGCGGAAACTCGACAACAACAATAATAATGCCTGCCGCCTGGCATGAGTGTCACAAGACTTTAATTGTGGCTCATCATGATACTATACCATCCAAATTATAGCAATAGCACTGATGTTGACTAGATGTTAGGGTTAGGGTTAGAATCATAATTATATAATATGCTGTTATAACAACATATAATACAATATATTCCATGCTGTCTTAAAATGAATTTATTACTTAATAATCATAATTAATTTATGCAGTAATTAATCTTACTGCACAATTAATACCACATCTAAATGAAAATATACCATTACAAATGTAACTTCTGTATTCAAAATCTTCAAAGTTTGTAAACATTAACTGTAACGTTACCAACATTTTTAAAAGTAAAAGCACAACATATGTCTTAATATTAGCTACTGCATGTGGCATTTTACAGCTAAAATGTTGAAGTTTAGCTGTTTTAACTACTGTAATCATTAAAAATGTAGCAAGCTGAATATCACTTCCTAACATCATCCCTAGCAAGTAACTCTCTTTCTCCTCATGTTCCATACTTACTTGCCCTGTATCTGCCTGTGGAACCAGCTCATCTTTCTGTCCCTCATCATCACTGGTGGCATGTTGCTGCATAGCTGTCTGGCTCACTTCTTCACTGCTGGGTCTGCTGCTAATATTTAACTGCGAGGTGCTGCTGCTGGCTGTACTGCTAAATATTTCAGTTACTTTGCGACATTTAGCGGCTTCAGTATCTAAATTCCGTAATTTGTTTTCTCTCTTTTCTTTCCATTTTTTACCCGCAGCCGCGTTATGCATATTGTTTGTTTGTTTCTATGCTTCTAACGTCTTTGCTGTTTGTTTCTTCCTTCTCTTCCACTTCTTCTTCTCCTTACTTGGTGGCCACGGCCAGTGCAGCTGCCATCCAATTTAAATGTGCATTGCTGCCACCTACAGTACTGGAGTGTGAAACAGATTAGTGGAGGGAAAAAACAGGTGATGACTGAGTGTGTGGCGGGTGGTGGGCCGGCCCGCCGGCCGTCCTGGAGTACCGGCCGTTCTGTGATTCTCCAGATCACACAGATGGCCAGTCCGCCCCTGATCTGCTCTATATTGCACAGTGGATTTAAGGTGCTCTAATCCAGTCTGATCCACCAGCAAGGTTTTGTTTCGGCCTTTTTTTTTTACTTTCTTTCCAAAAGCTATAGTGCGTAGTTTCTTTCTACCTAATCCTGGTAGGTAAAGCATTCCAGAGTCTGGGCGCCATAGCCTCAAAGGCTCTGTCCCCACATGTCTTCAGACGAGTGTGATTGTGATTCAGAAGATGCAGCGTCATGCAGGTATGAAGGAGGACCGTGTGTCAGTGAGCACGATTGATGAACTGCTGAGTCAAGTGGAGAAACGTGCCGCTCACTGCGGCGACTCACCCTTTCTGTTCTGCTTGGTGATGGGGATTTTGTCCCCTCCAGGCTTCAGGTTGTGGGATTTGACCACGCCCATTTCCTCCTGGAACACCTGGAACAATCGCGCACACAAACACAGAGAATGTCACATAGGTGAGAAAGGACTCCCAAACCCTTTCATTGTCTCGTAAAATGGTGAATGGCTCCATTTATATTGCAGTACACTTTGCCTCTCATTCACACACTCACACACTAAAGGTGCTTACACACCAACCAGACGGCCATCCATCGGCAGAAAAGCCAGTCGGGCTGATCAGTCTCCCCGAGTTGGTCCAAAAAGTGCCTCAGAACACACCGAAGAGACGAGACGTAATCCGTCTCCATAACAACAGGCGGCGCTAATCTGTATTGTTGCCCAAAAAATGAAAACCGGCAGCTGATTGGACGAACGCGTCACGTGGGTTTGTTTTCTCCGGAAATTCAAAGCCAGACTGTCGTGGCGGCCGTTCAGAATACGGTCTCATATTGTACTAAAATAGTTCACTGAAACATGTTTCTGAAAACATTTTAAGCGAGAAATAGGCCGTGCAGTTGCTGAATCTGTCTACATTTCAGATCAACAAAGGTCAGTTTAAAAGATTTTTGTCCGATTTTGAGAGACTCTAGTCACACTCATCCCGCTCGACATTTCCGGGTGAGTACCGACTGCCCTGCCGCCAACCGAACATGAAGACCGACCCTCAGACTGACGACAGCACGGGACACACTGAACAGACTCGAGTAACTCAGACGGCCGATTATCTGGCTAGTGTGTTCAGTGTATTGCTCAAGGACACTTGGAAATGATACAGCACAAAGGCAGCAATGATCAGGAACAGGTACTGAATATGTAATATGTAAAGAGAAATCATGGCCGTTTGGCTCAGTTGGTAGAGCGGGCGAACATATGCAGAGGTTTATTCCTCTACGCAGAAGGTCCACGGTTCAAGTCCGACCTGTGACGGTTTTCTTGCATATCTTCCACTCTTTCTCTCCCCAATCATATTGAATAAAGGCAGAAATGCCCCCCCCCAAAAAAAACAAGGTTAATCACAGGAACGTTTTCAGAAAATAGGGCTTGTCAGCCTTTAGTCAAACTCATTTTCAAAAGTTATTGACACTGCATATTGGAAATGTCTGCTTTTCCAAAAATGGATGTCTGATTACTTTATCAGAAAAAAACAGCCAGTTTCAGGGGAGAGAGGAAATTCAAAATGATATGACTTCATTGCCAACTAACAGAATAACGTTTAAAAAAAAATTACGTTTTTACGCTAGGCAACCCTAAGGCTTTGGTCCTAGAATCGCCCCTGGTATGTGGTATATAAATAAAGTTTGGGTTTATAGTTAGAATTAGGTGGAGGTTAGGGTTGACGGGGTTATAGGGAATGCATTTAGTCAGTGAGGGCTTTTGCAAGTACAGCAGTGCAAACTTAGAGGGGTATAAATATGAAATACTTATAAATATATACAGTAAACCAGACACAAATTGATGAACAAACATGCAGGAGAAAGCGGGGATCCACAGTGAGTGGGCGAAATGACAGAGTGGGACGCAGTGTGTGCTGCAGGTCATTGGGTTTATCTGTGCCACAGTGGTGTGACTGAGACCAGCATATAGCTCACACTGTGGGTTCAAATAACACCTCCACTCAGCCTTTTACATCATGTTTCTTTTCACATATGTTCCAGCCATATTTAGAACTCCAGCTGCACCACAAAGTATGCCTTTATGTATCTGGTTACTCCACTCAGCGGCAGGGACACGCTGCTTCATAAAACATGCTGATGTCACGTTCAGTCGAACTTACAGTGATGTTTTAAAGGATCACTGTGGACCACCGTGGCTGGATTTGGAAGCTGCCTTAAATGACTTGTAATGCAATTACACTTAAGTCTGTGGCAACATACTTCATGGGTTATAAAACACAGATAATAATAATCATTTGCTTTCAGTTCCAGGTAGGGCTGGGTACAGAATTCAATACTTTTTAGGCACCGACCAAATTGCCTTTTAAAGCAGCAAGTATCAAAACATGCCTTGTCATTCAATGCCCAATTTCTCTACCTTAAGGCATAAATCTCATCAGCGTCAGTGAGTCAATAAACACGCAGGATGCTTCTACCAAGATCTAATAATGTCTCTGATTGGCTGTCTAATGTTACATGTTGTAGAGGCACGCCGGAAAAGCTCTACGTCACACAGAGACAGGGCTCGCGTATTAGGATCTGAAAAATAAAATTGATATCGAAAAAAGTAATGTTTAGGAACCAGTATCGTTTCGTTTATTCCCACTGTGATACATCAGCCAATGTGTCTCTGAGCAAGACGTTTAACCTCTAGTTGCTCCAACCTCTGATATATAGCAATTGTAAGTCGCTTTCGATAAAAGCGTCAGCTAAATGACATGTAATGTAATGTAAGTTAAAGGCAAGCAGTTGCTCAACATCCCTGCACTGCTCTGTAGCTGCTAACCAACACAGATATTATCTCACCAGGACGTGTTTGGGCCTGCAGTGCTTCTTTACTTTTTGTCCGGACACACCTGATTTGCATAAAGTAGACTGGATTCAGCTTTATGCAGATGAGGAAAGGGCAACTCGACGTGGCCGTCTATTGAAAGCCGCCGCAGCGCTACCAGAATGCATCGCACGTCATACAATGAAAGAGACACATACCGTCTTTGTCTGTTTCAATGAAATATATTTACTAAGAACTAACAGTTTTCAGACCAGTGAATATCTGAAAAGTTTTCATGGTGATCAAGATTCCATCATTTCCACTTCATGTTCAGGTATGAAACATTTTCACTTATTTGCTAAATAACGTTTGAATATTTAGCTCGTCTGAGGTCACTAGAGTTATGGCCGGACACCAACTGCAGGCCTCGTATCTGATATCCTGCTGTTATGTAACCACATGGCCCCGTCTGGCACCGCAGTGTGTGTGTGCACGTTTTTTTTTTTTAACACAATCTGGTTATTTTATCCTATCAATTATTTTGTACGAGTAGGTGTAATATTTGGAACCAAAATATTCATGTTTACCCAAACCTATATTTTGATGATTAAATACATTTTAATACATTTTTTTTTAAATACATTTTTGCCTGAGGATGGTCTAGTACTGAAACGTTGCCTACTATTAAACTTTATATTTTTTGCAAGTAAGACAGCGTGCAACCAATGTTTAAATAAAAAACCATTTATATCTTTGACATTTTAACTCATTTGCTGTGTGACATCAGTGGGACTGAATAAACTTTATTAAAATCACACAGCAGTGACAGCAGTCACAGCTGTGGTCATGTGTGTGTGTGTGTGTGTGTGTGTGTGTGTCCTGACTTTTAACAGAGTTGCTGGAAGAGTTTTATTTGTACTGATTGTATTTATTGTATTGATTGTTTCTCACATTCTATTCTACTCTATCACATTCAATTTTCAACTGCGATAAATAAAATGAAAATCAAAACCTGGCAAATAAATTGCAGATAACCATAATGGCAATGCAGAACTGATACCTTGATGAGATGACAACAAATACTGTTTTGGGGCCATTTTTATACTTTTATGCATCTAACGGAAGAAAAAAATAAATTGATTTAAAAAAAATGGTCAAATCATAACCGAAGTTATCTATCTCAGGACATTTTATTTACAAAGACCCAACAATTCCCACAGGGGCATCCATTTAGTGTAAATGTATGTTGATACCTGGAAGGTGAGGTAGAAGTCTTCCTCTACGTTTCCCTCGTAGCTCAGCAGCTCTCCCAAACCGTGAGCCAGCTCCTGCACATAGACACAAGAGTTCAGGATCAGGACCAATCTTTTGGACAGTGATGGGACTCAGAGGTCACTGGTTTACTCTCAAATAAACTGAAAGAAATTAAAATCAATAAATTCTCTTAGAAGGGGATTCATTGACTCATTATGGTGCATGTAATGCAGCCTTTTGAACCAGGAAAAGAAAACACTTGTGTCACATCACGATATAAGGATATCCAACATTTTAAACGATATCTAGCCTCATATGTCGATGTTGATTTAATATCGATATATTGCCCAGCCCTAGCTAGATGGGACTCAGAGGTCACTAGTTCAGTCCCAAATAAACAGAGAGAATAAAAACCAATGAATTCTCTTAGAAGGGGATTCATTGATTCATTATGGTGCGTGTCCACAGGGATGTTCAGATTCGGCTTTGGATTCGCCCGAACAGTGGGCTTTTTTATGGGCTTCGGTTTCTGCCGAACCGTAGAATATTTTCCCACCAAACCGAACCCTACGCTTGCACTACCCATGCTACGCTGGTCGCCGTAACGAGGGCACGTTTACTGTGTTCATGGACTGAGGATGGGAGGAGGATTCGGTATTCGGATTTGGCAGAATCTTAAACCAGTGGATTCGGTATTTGGTATTTGCATTCGGTGCATCCCTACTGAAAAGCAATGAAAACAGGCTCCACCCTCCTTCAACCACGATGGCTGCAACTGATTGGACAAACGCTTCACTCGTGGGGCTGTCTGCTCCTGGATTACAAAACAGACCAACACGGCGGCTTGCTTGGAAACATTGAAATGTGTTTCTGATTACATTTAATGCGAGAAATGACGTGCAGCTGCTGAAGCTGTCTTGATTTTAATTCAACAACTGGTCAGTTTAAAAAGACTTTTGTGAGTTTTCCAGAGGTTGCAAGTCAAGCTGGACACACCTGATTTGCAAAAAGTAGACTGGATTCAACTTTATGCAAATTAGGAGCGGGCAATTGACGCGGCCGACTATTGAAAAGCCGCCGCAGCGCTCCCAGAATGCATTGCACGGCTGCTTACAGAGACAATGAACCAGACACATACCGTCCTTGTCTGTTTAAGTGAAATATATCTACTAAGGACTAACAGTTTTCAGACCAGTGAATAGCTGAAAAGTTTTCATGGTGATCCAGATTCCATCATTTCCACTTCATGTTCAGGTATGAAACAGATTCACTTATTTGCTAAATAACGATGAATTTTAAGCTCATCTGAGGTCACTAGAGTTATGGCCGGACACCAACTGCAGGCCTCGTATTTGATATCCTGCTGTTATGTAACCACATGGCCCCGGTCTGGCACCGCAGTGTGTGTGTGTGTGTGTGTGTGTGTGTGTGTGTGTGTGCGTGTGTGTGTGCGTGTGTGTGAGCGCGCTTGTGTCCTAGTGCGATCCAGAGTTTTCGACCTTCAGGATGGTTTTGCATGTGAAACTTGAGGACTAACTTTGAGTGAATGTTCTGGATCTTTGGCTCAAAGCTGACGCACAACACAGCTGAATTGTTCCTCTGTTGCAAAGTGACAGCTTTGACCCTAATCTTACTTCACTTTTCTTCTCAACTTTACTTTATGTTACGTTATTATGTTACTTATTGAATCGCTCTTTTCTTACTCTTACTTTTACCTTAGCCTATTGGCTCACTGACGCTGATGAGACTTACTCTTAGGGTATTAAAATTGGGTATTGCATGACGAGGCATTTTTCGATACGCAATACTTTAGAGGCGATTAGGTCGGTGCCTCAAAGCATTGAATTCTGCACCCAGCCCTAAGCACTCTAACTATAGATCAAAGACAATCATATACTTTGAATATTATCTCAAAAACTCTAAAACAAATACCATTGTAAATAAGAGTACAATTGAAAACTACTGCATGTTAACTATATTTAAAGTGACGTAAAAGTTGGAGCAGTAGACATAATGCATGAATGGGTTTTGACACAAAGTTACCAAAGCTGTATTAAGTTTATATCTGGTGGGAGACTTAACTTCAATCCGACAGCAGCACATGAAGTTAAATTTAGACTTTACAAAGACCATGCTTTGAGGGATTAGAGGGGCGGGGTCGAAGTGAACACACAGAGATCACAAGTTGATCTCTGGCACCCTCTAGTGACAGCACACTGAATTACAAGTTCAATACAATATTCAAATAACAACAGGTGTTATCTCAGGTGAGAGAGAGAAAGAGTGAGCTTTTTTAGTTTAATGCAAAGATGTAGGTTTTGTTTCATCATTGGGGGGGGTTAAGATCTCCAACTATTTAGGTAGTTACTACTACTATGTAGGTCCCGGGACATGTATGCATGTATTTTTTATAAAAAGGGACAAAAACAACGAAAATATTGTAGAAAAAAAAAACTGTGGATTTGGAAAAAGTGATAAAATCGTCAACATTTAAAAAAAAAAAAATCAGAAAAAGGTGACAAAAACGTTGAAAATGTTTTCTTTTTTCTCTTCAATACTGTAAGAAAGTGTTTCAACTTTCTGACAATATTGAAGAGAAAAAAGAAAACATTTTGAATTGGTTTCAAGCTTCAACCTTTGGAGAACCGCAACCCTAAGAAGGATATATAAATGATTTGAGCCCCCTGAACGGCTATCTTTACGTCTTTTTGGGGGGTCTTTGATATTTTTTGAAGGGGGAGAAATCTACCCTGCATCTCCCCCTGCATCTACACCTCTATGGTTTAATGTAACACAATGTCTTATGTCTTTAACACAACTCAGCTTCAACATGTTTTTTTGCTGATTCCTAAACCTCAGTCTCTAGTCACTTTAAGCTCGTAGCTCATCCTAAAATCCGAGAGATTTTCACACGCAGCCGGGGCGATTCAAACCGGCAGAACGTACCGGCATGATCTGCTGCAGGTCGTCCAGGGTGGCGGTTGCCATGCCGACAAGGCCATTTTGGTCGCATGGTGCAGTGGGCGGAGTGAGGAGCTTCCTGTGAGAGTGGACAGACACATTAAAACATTAACCCAGTTACCAGTGACTGTACATTCCTGCTGGTTGGGGTTGGAGCAGACACACACACACACAGACAGACACACACACACAAACGTACATGTGTCTATGTAGCTCTATATAAATTTAACATGGTACAAACTAAAATATCAACACACATACACACACACACACACATATGTGTATGTAGCTCTATATACATAAAACATGGGATAAACAAAAATATCCACACACACGCATGCACACACACACACACACACGTACATATGTCTATGTAGCTCTACATACATTTAACATGGTACAAACTAAAATATCAACACACACATACACACACACACCATACACACACATATGTGTATGTAGCTCTATATACCTAAAACATGGGATAAACAAAAATATCAACACACACATACATACACACACACGCGCGTACATATGTCTATGTAGCTCTTTATACATTTAACATGGTACAAACTAAAATATCAACACACACACACACACGTACCTGTAACAGTAGAGGGGGAAGTGGATGTCCAGAGCGATGCTGTTGTAAACGGCTAAGCCCATCAGCTGATAACACAGCAGGTTAAGGAGGAAGTTACATATTCTGGTATTTCATCTGATCCATAATGTCATATAGACAGTAGTGTCGCATGTCCAGACCTTCCTCCACAGCGCTGCAGAGAGGAGGGTCTGGCTAGTCCACACAGCATCCTGGGATGGGAGTAAAACGTGCTCTGGTTTATTGGCATTTCTTTAACCCTCCTCTTCGTTTTTATTTTTGACACGTTTACTTTTACTTCTGGAATGTAAAAACGATAAGTGAACTTGGAAAAAAAAACCACCTTCCTCTGTCTATGTGTTGGCGTTCTAACCTCCGGCTGATTTGTGAGGACTATGGTTAACTGCTCCTCAGATCTCTGCAGGGTAAATCCAGACAGCTAGCTAGACTATCTGTCCAGTCGGAGTTTTCTCTCGCACAACTAAAACTTCTTTTGAACGCACACGTTCCACCAAAAACAAGTTCCTTCCCGAGGCAATTTTGCAGAGGCGCTGTGTCTCCGTCCCAAGACGACTGTGATTGGTTTAACCCTTGTGTTGTCTTCCTGTCGACCTGCAACTTTTAGTTTTTCTGGGACAAAATAAAAATTAAAAATTAAAAAAAAAACTTTTTTCCCACGTTTTTGATGCTTTTTTTCGACATTTTCCCCCCTTTTTTCAACGTTCTTTTATCTTTTTTTTTCAAATGCTATAAAACTGAAATGAATAAAACAGGCAAATTCAATGAAAGTAGTGAACCAATCATTTATTTTTTCTTGTAAAGAGTAATGGTTGTAGGGAACCATCCACGTTATTTTTTTTTTTGACAATTTGTTTGAAATAAACCCAAATTTATGATATAGCTTTCTTTTTTTAAATGGGTCAAATATGACACGAGGACAACAGTAGGGTTAACTATTCTATTAGTCAAAATTATTCATAATATGTACTTAGAGTTAAGGGGTTAGGGTTAACAAAAAAAATTGGTATAATGTCATTTTATTAGGTTTATTGACCATGAATAAAAAAGAAGTGTTGAAAAGAGGGACAAAAACGTTTAAAAAAGCGTCAAAAAAGAAAAATTCAATTTTGACCCGGAATGAAAAGTTCATGGACGATGGTGAAGACAACCCAAGGGTTAAAAAAAAAAAATATATCCTCAATAACCCTCAACAGTAACACAATCATGTTATCTTAGAGTAATATGGACAGGCATGATTCAGATTAGGGCTGTGCAATGGGTCACATTTTGATGGTAATTTCAATTTCGGCTCCTAACGATCACAAAACAAAAAGTAATCAAGAAAAACCATTATTTATGCAAATTATATTTTGTAAATAAACTCTTATTTTGTCTTGTGTTCTGAATGAAGAAAATAAAATTTAAACGGGAAAAGCATTCAGGGGAATTTCACAGTTCCAGATGTTTTTTCCCGTTGATTTGTTGAACTGTTTCCCGGTTTTCTAACTTCAATAAATGCAACCTCTTTCCAAAAGTCAATGAGTAATCGTCTTAAATAATCCCGATTTGTCATAATCGAACAGCCCAAGGCCCGATACACAGAGAATACAAGCTGTCAGAAGAGAAGCTGAAGTCTTTATAAAAAAGGTGGAGCTAAAAATCCAACACAGACAACAGTCGGACAGAAAACAGCTGGATTTTACTGGTGTTCAGTCTGAAACGCACAGTGTAAAATCTGACCTAATGGTCCGTGTGTGTGTGTGTGTGTGTGTGTGTGTGTGTGTACTGAAAAAAAGACCAGCCAGTCTTTTTTTTTCTTCTTTTATGGCAGAAAGAGTTTAATGTCGGCTATAAATGACTTCATTGTGTAACTGTAATGTGTGTGTGTGTTTGTGTTTAGTTCATGTACAGAACTGAATGTCCCATCCACCTGTGCGCACACACACACACACACACACACACACACACACACACACACACACACACACACACAAAGTGTTCACAGCTGCCACATGTGGTGACCAGATGTAGTGTAATTGCGTGTGTAGGTTGGATGTGTGTGTGTGTGTGTGTGTGTGTGTGTACTACTGATTACAGGTAGGCACACACAAAGGCACCGACATGAAAATAAACATTAACTGTACTATTACCGCAACCATTAAGGTCATTATGAAGTCAAAGAAACACACAGACACACACACAGACACACACAGATATCAAACAGAGTGTACAGAACAGAAAAGCATTTAGAGGCCCTCGATCATATATCTTCATTTTATGGGACAGACATATAAATCTCTCTCTCTCTCTCTCTTTATTCATGCCCTCTCTGTTTCACATTATCTCTCCGTCTGTTTTTCTACCCACTTCCTTCTGTTTGCCAGAATGTTTCTTAAACTCTTGATGCAACAGCAGAGCCGCAAATAACAAACAGATTTTTCCTCAAAATTCAAAATCCTGCAAATAGAAACATCACAAAAACTCAGGAAATGAAGAAGGCTCCACCTTAAGGCTCTTATCGAGCACATTTAGAAGTAAATTAGGACAAGGCAGTTGACACGGAATAAGCCTGGAGCTTCCCCGATCTTATGGGTCTGCGTTTGAAGTTGTACACGTTTCCCACTGTGTCCTGTTGCTATTACAAAGTTAGCGACCAAACTGACGTGCACGCACGCTGCTCTCCTCACACAGTGCAGTGTGGAGGCTGACTTGGTTCGCAGTTAGCGAGGCATGATGATGGTCTGCTTTCCAGCTATCTTTCTGGAACAGATATTGGGCCCTATCTTGCACCCGGCGCAGTGCAGCACAATGCAGCACAAGGCACAGCCTGACACAAGTTTAAGACCGACCCAGTTGTCAGTTTCCCATCCAGCGCCTGCGTCGTTTAAACAGCAAATGCACCTGCGCCCAACTGTGGCCCATGGGCGTGCTGGTCTTACAGGGAGGTGTGTTCAGGTGCATTCTGGGCGTGCTGGTCTTACAGGGAGGTGTGTTCAGGTGCATTCTGGGCGTGCTGGTCTTACAGGGAGGTGTGTTCAGGTGCATTCTGGGCGTGCTGGTCTTACAGCGGGGTGTGTTCAGGTGCATTCTGGGCGTGCTGGTCTTACAGCGGGGTGTGTTCAGGTGCATTCTGGGCATGCTGGTCTTACAGGGAGGTGTGTTCAGGTGCATTCTGGGCGTGCTGGTCTTACAGGGAGGTGTGTTCAGGTGCATTCTGGGCGTGCTGGTCTTACAGGGAGGTGTGTTCAGGTGCATTCTGGGCGTGCTGGTCTTACAGGGAGGTGTGTTCAGGTGCATTCTGGGCATATTGCTATCTTGAGGTAAAAAAAAGGTTAAATTTTTTAAGTTTTAAGAATTTTGTATTTTATACTCATGTATGCCTGATGTACAAAATTATTCATAACCTTGCTCCCCCTCCTCTTCGGGGATGCGTGACCTACAACGGAAGTGCCGGTAGGACTAGAGCATCTGCCAAGGGACATTTGGTACCGCAGTACAGAAAAACAGCCTTTGGGCAAAAAGCTTTCTCCGTCAGAGTAGTGGGGTTGTGGAATTCCCTACCTACAGACATTCGAAACCTTGATAGGTTCTCAAATTTTAAAATAAAACTTAAGTACTGGTTACTATCAGAACAGATCTGCAACCACTAACGACTGTGTTGCAAATTATCTGTTCTTTATATTTTGGTTTTAAATTTTATATTTCTGGATATGTATGTATTGTGATGTTTTATGTGGTGTATATGTAATGTATGTTATTTTATTTGTTTACCTGCCCAGGGACAGCAGATGTAAACTAGCTATTAGCTAATTCTGGTGCAATTACTTTTAATTGTGCATTGTCCTGTAAAAATAAACAATAAAATGAAATGAAAAATGAAAATGAGGCAGCGGGAAGCGATCGCACCATTGACCAACAAAAACCTGGTCTAAAGTCAATAACGCAGCATTTCATTGTTATTTTAACAGAGCATTAGTAAAATGCTCCTAGGCTCGTGCACAGCACGCGCACACTATGCTTGTTACACACACAGGGACGCACAGCAGCACACACACATGCAGAAGATTACTAATAAAAATATTACGGTGTAAATCCTCCATCAGAACAGCAATGCTCCAAGGTCCAAACGCGCCTGGCTTTTAAAGGGAATGGGAGATGATCTCTGATTGGTTGATTACATGTTACGCCCAAAACACACCTCTGATTAATGAAGACACTAAGGACAACCCTTTAGAACCTGGCGCCTGGCACACGGACCCTTTTTTTCCGCCGTCAAAGGCCCTAGATGTTAATCCTTGGTGGTTGTGTCCCTCGGGTTGGGTGTCAAACTCAATGTCACTAAAGGCCACACTGGAAAATTCAAATCACATGGAGGGGCATATTTAGTTTATTGACATGCTTGTATTTTATCGAAAAAGTGAAATACCTTTGACTGTATTATTGCATGTCTCATATACACTAGTCTTCTCGCTTACAGTCTGGTCGACATAAAGCCCTAAAAAAGACAATGATTTCCTTTTTTAAAAGCAGCTGCCACACAGCCGACCCGTCTCCCAGCCTGAATATGTATGGGGTTATTTTTGTGCCTTTAATTCCAAGCAACACTTCTCAAGTATCAAACAAAAATAACTACCTCAAGCAAAAAAAAAAAAAAAGGCCATCTCTAAATTAAACATTTGTGTAGTCGTAAACTATTTTCTATATATTTTATTGGTTTGATAATATGTCCTTTTGTTTACAGTTGAGTTGCTCTCTCCATCACGTTTGCAGTAAAGGCAAACATGATGGAGAGACACGATGGAGAGCAAAAGACTGATCGCTGAGAAAGAAGCAGAGGGAACTGTTATAGGTGCTCTAAGTGATGTGACGCGTTTTTTAGGCTACAACATTTTTTGTCACATACAGCAAACCTCTCCTCACTATCTGCTAGCTGCCTGTCCCCTGAACACACTGTAAAAAACATCTCCTCACTATCTGTTTAGCTGCCTGTCCCCTGAACACACTGTAAAAAACATCTCCTCACTATCTGCTAGCTGCCTGTCCCCTGAACACACTGTAAAAAACATCTCCTCACTATCTTTGCTAGCTGCCTGTCCCCTGAACACACTGTAAAAAACATCTCCTCACTATCTGCTAGCTGCCTGTCCCCTGAACACACTGTAAAAAACATCTCCTCACTATGTGCTAGTTGCCTGTCCCCTGAACACACTGAGTTCGAGATAGTGATTTTTGTTTGATACTTAAAGAAGAATTTATAGAAGTTTTGCCTGGAATTAGAAGGCACAAAAATAATCCTATAAATATGCAAACTCTCCGCTTATGTGGGGATTTCTGAGTCTCAAAGTTGACAACTCTGCCAAAATTCTGCTTTAAGTGTAGCGTAATTGCGGTTTAAAAAACAGTTTCCCGTATTTTTTGGTTGTGTGCACAACAAGGCGGGTCAAAATGTATTGTCAACCTTTATTGATATGCGAGCCGGATACAAATTTGCGAGGGGCCGGATTTGGCCCGCGGGGCCTCGAGTTTGACACATGTCCTAGAAGGATAAATAAACTAATTTGGGTAATTATGAACAAATGAACCAATGGAGGAGCCAAATGCAAAAAAAAAAGGAACAAAAGACAGAGTGAAGAAATGAAGAGATGGAAGACAGATGAAAGCCTTAAAGGAAGGAAGGAAGGAAAGACAAAGAAACATACAGAGCAGAGAAAAGTAGAGAAGAACAATTATATTTATGTTTGATCAAAGAACCACACAGCAAACCTGGGACTGTGTAATAGTGCGATATAGGAATATGTACACATTGCCAGGGAAAGGAAGAAGAAGGGAAACAGGGCAGCTGCTCTTCGTCTCTAAATTAATATTCATGTTTGTTCCTTTATGTTTACATCTGTTAACACTCTCTTTCCATCTCAGCCTCTTTCTTTCTGCTTTACATGTCTCTCTCTCTCTTTTTCTCTCTCCCTTTCTCCCTCTCTCTCACACACATTTTCTCTCCAGCGTCCTTATTTCTCACCGCTCCCTCTTTATCTCCACAGTGACGCAACGCTACCATGACGACTAAACCGGAACGAGGGAGATTGATAAATTAGCTCTTACTGCGAGCACACATGTGGAACACCCAGGAGCAAGCACGCATGCACACACACACACACACACACACACACATATACACACACACACACACACAGGCATTAACACACATTTCAACACAAAGTAGTATGCACAGCGCACGCACACCCACCCACACGGACACACACATACACACCCACACACACTCAGACACACCCAGACACACACACACCCACACACACATACCCAGACACACGCACACACACACAAACAGACACGCGCGCACACACACAGATACAAACACAAACATTTCCCACCCTTTTTTTTCTCCATCCTCTCTTTTCTCTCTGTCTTGCTCCCTCCATCTGATTTTTTCCCCTTGCACACTCACACCCACCCACACACACACACACACACACACACACACACACACACACACACACACACACACACACACACACACACACACACACTAACCTGGCGAGGAACAGGCAGCTATTAGGTTATATAACCTTTTGACAGTTCCCAGCTGGCCAGTAACTTAGGATGAAGTGCTGGATCCTTCTCTATTCACATAAACTACACACACACACACACACACACACACACACACACACACACACACACTGTATACTGTACATACACACTCTCACAGAATTACAAACACACACGCACGTAGTCCTGAAAGTACATTTTACAAATGGCAGGAACACCAGAAAAGCAATGCTGTAGTATTTCAAACTACAGAAGAAAAGGTAATGCGTGATTGTTTGACTCAGAAATCTGGATTCCTTCCATTAACTGTCCACCTGACGACCATTTCTTATCACGCAGCGCTGCGACTTTCTGATGAATGGAGGTACACATGGTGCACTTGTAAGTGTTGAGCATAATAGGCTCATTTCCTGCTCAAAAAGGCTGCAAAGTGGAGGGACAAACGTGCAGCTGTCTGAGGTAGAATATGTTTCCCTTTAGTCGGAAAAGCTGCAGGACACAACCCTGTCTCCGAGAAATTACACTTGCATGCTTATTAATAGAAAACAGAAAATACTTTATTATTGTACTATACTTTAATTAGAAATCTAATAAGAAATAGTTAACAAAGTGTCTCATACTAAGTGTAAAAATGCTCCGCTCTTACAAAAAAATAAAAAAAACATCTGTCAATTTCGTTTCATATTGCCGCTGTTGGGCAGAAACCTTGTATATAAATATTTTATTATTAATTAATTTACTACTTTTTTAAATGTTTTTGTTGGTAATTTTGTCGCCTTTTAAAAAAAGAAATTAAGCAATGTTTTTCACGTTTTTGTTACTTCTTTCGGCGTTTTTGTCGCCTTTTTCGGGAAGGGGTTTGATAATTTTTATAATAATCTTTGTCGCTTTTTTCAATACATGCAGACATGCCCCGGGACCTCAACCACCCCCCTGTTCCTGAGGGCATACGTGCCCTCTCAGACCAGGTAGGGGAGACAACATTTGACCCTGACAAGATAACAATTGACGACATCTACTCTGTATCATAATTTATTACATTTCACTTGGTAATTATAAAAAGCAGCTGTAGAGAGCTTTTCGTTTGGTCATTGTCTGTACTATTCTGTAGTGCGGAGACTGCCTCCTTGTTGGGTTCTCAAGTAAAATGGACATAGATATATCTTCAGTGGTCCTTGTCTATTATTTGATAATGTAAATTATTCTAACTCAAGGTCTTTGCCCGACAGCGACAATATGACATGTTTACTTCACTGACATTTAACCGAATGCTTCAAAAGTGTAGAGAAAAGAGTCAAAAGAAGAGACACCTTAGGAAACAGCTGCAGTCGGAGTCTGGTGTTAGACAGCTTAGACCAAACATCTGGTCAGCGGGTGCACCGGCTGTTCCGTATACGCTATGTGACTGCAAACCAGCTTATAAAACTACAGCGTTGCTAGTATATCATTTAAAGCATGCAGCGGCCAAGTACAAGTACCTGTGAAATGCCTTTTACAATATTTCATTGAGCTATTTTTCTTCTTCTTTTTTTTTTTTGACGCATATGTTATGTAAGAGCATTTGGGTGTGAAATCACTGAAGCCGCCCTGTTTCGGGGAAATGTTTCATTTTGAAACCTTGCCTGTTTTATTTCACATTCTGTGCTGAAATAAGACACATTTAGTTTGAGATATATGTGTTCGGTGTGCAGATTTATGGCCTAAAAACACACATTATAGTATCTCCTTCTCCTCTGTGGTTTAAAATAGAGGAGTGTTATGGTGTGTGAGACGGGGAGGAAGGGGGAGTAAAAGAGAAAACTTTGTATGCGTGTGTGTGTACATGTGGGTGTGTGTGTGTGTGTGTGTTTCCAACATCCCAAAACTCTCCCTGCCAACAGCTCAAACCAGAAGCTGTGAAACCAGTTTGTGCACTGCAGACACTAAACAAGCTACTCTTGCTGGGGGAAAAAAAGTCACAAACGAAAACAAACAAACTGTAAAGCCTTAACATACAACCACTGCGGGTGCAACCATACATCGATCTGGATCGATATATCGATTCAATCCTCAACGATCCAATTCCATGGGTACAAAGTGAAAATATCGATACATATCATCATCTATAAAGGATCATTTTTGGTTTGTTTCAACCTGGACCCTATTGTCCTATGTTTTTGTGTGTAAGTGAATGCGACAATCTTTGAAATTGGTCCAGTATTAAGCGAGAACGCTGTAATGTAACCCTGTGGGGCAAATGTGCATCGTCAGTTTGCGTCCAGTAAAAGTTATTTTGCCTGCTGAAAGGCTCAGATTAATATTCTAAGTGTCTGACAACATTATGGAAAGGATTCCTATGGAGATAGACCTTTAAAACCTCTTTAAGACCTTTCTGTTTAACCAGAAACAGCTCTGAGGCTGCTAGCGCTAAACCCACTAGACTCCATTTAAAAAAGCAATACTTTTAGCACTATAGAGCCAACATATGTAAATCAGTAAACTATATGTTTATTTCAACCAAAACTAGAGTTGTGATCATTGGAAAAGTGGAAAGACGTCCCAAAGTGCTGTTACATAGTTTTATTTTGTTTCTGTCGACTTTGAATGAAGTGTGTTCTACGATGCTAAAATTACTGTTTATTTACATGGAGTCTGGTGGGTTTAGTGAACGCAATTTTGCGGATGTTTTTATGTTTAAAAAAAGGATCTTACTCTTTAACAGAAAGGTCAACCTCCTTAGAAATCCTTTCCATAATGTTGTCAGACACTTCGAATATTAATCTGAGTCTGTCAGCGGTGAAACAAGCACTTTTGTGAAGCTGGACAATTGTCCTGTTAACTTACATTGTAGCTTGTTTCGCTGCTGCCGACTGCAGCGATCTCACTTAATACTGGACCAATGTCAAAGATTGTTGTTCCCATCAGTCACGCAGACACAAAAAGGTAGGAAAATAGGCTCCATGTTGAAAAAAAACAGTAGTTACCCTTTAAGACGGGCCTTTATTTTAAATTTCCCACTTTAGGTTTATTCATTTAATTAAAAAGACTAGTTTGTTGGGCGACCTCTAGCTCACTCAGTAAAGCATTCACCCAATGAAGGCCGAATCATTTGCAGCGGCCCAGGCTTGAATCCGAACCTCCCTCTCTCTCTCTCTCTCTCTCTCCACTTTCCTGTCTATTCACGGTCACTGTATAATAAAAGGAAAAGCCACAAAAATGTATCTTACATTTTTTTTATAAATAATAAAGAGCTTAGTAATGAAATTGTCAAATCATATTTTAGTTGCTTTTTGTAAATATACTGTACAGTATATCAATGTGAGTGATTGTGTTAAATGTGTTGTCTCTTATCGATGGCATTGATGGATTCAATCGAATCAAAATCTTATCGTGGCAGACTTTGTGCTATCGGTAAATATTGTATCGTCGATATAACGTGTGATTTACAACCATTGGTCCCTTGACAGATGGGTTAAAGTGCAGAGAACGAATTCCGCTGCATGTATGTGTATGTGACCTTTCTTTCTTTAAGAAATCTGCGTTGCTTTTCGGTCCGATAGATACCGTTCATGTGAACAAAAAATTGCGTTGTCTCCTATCCTGTCCTTTTCACGGCAACCATCCATAGAAATTTATCAGCGTCACTTAAACCGTTGTGTTGTCTTTGGGTCAACTTTTACCCATTTTCAAAATTTCTATATCAGCAATATGTGTTTCTTTTTAACTACCTAAGTTTGATTAACCCAAAATAACATGGACGATTCCACACAACGTCTTTGCAAGAAGAAGAAAATATCGGCTCTCCACTTTCATTGAATTTTAGGGTGTTTTATTAAATTTTTTTAGCATTTGAAAATAAAACGGAAATGTTTCTAAACAGTATCCCGACTGAACGCTGACCCTTCTGTGATTATCCTTCCTTTAATATTAGTCTGAATAATTCATAATTTCTGCTTTTGTAACTCAAGAATTAGGTATAATTTTCTATATATTAGGTTTATTGACCATGAATTCCGTGATAAGTTGGTGTTAGTGGTGTTCATACATGGTAGTGAAAAGAAACTTAAACGTCAAAAAAGCGCCAAAAACATGTATCCCTTTAACAAAAAATATACCACCCAAGGTCCCCCAAAAATGTACATTACATCACGATCTACTTGTTTTGTTTCTTGTACAAAGGATACAGTCCCGACCAACTGGAACTCTGAATAGTTGTCGCACTTCCAACTGCTGAACCAATGGCAGCGCGAGTCCTTCATATAGGTGAACATGCCTGTAAAAAATAAAAATATGGTTTAGATTAGGTATGGCACATTTCTGATGGTTGATGAATGAATGAAGCGTGGAGAAATGAGAGAGTGATAGATTGACAAGAGAAAGGAGGGAATGGGGGGGGGGAATGGAGGCGAGGATGGAAGGAATACAGTTGAAAAGTGAAGGGGAAACAAAAGGAAGAGAAGGAAGATGGGTAAAAAGGAAAAAAGACAGAAGAAGCAACGATTGAGGAAGGCAGATAGAGATGAGAGGAGCTGCAGATTACTACCAGAGATACCTTTTCACATTCAATACATTATTCTAATAAATATAAATTATTGCTGTGTTGTCCTCGGGTCAAATTTGACCCATTTAAAAAAAAAATCTTTATCAGAAAAATGGGTTTCTTTGAACAACATTTTCAGAAACATAACGATTGTTCCAAACAATGCTCTTCCCCAGTAAAATAAATGAACAGCCGACTACTTTCTTTAAATTTGGATGTTTTATTCAATTTTATAGCATTAAAAAAAATTTCATGAAAGATCGTTGAAAAAAAGTGACAAAAATGTCCACAAAAGCCCCAAAAACGTGGGAAACCCCCACCCAAAAAATGCCAAAAGGCGCAGAAGAAAATTGACAAAAACATCAGGGGGAAAAGCAACAAATATTTGAAAAATATAACCAAAACGTTGAAAAATAAAGTTTAAATTTTGACCCAAAACTAGGGTCAAACTATTAGACTGAAACTGATTATAACACATTACATTGTGATTGGCGGAATAAAAAGCTGTTTTAAACTGTCACTGCTTTTTAACTGTTAATGAGGTCTCCTCTTCGCCGCCAGTCTCCACGGTACCAACGGGCACACACACACACACACACACACACACACACACACACACACACACACACACACACACACACACACACACACACACACACACACACACACAACGGCGAGTGTCGGAGTGATAAAGGACGATGAGCAGCGGGAAGTTAAGTCGAATAAACTCGACAGAATCGTTTTCCAGCGAGAGAAACAGCAGCAGTCTGTTCTGAGCGGAGACACACATCTGGAGCGCTCACATCTCTGAACACCAGAAACTGACACCGCTTCACTCATAAAAGAGCCTGTGTGCGTGTGTGTGTCTGTGTGTGTGTGTGTGTGTGTGTGTGTGTGTGTGTGTGTGTGTGTGTGTGTGCGCCAGGCAGAGCTGGGGCTTTCCCTGCACTGCTAATGAGGGGAACAAAGCTTTCATTGAGTGTGCACCAAAAACACAGACGACCGCGGAAAGATGGAAAGACGATGGAAAGATGATGGAAAGAACAACTCGGCCAGAGGAGAGAGAGAGAGATACACAGATAGAAAGTAAGAGACAGAGAAAGGCAGATGCAGACAAACGTTTCCATTCAAGTATTTTCTAATGTTAATCCCTAGGTACTGAAGGAGAAACAGAAAATCTTGGGAGAAAATTCTATATCAATGTTACAAAAATGGTTTTTATCCACACATGACGAGAGAATGCGTCTCGTGGTTAAAGGAAATATTGCAACAACAGTGACGGAAACACGTGAATAAAAGAGAGCATGAGAAATGTTTTAATCACATTTCGCATAAATTCAATTTGGATTACAAATGTCATCATTAGTTTGTGCCTCAGGTTGTTGCTAAACGAGAAGAGCGTTTCAGCAAGTGGCCCCAAAAAGACACTGGTAGGAATCAGAAACATCAGACACGCGGGTTCGTGTGATATCGTACGAAAACTTCTGCACAACAATTTGTACGATACCTTAAGAAAAAGAAGGGTTCTGCCGCTGGTCATGTGACGAAGTTTCACAATACAGTTGAGTTTAGCCAAAAAAAAGGTGACGACAGTTGTGTTGTCCTCCCGGGTAAAAATAAAAAAGAAAGTCTTTCTGTCGCTTTTGTTTCTTTTTTTTTCTGCGCTTACTTACTAGTTTTACACAGATTTTTGGAATTCATGACCAATAAACTTCATTTATATGAAATGATACCTATTTTTTGAGTTGAAAAAAAGCTGAAATTATGAATTAAGATGACTCATATGAAATCAGAGGAACATATTGAAAGAATCACAGACTTGTATAAGTCAAAGTTTAGTCAGGATACTGTTTTGATGCTAAAAATGCGGTAAAATTGAATAAAACACACAAAATAAAAATGAAAGTAGTCAACTGATCCTTAATTAGACTCGAAGATCGTTTCTATGGAACTATCAGTGTAATTGTTGTGCAATTTGGTTGAAAGAAACCCACATTTCTGACATAGAAACTTTATAAACGGGTCATATTTGACCTGAGGTCAACAGAAGGGTTAAGTGTAGACACCAAAACGACTAGATTAAGATTTTAAAATTTTCCTCTGGGTAAAAACACCGCCCCCCTTATGCAAGGATCAGACTACACAAATTCAGCCCGATATTGACCCGACAGACACGTTGCAGACAAACGTTCAGAATCGTGCCCGACGGGACCTCCGGACTTTCTTCTAACCCACCTACTGTGCAATATTTAATATTTAATATTATTGATAATACTGGGCAATTCCATTACTGTGCAATATCATTACTCTCATTGTCCAATATCTATTACTCATTGAATATGATCACCACTGTTGGGCATCATTCAAATAATGTGCAATAACCCACACTGCATATCACACTGTATATACAGTAAAACCAAATTTTTTTATATACATCTCAGAACTGTGCACCTTACCTCCCTTTTTTGCACTACTTATTTTCTTCCATGTTGTTACATTTATTTGACGTACATGTTGGCACTGGGAAAGGAGTTGCTTTTAATCTCATTGTACATGTGTATAGTGACAATAAAAGGCATTTTAGTCTATTCTATTTAAAGGTCAGCGATCTAACGCCTGGGACACTTCACCACCACCACGCAGAACAGGTCTGTAGCCAGCCTAGTGGAATGGATTTAATTATGAGGTTCAAATGCTTCATTTTGATGTCCTTGGCCTCACAGATTTAGCTTGGAGTGCACAAAGTTAGTCGCGTGCATTGTTGATACATTAGACGTGAGATTTTTACATGTCACATTCACACAACGCATTCACAGAAATGGTGCTTTTAACAAGATTAGGGCTTCACTTTGGATCATTTCGAACCACCCGAAGAAGTGGATTGTGCTGCAGGAGCGGTTTAAGAGGCTTCCATGGAAGTCTAAGGATCTCTCAGCGCCACTTCTCAACACTACAGGGAGAGAATTTGATACTCAAAAAAAGGTTTCTTAAAAAAGTTTCTTTAAATTGGCAGAATTGGAGAGGCTTAAAGTTTTTTTTTTTAAAGGATGAAAGAAGAAGAGAGGAAGCGGAAGAGACACAGGCTCAAAGTCACAGAGATATGGAGATAATTTGAGTCAGGCAGGAGCGTACACTGAAAAGAGAAACCGACAGAGAGAAGAGGACAGTCATAACAAGAGCTGCTCCGGTCTGAAATAAGAGTTTGTTGCTGAGTTTCCGAAAGCACAACGGACCACTTTTCTCAGCCATCTGACACTCATTCACCGACCTGAAAACTCACACAGCTCGTCCACTGAGACCTCCGTGTAATAAAAATGTACTTTCCATTTTGATCCAATAAAAACATGATTTTCTTTCCACTTGATTCCAATAAAGTATGGCTTTGCTTCCCATTGACATTGCATCAAGTTAGATTTCCCTCCAGATTCTCAACATTATCTGTGGTTCTCTGCTCTCCTTTTAACTTTAATCACACTTGATTGAGGCCGTTTTCACGGACATACTTTATACGCTCTGAGTATGTCAGGTCAAACCTGGCATGTGAATGCGTGATCGGATCTCACTTCCCTGCTCTATATAGATCTAACCCTTCATCTCAGGGTCTATCCATCAATAAACTTACAAATTATGTAACTCATTTTTTATTTGCCAAGATCCCATATGTGTTTTTAACCAGCGGGAGGCAGCAGTTGTAATATAATCATATTTGTGAATTCAGGGACATTTTATGAGCCTAAAAATATAACCTTAACCCACTGCTGACACCTCCGCCTTTGCCAGGCAATGGTGGCGCACATGACATATTTGCGAACACACTGCAAAAAATACTGTGGCCGTATGCGGCCCAGACCACCTCCGAAAGTGGTCTGAGTGATCGGATCTCAATGCGTCCTCCTGCGTTAATGCGTACAGGTCTGAATAGGGTCTTGTTTGGTCCGTTTAAAATGAACCCTGGAGCATTTGGTCAGATAGTCCGGTTGGTTTGGGGCGGTGTGAAAACTCATCCAAACTCATCCGTCCACTTGACCACTCTGGTCCGCTGCGAACTGGAAGTGTCTCTCACCGTAGTCTGTGTGGAAGATCTGTCGGACCAGCAGCAGGAACCACTCCTTGGTCAGGCCGCCCATGTCCAGCCCCGCCTCCCCGACAAACGTCACCCGCAGCTTCTTCTTCAGGTCGCACCGCTTCCTTGTCAACTACAGAGGGAGGAAGAGGACGAATACATTAGCCTGGTCCTACCAGACTCTGGTCCATTAGCCTGGTCCTACCAGACTCTGGTCCACTAGCCTGGTCCTACCAGACTCTGGTCCATTAGCCTGGTCCTACCAGACTCTGTTCCACTAGCCTGGTCCTACCAGACTCTGGTACATTAGCCTGGTCCTACCAGACTCTGGTCCACTAGCCTGGTCCTACCAGACTCTGGTACATTAGCCTGGTCCTACCAGACTCTGGTCCACTAGCCTGGTCCTACCAGACTCTGGTACATTAGCCTGGTCCTACCAGACTCTGGTACATTAGCCTGGTCCTACCAGACTCTGGTACATTAGCCTGGTCCTACCAGACTCTGGTACATTAGCCTGGTCCTACCAGACTCTGGTACATTAGCCTGGTCCTACCAGACTCTGGTCCACTAGCCTGGTCCTACCAGACTCTGGTCCATTAGCCTGGTCCTACCAGACTCTGGTCCACTAGCCTGGTCCTACCAGACTCTGGTCCATTAGCCTGGTCCTACCAGACTCTGGTCCACTAGCCTGGTCCTACCAGACTCTGGTACATTAGCCTGGTCCTACCAGACTCTGGTCCATTAGCCTGGTCCTACCAGACTCTGGTACATTAGCCTGGTCCTACCAGACTCTGGTCCATTAGCCTGGTCCTACCAGACTCTGGTACATTTCATTTGTCCAGAGAGTCTGGCCTCTCTCCATTGACAAGTGTTAACTTCCTTGAAGGCGGGTACTCTGTTGAAGTTTAAAACTATTGGATCTGCCCAGAGCCGCTCTGGATCTGCCATAACCAATCGCTAACGTTTGGGGACTTAAAACACCAAACACCAACTTCTGCAGACCAAATAACTTCAAAGACAGAAACGTGGATAATCTTAAAACTGAAAACCTTTAGGCTGAATCAGACTTCAACCGTTATCATCACTTGGACTTGGATTTCGGGGTTCACATGAGATTTACAGTTTAGGTCAAACTAAGCGTCTGAGGTTGAGACATGAATGTAGAACATTAAAGGCTTATCCATCATGAATGGCTCTGTATTTTCACGCCCTCTCTGTGTTGCCAGACCACAAATGTTTTTTTTCCTCTCTCATTACAATTTGTTTTTCAAAAAAGATATTTCTGTTTGGCATCGAAACCTCATTAAGGCCCAACTACAGTATTTCAAGACATTCGTCTACATCTGTGAGAATTCCTTCCTTCTTCATTATCTTTGCTTAATGCTTCAGTGGACGATGCCTGTAACACACTACTTACAGGCAAAAACATGCAGATAGGTCAATTATATATATATTTTTTAAATGAACAATTAGTTTGACACTGGACCAGCAGATTGGTTTGGAAGCCTTTAACATATTTCAGCAAAACAACCACTGCTCTACGTTATGTCACAGCTCAAGGTATTCATTAGAGACATGCAAAGTGTCTGTGATCACAGAGGCCTGTACAGTAAAGCAGCCGAGTGTCAAACAAGCTGTTTAGTTGCTCCAGCTTACTGTCGGGAGAACATATAACAACGCGTGTGTGTGTGTGTGTGTGTGTGCGCGCGCGCGTACCAACCTCATCCAGTGAGTCGCTGAGGAGTTGTGCTCGTCGTACTTTAATGTTGAGGAACAGAAGGTTCATATCCACTCTCTGCCTGCGAGAAACCTTACTGACCAGGCTTTGCTGTGAAACACACACACACACACACACACACACAATTAAACTGTGTGGACTTGATTTGTTGCTTGCGCACAGTACATCCTTGCACGTTCTGCCTGCTTTCCAGTTTGCATGTGTCTGTGTTACTATACTTCTATCTTTGTGAGGACCTCGTGAACAAAGAACATCTGAAAAGTGAGGTCACTTCTTCAAAAGGCAGTTCAACTGTGTGTGTGTGTGTGTGTCTCTCTCTCTCACCCGGGCCTGACTGATCATCTGTTGCTCGGAGTCTTTCTGGATGATGACTTTCTTTACCACCGTTGAAAGGATGAAGGGGAACTGACAGAAGGAAAACCTGAGCAAAGGACAAGAAGAAATATGAAGAGTTAGTAACCCTGAAAAAAGATTTCTAAATCTGTTTGAATACATGAATCATTCTTGATTTTTTTTTTTTTAATCACAAGGCTCTGAAATGGACACCCTCCGAGCCTGAAACGAGCAGAATTCCCCCACCACACCAGCCAGGGACATTTGAACTGTAATCTCTGGATCCATTTCCTTTTTCGGACGCTAACGAGCCGTGACGCAGCGTGAAACAGACTTCACGGCTTCTCAAAGTGTTTTTCCGCCATTCTGGATAAACTGCAGCAGTGGGACCGTCGCTTTGTCTCTGCACAGGCGGAGACACTCGAGTCTGGCTTCCAGGAAGCTCCAGCAAGGAGCTAACGGCGCTCTCGGTCATGGGTAAGTGGGTAAAGCTAATGTGTTGTCACGTTTGTCAGCATTTCTGCTCCTTATTACCAGGCGAGGAAGAGCCACTTTCCCTGGGAAAAGTCAGTACGTCTGTTCCACTGCTTGTTCATTTAAAGGAACATGCCAACTTATTGGGACTTTGTCTTATTCCCCGTATCCCCCAGAGTTAGACAGAGGTGGAAAAAGTACTAAAATATTGTACTCAAGTAAAAGTACAAATACTTTGATTAAACATTACTCAAGTACAAGTAAAAATACCTATCTGAAAAAATACTCAAGTAAAAGTAATAAGTAACTCATTTAAAATGTACTTTAAGTAAAAGTTACTTAGTTACATTTTTTTTTTTAAACGGGGTGGGGGGGGCGATCTCTCCCATGTAGAGAAAATAGGACAAGGGGTCATTAATCCAAAACTATTTTTGTTTTTAATTAAAGACAAATCTATACAAGGGTATAAACATCTATACAAATGTATACACATGTAATAACAACATAACCCATGTCACACGTTATTTAAGACCCTTAGAAAGATATAATGTGCAATTTTAGTTCGGACCATCCCATAAAATGTTTTCAAACAATCAATTGAAAGTAAAAGTACCATACATTGTTAGTTCTGAGGGCCATCCTTCTTTCCTTCACAAACAAACAAGAGTTATAATGCAAATCAAGGCCAAATCACGTGTTTTTCGCCATAAATGGGTTAGACCCATAGACTGTTAAATACAGTATCTCACAAAAGTGAGTACACCCCTAACATTTTAGTAAATATTTCTATATATCTTTTAATGGGACAACACTGAAGCAATTAAACGTTGCTCCAATGTAAAGTATTAAGTGTACAGCTTGTATAACAGTGTAAATGTGCTGTCCCCTCAAAATAACTCAACATACAGCCATTAGGCTAATGTCTAAACTGCTGGCAACTAAAGTCAGTACACCCCTATGTTAGATTCCCATAGAGGCAGGAAGATGTTTATTATAAAGGCCAGTTATTTCATGGATCCAGGATACTATGCATCCTGATAAAGTTCCCTTGGCCTTTGGAATTAAAATACCCTCCCCCCCACATCATCACATACCCTTCACCATACCTAGAGATTGGCATGGGGTACTTTCCATAAAATCATCTCTCAATGCAAATCAAACCAGCTATTAGGCTAATAACTGGCCTTTAAAAGTAAAAATCTGCCTGCTTCTATGGGAATCTAACATAGGGGTGTACTGACTTTAGTTGCCAGCAGTTTAGACATTAGCCTAATGGCTGTATGTTGAGTTATTTTGAGGGGACAGCACATTTACACTGTTATACAAGCTGTACACTTCATACTTTACATTATAGCTAAGTGTAATTTCTTCAGTGTTGTCCCATTAAATATATATATATATATATATATATATATATATATATATATATATATATATATATATATATATACACACAGTGCAGGCCAAAAGTTTGGACACACCTTCTCATTCAATGCGTTTCCTTTTTATTTTCTATTTATTGACTATTTACATTGTAGATTCTTACTGAAGGCATCAAAACTATGAATGAACACATATGGAATTATGTACTTAACAAAAAAGTGTGAAATAACTGAAAACATGTCTTATATTTTAGATTCTTCAAAGTAGCCACCCTTTGCTTTTTTATTAATAAGGGAAATAATTCCACTAATGAACCCTGACAAAGCACACCTGTGAAGGTAAAACCATTTCAGGTGACTACCTCATGAAGCTCATTGAGAGAACACCAAGGGTTTGTAGAGTTATCAAAAAAAGCAAAGGGTGGCTACTTTGAAGAATCTAAAATATAAGACATGTTTTCAGTTATTTCACACTTTTTTGTTAAGTACATAATTCCATATGTGTTCATTCATAGTTTTGATGCCTTCAGTGAGAATCTACAATGTAAATAGTCATGAAAATAAAAAGGAAACACATTGAATGAGAAGGTGTGTCCAAACTTTTGGCCTGTACTATATACTGTATATATATATATATATATACACATACTGTATATATAATGAAATAGTTACTAAAATGTGAGGGGTGTACTCATTTTTGTGAGATACTGTATTATATTAATATAAACAGACCCTAATGTTACAGCCCAGACTAGCAGCTAGCTTCTACACACCTAAGAAGCCCGTATGAGCTAATTAGATGTATGTGAATAAATTCATACGTAACGTCTCCTACATACGTTGTCCTGGCAGGAGTAGGCAATTCATTTTCCCAATGGGCCACATGAGAAACAGGGACTGTTGTGGAGGGCCGGACCAGTAGGCTAAACTTAATTCTGCTCAATATTAATTTTATGTCAAGCGACACGTTCTCAAACGTCTCTTTTTTCCAAACACTCTTTAATAAACTCCCCTTCAGAAAATGGCTTACTGTTTTGGCGACTTTGTAGTTTATCACAAAGCTGGTCCTGACTACTGCATCCCCCCTTATCTAGCCAAGCTTCAGATCGGTGCGCACTCTGCTTCAGTCAAGTCATTTTTTAGGGATAACAGCGGATTTACGTCCATGCTAACGTCTCCCTCTCAGTTCCAGGTCCGACATCCATGGGTCCGACCCTATGGGTCCGACCATAGACAGTATATAAGGGTCCGACGGTGCAGTTCTTCTTCTACTTCTTTTTAATTGCGACTTACAACCAGAGAAGAAGAAGCTGCATACGTTCGCGCAAAATAAAGAATGCTGGTGCATTAAGGGTGCATTACAGTCTACAGTCTGGTGTAGTCATTCCGAGCGCGATTTTTTTCTTCCTTTCGTTTTTTTTTTTTTACTCAGTAACGGATGGGATTTAAAATGTAGCGAAATACAATCCTTCACTCAAAATGTAATCAAGTACATTTTAAAATACCGATTTTAAAAACTACTTAAAAAATACAAAATACACAAAAAAACTACTCAATACAGTAACGTGAGTAAATGTATTTCGTTTACTTTCCACCTCTGGAGTTAGATAAGTCCATACATACCCTTCTCATCTCCGTGTGTGTCGTAACTCTGTCTGACAGCACCCACCGCTAGATGGAGCCGGTTACCTCCAGGATCTGGACTAAGCTAGGCTAGATGGAGCCGGTTACCTCCAGGATCTGGACTAAGCTAGGCTAGATGGAGCCGGTTACCTCCAGGATCTGGGCTAAGCTAGGCTAGATGGCCGGTTACCTCCAGGATCTGGGCTAAGCTAGGCTAGATGGGGCGGTTACCTCCAGGATCTGGGCTAAGCTAGGCTAGATGGAGCCGGTTACCTCCAGGATCTGGGACTAAGCTAGGCTAGATGGAGCCGGTTACCTCAGGATCTGGACTAAGCTAGGCTAGATGGAGCCGGTTACCTCCAGGATCTGGGCTAAGCTAGGCTAGATGGAGCCAGTTACCTCCAGGATCTGGACTAAGCTAGGCTAGATGGAGCCGGTTACCTCCAGGATCTGGGCTAAGCTAGGCTAGATGGAGCCAGTTACCTCCAGGATCTGGACTAAGCTAGGCTAGATGGAGCCGGTTACCTCCAGGATCTGGACTAAGCTAGGCTAGATGGAGCCGGTTACCTCCAGGATCTGGACTAAGCTAGGCTAGATGGAGCCGGTTACCTCCAGGATCTGGACTAAGCTAGGCTAGATGGAGCCGGTTACCTCCAGGATCTGGGACTAAGCTAGGCTAGATGGAGCCGGTTACCTCCAGGATCTGGGACTAAGCTAGGCTAGATGGAGCCGGTTACCTCCAGGATCTGGGACTAAGCTAGGCTAGATGGAGCCGGTTACCTCCAGGATCTGGGCTAAGCTAGGCTAGATGGAGCCGGTTACCTCCAGGATCTGGACTAAGCTAGGCTAGATGGAGCCGGTTACCTCCAGGATCTGGACTAAGCTAGGCTAGATGGAGCCGGTTACCTCCAGGATCTGGACTAAGCTAGGCTAGATGGAGCCGGTTACCTCCAGGATCTGGGCTAAGCTAGGCTAGATGGAGCCGGTTACCTCCAGGATCTGGACTAAGCTAGGCTAGATGGAGCCGGTTACCTCCAGGATCTGGACTAAGCTAGGCTAGATGGAGCCGGTTACCTCCAGGATCTGGGCTAAGCTAGGCTAGATGGAGCCAGTTACCTCCAGGATCTGGGCTAAGCTAGATGGAGCCGGTTACCTCCAGGATACGGGCTAAGCTAGGCTAGGCTAGCGGTGGGTCCGTTACAAACGGAAAAGTCAGTCAGCTTAATAGTCAAACTGGATAGGCAAAAAGAAGGACCGATATCTGACCTATTGGAGTTGCCATAGTTCTGCCAGGTCCTGTACTCCTCCATGAAGTCTATGTGCTCCAGAGTGATGTTGTAGAAGTCGGTGAAAGGCATGATGGGAGTAGAGGAGACACTGTTGGCTGCATCTGAAGACAGGAAAAGAAGAAAGAAAGTCAAGTGTGACAAAATGATCTGTGTGTGTCAGTCTGTAAAAATAGGGGACATAGCAGTAGGGATGTGTGTGTGTTGGCCGAACGCTGAACAAGACATGTTTAGGCGGCTAAAATGTTCCAGTTAACTTTGATGAAGTGAAAACGCACAGCGAGGGGGTCAAAGTCGAAAAAAAACACGGACAACACCCAACAAATACAAGTTGAGGTCTGTTTCAATGTCCGCAGTGTTAGCATGGTTAGCATTGCTAACAGGCCCGCCCGGGGCCAGGGTAAAATGACTAAGGGGGCAGGTAAAAATTGCGAGGGGGCGATTATGTTTTCATGAAGTAGGCTAAAATGAACTAATTTACCCAGACTTTGTGTGTGTGTGTGTGTGACTCACTGAACAGGCTAAGAACTTTAGTAGCAGAGGGAATCCACCAGGAGCACTTGGCCAGAGGAGGAAGTTCGTCTGGTTCTGCAGGAAACAGACGAGTGGAGATGAACTGTAGGAGGCGCTCTACCAGCTGCCTGAAACGCCTCGCCGACAGCCTGAAACACACACACACACACACACACACACACACACACACACACACACACACACACACACACACACACACACACACACAGAGTTAGCATTGGTTGGGCAGATCTTGGCAGAGTCCAAACCGCACAAACCCTGAAATATACACATGCACATAAATAGACACTTGAATTGAGAAAAATAGCAGCGTTGGATAGTTAAATTGGGTTTTTGGATCTAAGGCAGAAGCAAAGACAACTTGTAATTTGAAGCAGCTCGCTTGTAAATCATCACCACATACAGGACGCATTGGTCAGCGCTCCTTCTTCAGGCTGAGAGAGAGAGACGCACAGAAGATGGCTTGTTGTTTGTTACTGTAAAGGCTGAGTCACCTTTTAAAAGATACAAGGATTTGATAAAACTGCCTGATAGTGGATTATGTTTTCCAAAAAAGAGATCATAAATTAAGAGACACAGTTGGTACATACTACCCTGTAAAAAAGGTTTGACTGTACACCAGTAAAAGCTGGAAAGTACCATTATGATACCTAATTTTAATTTTTAGCACAGACTAAAATTATGTTTCATTCGGGACTCAAAATGTAGCTAATATTTAGGAGAAATTCATTCTCCTCTGCTTAATTTGGCATGCACATACCATGAGCTAGACCCTCCATTATGTACACACAATGTACAGTACAGACCAAAAGTTTGGACACACCTTCTCATTCAATGCGTTTTTTTATTTATTTTCATGACTATTTACATTGTAGATTCTCACTGAAGGCATCAAAACTATGAATGAACACATATGGAATTATGTACTTAACAAAAAAGTGTGAAATAACTGAAAACATGTATATGAAGAGTGAATTGGTTTTATTTGACCAGACATGGGTGCCCTTCTGGACACGTTTGTCGCCTTTTTTTCGACATTTTTGTGACTTTTTTTATTCTTCTAGGTTTTTGTCGCTATTTCCGTCATTTTATCGCTTGTTTGAAGTGTTTTTTTTCGACATTTTTGTCGCTTTCCCCCCAACGTTTTGGTTGCTTTTGAGTTTTTTGTCGATTTTTTTCAATGTTTTTGAAAAATTTTTATTTTTATTTGGGGAGGTTCTTTTCACTGAAACCTGTAAACAAATTTGCAGATTCCGTTTTGGGTCTGGCGATTATTTTTCTGTGGATCGACTAATTGATCAGTAAATAAACGTCAGCAGACATTTTTGTCGCTTATGTCGTCTTCTTGAGGTTTCGGTGCTTTTTGTCGCCTTTTCTGGACATATTTGTCACTTTTGTTGTTGTCGTCTTCTTTGACATTTTTGGTCACTTTTTTCAAGGTTTTTGTTGCCTTTTTTGACATTTTTTTCGCATATTTGAAAATGGCAAACATGTAATTTCCATTACGGCTGCATGTCGACTTCTCCTCAGTTTAGCGCGGGGGAAACAAAGATGATGATGATGATGAAAAAAAAGTCGGTTGTTAAAAAGAATGCAACTGCTGCAGGTTGTGGCTTTTGTACCAGATGACATGAGAGATTTATCAAAGTACGAAAGCTGTGTGTGATATTTGCATAAGCAGCTCTAGAGAGAGAGAGAGAGAGAGAGAGAGAAAAGTATTTTCAGTCAGAGATGGAAAAACTTTAAATTTACGTTGCCATCACAACATCAATCAGCGGCTAACCCTGCTGCAAAGACCAGATGACAAGACCTAATCCGCCTACACGTCCAAAAGTTATTTACAGAGCCTCCAATTTCTCTCAGAGAGCTTTACAATGTGTTCAACATACAACCAGCCTCCCTCCTGATACTCGGTTCGGACAAGGACAAACTGTTAAAGGGGTGATAGAATGATTATATAGAGTATTTCACACTGTTCCTTATGGTCTCCTAATGGGATATGTAACATTTGTTGGGCTGAAAATGGCCTGGTTGATATTTTATTGGCCCTTATGCATCCCTGTGTTTTGGCTCTATTTGAAACAAGAGCTTTTCTTCCAAATATGGTATGCTCGTGAATATTTAGATGAACTGCGCGCTGATTGGTTGAGCGAATTGCCATAGGCAGACCTTAGAGATGCGCGCTGATTGGTTGAGCGAATCCCCAATACACAACCATTAGAGAAGCGACAGAATCTCATATTCCAGACACTGCAATGTTTCATTACCAAATTCACTTCTGAGACTTTTTTATGTGAGAAATCAACTATATAAAGCTCAAATATGGGCCGTTTTACGAAAATTGATGGCTAATTGCAAATATGGTAAGACTGTGTGTCGGACTTCAGCGGCGGTGCTGCTGCCTCGCCGCCCGGCCTGCTTTCCTTCACAGACCCCGGCCTGCTGTGAGCTCCGTTAGGCTGGCAGCCCTGACAGAGCTCCAGGGCCTGCAGCTCCCCTCTTCCTGCTAGCTAAATGGCCCGTTGTGTGAGAGTGAAAGCGCGGTCAGAGAGCTTGTTACACCAGCAATCTCTAACCACATGTTACACACAATGTCACGCCACTTAGCTATACAACATCTAAATGTCTTATAAAGCTTACAACGGTGTCCGATTTCAAGTTAATATTTGTGAAGCTTAGCTAGGTGTTTCGTTAGCTGCGACTGTCCCTTCAATCCTATCTATGTGTAGCTACAAATCACGGCTAGTTAGCTTCATTTTTGGTCGTAATGTCGAGTATATTTACAGTTAGAATTTCGTTACGCCACTTACACATCTAACTAAATGTCTTATAAAGCTAACTACGATGTCCGATTTCAAGTTAATGAATATTTGTGAACAGTGGGGGGTTTCGTTAGCTATGACTGCCCCTTCAATCCTAGCTATGTGTAGCTAGCTACAAATCACGGATAGTTAGCTTCATTTTTGGCGTAATTTCTGTATATTTAGAGTTTGAATTTCGTTACGCCACTTACACATCTAACTAAATGTCTTATAAAGCTAACTACGATGTCCGATTTCAAGTTAATGAATATTTGTGAACAGTGGGGGTTTCGTTAGCTATGACTGTCCCTTCAATCCTAGCTGTGTGTAGCTACAAATCACGGCTAGTTAGCTTCATTTTTGGTCGTAATTCGAGTATATTTAGCTACAGTTTGAATTTCGTCACGCCACTTACACATCTAAATAAATGTCTTATAAAGCTAACTACGATGTCCGATTTCAAGTTAATGAATATTTGTGAATTTCAGAGGAATTCTAGGAGCTAGCTCTCATTGTTAGAGCTACATCCAGCCGCAGGCTCTATCAATGAGACTCGCGGACAAGCGGCGTTTATTTCCCCAATTGTTTGTTTAAATAACTCAACACATAATTACACACATTAAAATATTAACTGGAACCTGTGGTAACAGATTGCTGGTGCAACAAGCTCGCTGACCGTGCTCTCACTCACACACACCGGGCATTTAGCTAGCAGGAAGAGGGGAGCTGGCCTGCAGGCCCTGGAGCTCTGTCAGAGCACCAGCGTGTAGTAATCCATTATCCAAAGCCAGTGACTTTGCGCGGTGATGGAGTGCTGTCGGCTGCGAGCCGTAACAGAACTCCAAGTTCCTCAGAGCAGGCCAGGGGTGTGTGAAGGAAGGCAGGTCGGGCGGCGAGGCAACAACACAGGCAGCACCGGTGCCGAACTCTGACACACAGTCGGACAACATTTGCAATTAACCATCCATTTTCGTAAAACGGCCCATATTTGAGCTTTACATAGTTGATTTCTCGCATAAAAAAGTTTCAGAAGTGAATTTTGTAATGGAATAGCGTGACCTAGCTAGATTCAGAAGACTACCTGATCTCAGGTCAGTTGTGTAACCTATGTAAATGTTGGGGCGTGACTGTTCTCTTAAGGTTCCGGATTTTGAGCTGCCTACGCAGGCAACTCAGCTTTGTTGGGATTCGCCCGTTTTCAGTGGCAGTTTCAAAATATGAGATTTTCATAGCAAAGGGGTGTCAGTGGGACTTTGAGCTTCTATGTATGTCCTATTTACCCACCGAACTGTCGTTATTCAACTATGACAGGGTAAAATCGGTTTTGCATTCTATCACCCCTTTAAAGATCATACAGAAACAATGCAAATATGAAGGTAAAGAAAATACGCCTTGGCTGATGGAAACAACAAGTTAAAGACAGGAAGAGGACGACAAAGGGAACAGAGAGAAATAGCTAGATAGAAAGCTATGGCAACTAGGGCTGCACGATATTGGAAAAAACTGACGTTTTTTTTTCCTGCGATATATATTGCGATATGAAAAAAGTAATTTTTACAAGATCACATGAATAGCTTTGGAAATAATAAATCATTCTCGACTACTAGGGTGATTTTGTAGGAGAGTGCATCTACATAGAACAGGGGTCTTCAACGTTTTTTAAGCCAAGGACCCCTTAACGGAAAGAGAGATGGAGCAGTGACCTCATATACTGTATTGTATATTGTTTCCCCATTAAATCTATCTTATCTTATCTTATGTTGATATGTCAGGTCCGTTAAATGTGATATAGCGCTATAATGTCAATAGTTCGATGTCTGTTGCTAACCAACTAATTAGCCATAGCAGGTATCCTACGCATTGTTTCTGCACGGAAGAACTTTTCTCATATTTCAAAATGAATCCATCTTTTACCCCTTGGTATAATTACACACTCATGTTTGTTATTAAAAGTTAAGAATTCAGATTTGTTCATCAGTACCATAGCAATGCTAACTTCCGCTCGGATTGTCAGATAGGAACCGTCCGTTGCCTGTCGTACGAGTTCAACTTTTTTAACGCATCCGGATGACCAACGGACCTGATTTTTTTTTTCGCACCGCACTCGTTCGCATCGGTTCGGACCCATCAGCATGCGGCCTGCGAATCTCCATAGGAAATGAATGACTTCCGGTCGTTTCACAGCCGTATCTACTGTGCCAATGTGAAGGCAGCGTGACACACGCTAGGGCTGCAACTAACCATTCTTTTCATTGTCGACTAATCGGTAATCGGTCGATTATTTTCTTGATAAGTCGACTAGTTGTTTGGTCTCTAAAAGTGTCAATTGGTGTTTCAAAAGGCCCGAGATGACGTCATCAAACGTCTTGTTTTGTCCACAGCTCATAGATATTCAGTTTACTGTCACAGAGGAGTGACAATATTCACTTTTTTTATATTCTTTTTTAGGCAAGTTTAGGCCTTTTCTAATATAGGACAGCTGAAGATGTAAAAGGGGAGGGGGAGAGAGAGAGAGAGAGAGAGAGAGAGAGAGGTAATACCATGCAGCAAAGGGCTGCAGGTCAGAGTCAAACACGCGACCGCCGCGACAAGAACCGAGCCCCTGTACATGGGGCACACGCTCCACCAGGTAAGCTATCCCAGCACCCCGACAATATTCATTCAACAAGATGGAAGAAAGTTTACTTTTTCCATAAAAAAATTACTTAAACAGGTTAATTGATTTCCAAAATTGTTGTTAATTTAATAGTTGACAACTAATCAATTAGGTGATTCATCTTTGCAGCTCTAACACACACACTTACAGACACACACTTACTTTTTTAGCCAATGAACCAGGAAGTGGTGGTCGGCCTCAGACAGAGCTGCGATCTGCCTCAGCAGGTGAGCGTAGATCACATAGGTGCTGGTGCTGGAATACTGGGGGTTCTACACACACACACACACACACACACACACACACACACACACACACACACACACACACACACACACACACACACACACACAGAGCAGTATGTCATATTGTGGTCTTGAAACTAGTGACTTCTGAAGATCCAGCTGAATCGGGACACGTGCAGCTGGTGACTCTGGAACACAACTTAAAATGAGTTTTTCCATATCTGTTGTGCATTGCATTTTGGGACAAAAGTGTCTATCACCACACTCAAAACCCCAGTCAGTCCTTCCAGAAAAAGTTTTTTTGTGATTGTTACGGGCAAAAATCCTTGATCATGCGGCACATTTTCTTAAAAAATGCGATGGAATATGCAGGATATTTATGCAATTTTCTGCGATGAAGTCCTACCAGACTCTGTTCCATTAGCCTGGTCCTACCAGACTCTGGTACATTAGCCTGGTCCTACCAGACTCTGGTACACTAGCCTGGTCCTACCAGACTCTGGTACATTAGCCTGGTCCTACCAGACTCTGGTACACTAGCCTGGTCGTACCAGACTCTGGTACATTAGCCTGGTCCTACCAGACTCTGTTACATTAGCCTGGTCCTACCAGACTCTGGTACATTATCCTGGTCCTACCAGACTCTGGTACATTAGCCTGGTCCTACCAGACTCTGGTACACTAGCCTGGTCCTACCAGACTCTGGTACACTAGCCTGGTCCTACCAGACTCTGGGTACACTAGCCTGGTCCTACCAGACTCTGGTACATTAGCCTGGTCTTACCAGACTCTGGTCCATTAGCCTGGTCCTACCAGACTCTGGTACACTAGCCTGGTCCTACCAGACTCTGGTCCATTAGCCTGGTCCTACCAGACTCTGGTACATTAGCCTGGTCCTACCAGACTCTGGTACACTCGCCTTGTCCTACCAGACTCTGGTCCATTAGCCTGGTCCTACCAGACTCTGGTACACTAGCCTGGTCCTACCAGACTCTGGTCCATTAGCCTGGTCCTACCAGACTCTGGTACATTAGCCTGGTCCTACCAGACTCTGGTACACTCGCCTTGTCCTACCAGACTCTGGTCCAAGTATTAACTTCCTTGACGGCAGGTACTCTGTTGAAGTTTAAAACTATTGGATCTGCCCAGAGCCGCTCTGGATCTGCCATAACCAATCACTAACGTTTGGTTGTGACGTCGGCTTAGCATCGCTAGCGTTAGCCTTAGCCAACTCCTTCACCACTAACGGAGCGAGCTGGAAAATCTAACTCTTCCCAAACCCCCGTGGTGTAGGAGGGCCACGACATCATGGCCACCAACACAACTCAGCAAAGATTGGTCTTGCTCGGGCTTTAACTTCTGGATTTTCGGCAACGTTGCCACAACGGACCGAATGGCTTCGCTCGCGTCTTTCTCCGCCGCCATTATGGAACTACAACTCAAACTAGAGCACGACCTTAACGTCATCGTTCTCAGCCACTCCCGCTGTTCGCTGATTGGACAGGTAAAGATTTGGCCGGAGAAAACCCAAGAATATAGCAAACCCAGACCCAGAAGTACGTAGGAGGGCGGAGCCAGGCTAGGCTGCCCGTAGCGGTAGCAGGCAACATGACGTCATATCTAACCAGATATGACCAGACCGCTGATCGCGGTTTTGAACGTCAAGGTTGTGATTTTAAACACGTCTTTAACGTTGTGAAATGCTCACAGTTTGGTTAGGTTTAGGCACATAAACTACTTAGTATAAAATAAGACGTCTGGGAGTGTTTTTCTGTCCCGTCCGTGAAAAGAAAACGGAGACGGGTCGGGTTCTTCAGCTCCGACTAAAGCTGGATATAAGTTGTGTTTTTCCATCAAAAACATGACTCACTGTGACTTTGAGAACATGAAGTTCTTTCTGTTAGATTGCTGTTTGGATTTAATAAGAATCAAAAAAAAAACATGACATAATAAGTGAGATAATGAGTGTTCAGTCTTTACAGGGTTCGAACACACAGACGAAGGGAGAGAGGCGAGGTGAATGTGCAGCTTTCACAGCCCGTAACGGAGAGAGTCGTCATCATACAGGAAACCAGCAGTCCTCAACTCCAGCATGACCTCACCAAGTCCCAATCTGTGTGTGTGTGCGTGTGCATGTGTGCGTGTTTGCGGTTATGTTCTCATGAGAGTTGGAAGACGAGGCGAGTCGTCAAAGTCAAATGGGACAAAATCAGACATTTGGCTTGTGTGTGTGTGTGTGTGTGTATGTGTATTGATGGAGCGTGGAACCACAGTGGAACTACTGTGGATTCCTGTCTTTATCTGATTCTAATCCCCAAAACCATATATGGAAATCGGACTGGAGAGAGCGAGAGAGGGAGCGAGAGAGAGAGAGAGAAAAAGAGAAAGGGAGATATTGAATATAGGATCAAACAGGATCAAAGAAAGGACCCAACAAACAAAAAAAAGACTGAAAGGCTGAAAAGGAGGGGGGTCAGAGAGAGGTACAAGGGAAAGATTTCTGTGCCCCAGCACTGATGAGAAAAGAAAAAAGATGGGGGAGAAGAAAAAACTTTGTGGGGAAAACAAAGGAAAGAAAGAAAAAAAAGCGGTTGTTGTCCGGTGTTACAGGTCCCATATTGTAAAAAGTGAGACTTCCATGTCTTTTTAAAAAATATAAAGCCGGTCAAAGTGCTATCTAAATACTGTGACAGTATCAAAACGCTCAGTCTACAAAGAAAGGCACACAGCTTGTAATCAGAAACTGTGCCTGTAAATGAGCTGTCAGGAATTCTTGCACAGTTGTGATTATACACAACTGCAATAACGCTGCAGAGACTCACAGAGCATAGATGCGAAAGACCCGTAACACTGACCAATCAGAGCAAACTGGGCTTTTTCAGGAGGGGGGCTTAAAGAGAAAGCACTAAAACAGAGGCCCTATTTTAACGATCTAAGGGCACAGCGTGAAGCACCTGGCGCAGGTGTGTTTAGGGCGTGTCCAAATCCACTTTTGCTAGTTTGACGGCAGAAAAAAGGGTTTGTGCGCCAGGCTCATGGTTCAGAAGGGATTGTACTTAGTGTCTTCATTTATCAGAGGTGTGTTTTGGGTGTAACATGCAATAAACCAATCAGAGATCATCTCCCATTCCCTTTAAAAGCCAGGCGCGTTTGGACCTTGGAGCATTGCCGTTATGATGGCGGGCTTGCACCGTAATATTTTTATTTGTAATCTTTTGCATGCATGTGTGCTGCTGTGCGTCCCCGCTTGTGTGTAACAAGCATAGTGTGTGCGCTGTGCACGAGCCTAGGAGCATTTTACTAATTTGCTGTTAAAATAATAATGAAATGCTGCGTTATTGACTTTAGACCAGGTTTTTGTTGGTCAATGGCGCGATCACTTCTTGCTGCCTGAAGATAGCAATACGCCCAGAATGAACCTGAACACACCTCCCTGTAAGACCAGCACGCCCATGGGCGCACAGATGGGCGCAGGTGCATTTGCCATTTAAACAACGCGGACGCTGGACGGGAAACTGACAACTGGTTCGGTCTTAAACTAGCAAAGACACTTGGGTCGGGCTTTGAGCTGCGCTGGGTGCAAGATAGGACCCAAAAGGTGAATATAGGTATATTCAGACAGACAGTATGAGAAAAATAATGAGTTTGTTTTTACATTAAAGCATGTAAACAAAATGTTTTAAATGCAAGTATGAACCTGGAAATGAGCATGATATGGGACCTTTAAATAAGCTTTACAGAAAGTATGGAATCCCCTCCTTACATAAAGCAGCTTCAATGCAACACAACAGATAAGACAAAGATCAGGACGGATCATGTTTATGGATCAGAATCAGCACTACAAACCTAATGCGCTTGTGATCCTGGTTTTTGGAACCCTGAGTGTCCCCCCAGCTGACTCACAGCATTGAGGTGTAGTGAACCACAGCTGCAAATGAACAGCAGCCAACGGCTTTTAATTAATGATATTGATTAATGACAGCATGCGTCTGTGATCAACACTGGCATGGTTGCTCTGGATTACATTTTCACCAACCCACTGACATTTGTAACTATGCTAATAACCAGGTGAAAAAAAACAGAGGGGGGGTCATGCACAACAAAACAAAACATGCAACAATTAAACCCCCCTTCCAATACCACCATGGATATAGTAACCATCGGCCAGCCATGCCAAAACCCTTATTTATAAACTTCTATATTCAATGGAAAATAATCTCAATATGAAATATCACAACGTGGTGTCAACATAAAATCCTGAGCTCTGTAGCCGGCTTTTCGCTTCATGCGCTTATTTAAGGAAAGTACTTATAAGTACCATATAATCAGTGTTTATTCAATATGTATGTTTTTTTTAGCTCCACTCTACTCTGTATCTTCGCCTGCCAAGCTTTTATTGTGACGAGCCTGTTATTTCTTTGTATCAGGAAACCTTTGACTGTCTGTACTGTGTCTCGAGGATATTCAGTCTCACCTGAACCAGAATGAAATAAGCTCGCAGGTCGTCTTTGGTTCGAGGCCTGAAATCAGAAAACACACAGAACAAAACTTGTCACACAAAAGAATGACTGCACCGCAACAACGTAGGGCTGGGTGATATGGCCATACATAGCGTTAACAACCATATAAAAATGATGTTGAACAACCAGAGGCTGACCTGTACTACGGCAATATTTACGTCATTTTGATGACGCTTCATGTTCTGTTCCTTGCACGTTGTATTCATTTTGCACTAAAGTTCTTAATAAAATGTTGTTTTCATTTGTCAAGTATTTAACTCTCTGGGGTCTAATGGCATTTTCTCGACTGTTACACATCTTGGCTGTGTCTCATTCGGCATACTTCTGTCAGTACACTGCTAATGTGCACTGACCACTCACTGCCGTAGTGCCCACTTTGGATGGTCAGTATTGTCCCAAAAGGAACACTTATGTTAAAACACTTACCGGAAATGACGAGAGGGATGAGCGTGACGAACGTGACGAACGCAACATATGGCATCTGATTGCACGAACGCGTCACGTGGGTCGGGCTGCTCCCGAATTTCAAAACCGACCATAACGGCGGCACGTTCGGAATACGATCTCGTATTTTACGAAAATAGTTCACTGAAACGTGTTTCTGAAAACATTGTAAGCGAGAAATAGGCCGTGCTGTTGCTGAACCTGTCTGTTTCTTTGATCGACAAAGGTCAGTTTAAAAGATTTTCATCAGAGCCGAGCCGAGCGCTCCTCATTAGCATAAAGTAGCCTGGATTCAATTAAAAACTTGCCAACGTCCCTGGTCCCTCCCGTTATGCTTTGTAGTCAAGATGGCGCCCGTTTAGAGCGAGTAGAGAACTTTTTGACCGTTTTTAGGGGGTCAGCCGGGTACTTTCAGTGCACTGACTTTTTGCGTTATCTACACTATATACTTAAAACTAAGTGTTTGAAGTCTGCAAGTAGGTGGTTTGAGACACAGCCCTTCATAAATTCACCTTTTAAAGGTTACTTACATATAACCTGATCCCTGTGTGTTTCCTATCAAAATGTTCAGAAGAATTTTCAACTTCCTGTACAGTGAGCTACAGATTTGTCCTAGAGCGATGTGTAAGGAGATCATTTGACCCTACAGCTAACTGAGTCCAACAATTACGCACAGAGAGGCAGAGAATAAGTGTCACAGGCGCAGGTTCCCTGTCTCCTAATTTTTGAGGGTGAGTGACGAATGATCTCGAGATGAAAGGGAACGCGAAAGCAGCGATTCTGCCGTTTCCGCCAATATCCAAACCACATTTCTGCGCTGTACATTATTAGAAACATTGAAAAAAACATTGTTTGGACGCACACAAGTGTCCGTCAACCTCAGAGAGTTAGTTCACACGAAAATAGCAACTGCAATATATTATTTCATATAGACTATTTATTGAATTAGCAGAAAACATGCTACATGTATATTCTGATGAACACTTAAGGCACCTTTTTTGTAATTTCTTATCCTTTTTCCGACGTTTTTTGACACTTTATTGACAATTTTTTCACTTTTTAGTCATTTTTTATTCTTTTTTTTCTGACGCATTTTGTCGCTTTTTCTGGCACTTTTTACACTCAGGAAGTTGTACAGGTTATGGTCGCTTCTTTCAACGTTATTATTATTATTATTTTTTTCATTTTTCAGAACCTTAGGATGCTTTACCCCAGGGGTGTCAAACTCATTTTCCCAGAGGGCCACACTGGAAAAAGAGAATCACCTCAAGGGCCAGACATGTAGAGTTTATTGACTTGCTTTTGTTTCATTGAAAAAGTAAAATATCTTTGACTGTATTACAGCATGTCACTTTTTTGACATTGCTGTAGTCATTTTTGTATGTTTTTTTCTGACTTCTTTATGGCTTTCTCAGATGTTTGTCACCTTTTTTTCATTTTTTTATGGTTTTTGTTGCATTTTTCGACATAAAGCCCTACAAAAGTCAGCAAAAATGTTCCTTAGCCATCATAGAATTTAGCAAATCAAGCAAAAACAATTATCTTTTTTTTTTACAACGTTTCTGCTTAAATATGAAGAAATTTCTGAGTCTCAAAGTCAGCAAATCTGCCAAATTCTGCTTTGAGTGTCTATTTAACTGCAGTTAAAAAAAAAAAACCTTTCCCATGTTTTTGGCGCATAACTAGGCGGGCCAAAATCTATTGTGAACCTAAATGGATAGGCGGGCCGGATCATAATCTGCAAAGGGCCTGATTTGGCCCGCGGGCCTTGAGTTTGACACGTGTGCTTTACCCCATTGCCTCCTTTAGTTGTGTTGAATGTCTCTAGAGTTAGTTTTCCCTCTTGGTTTAACAGTTGCTGCATGAAATGACCAATTTTGGGATGGATGATTGTAGCCATATCACCCAGCGCTGCAAAGTAGCACAACAAAAACCAAACAAGCTCTGTGCTAAGCCTGGTGAATGAGTCACAGAGCTGTACTGAAGAAAACAGAGATGGAACTGAGATTATTTCTTAATTTCAGTCTAACTACTGCACCTAAACAAATAAACCATTAGGAATATTCCTTCTGTAAAGTTACACTTTCTGTTTTAGTTTGTTTACCTGCTTGCCAATCATCCTTTTTACTATGATTTTTTTTTTTTATGAATAAACTTTCTCATTTGAATATTTATTGCTTGGAAATGACACTGAAGCTAAAAGAGATCAAGTTGAAAACTAAATTAAGCACATGGATGAAAAGTGAAATGCAGAAAGTGTCACAGCGGTGGACTCACCCTTTCCACTCCCTCAGCAAGCTGTTGATGATCCCTTTCAACACTGACTTCTGGATGTCCTGAGGCTAGACACACACACACACACACACACACACACACACACACACACACACACACACACACACACACACACACACAAAAACATGTTCAACGTCCAACACATAAAGGATCACCAAGATTAAGTCCACATTCCTGAATGTTAGGACTGCAGAGGGACAGACACACAGAAGTAGCCGAGCACTTTTTAATTCAATAACTTTATCGGTTATCAGGCAATTAAAACCCTGATACAGACTGCCCAAAAAACTAAACAAACGGCCCGCTATAGCACTGTCCATTTGTGATCCGATCGCACCAAGACGCATGTTAAAACGGCGTCCTAAATGCTGTGAACTCAGTTCCTGGTGGTGATGATCTCTGGCTACGGGTTGGTAGGGCGAGGTCTCGTTGTCACCTGGGGCCTGTTTCACAAAAGCAAAATATATAAATCCAGGATAACTGATAAAGCGAGGTTTGACCTAGTCTAATCTGTGCATCCTGGCTTGGTGCGTTTCACGAAGGCCAAGCCAGGCTGAGGAGGAGCGACTAGGTCGAGCCAGGCTGAACTAATTCAGATAGATGCGCGTCCACGGCTTTCCTCAAAAGACCGCGAGGTTGATCACAGATTTACTGATGCCAAAATGGAGAACACGCATTGTACATAGGCTACTTTATACACAGTGAGCAGCAGCTTCTTGTGGAAGTATGATGACGTGAAACACATTATTTGAATAAAAAGAAAATAACACGGCCGCTGTACTGAAACAGCGAGAGAAAGCGTAGCAGACGATCACGGACCGACTGAATGCGTAAGCAGCCTAAATATATACATTAACTGACCACTGCTCTGAATGGAAACCGTCATAATCCTACCATTCAATGATTAGGCTACTAATCATTTGCACAAATTAACAATTGTACTCTTTGCCTTAAAAGTAAGCAGAAGATAATGTTACTCAGGAAATTTACCATGAAGATCCATTTTCTATAACGCTAGAATATGAAGCGTAAATATCTCTTTCACTCTGTTCCTCCCTCTCTCTCATTGGCTAAAATATTAATTTCCTAAGTCACATTAACTTCCACTACTCGCTTTTAATGCAAAGTGTACAGGTGTTCGTTTTTGCAAATGACAAGTGACACATTGAATGGTTTCATTTAAGAGCAGTAGTTCATAAATGTATACTTTTAGACTATCATTTAGTCTGTCCGCTATTATCTGTCACGCTTTTTCTCACGTTTTTTTATTTTTTATAGAGGACGAGTTTCCTTCTCTACATATTATATGCCTTGCTCCCTGGTATATATGGACATAGAAAATAAAGACACTGTAGAAATTGCACTGTAAAATCTAGAAACTATAAAGATAAAGTGATAAATTCCATGCACACTATAAACATGAATGGAACAGAGTATATTCATCAGTTATTTCCCCCCAGGCAAAATATAAGGTCAAAAACCATTAAGGTGTCCTCTCCCTGTTGGTACATGAATGTACAGTAGCCTACATCACTAGATAGTTACTGGTCCAGTGAACTAAGTCTATAATTTGGGAGGATTGTACAATTAGGATATGTTCTTAAAATTGTACAATCCTCCCAAATTATAGTCCCAGTATACTGTACAACACAAATTGTGTGCTAAGAATGCCAAATACAATGCACATGGAAGCAAAACAAACATGATCCTTATTGTTAAAGAATAAAAAAAGAAATTATAAACTACAATAATTTAAGGTGCATTGCGGAACTATAGAAATGTACAGCATTTTATGTATTGCCCTTAGTAACAGACTTCATTTAAAACTCATTTGAAATTTTATCAGCCTTTTCTAATTATCTCAACAACTGCCATAATATATTCATCAAACTTCTTACAACAATATGAACAGCAGTCTTCATACAGCAATATAACAGTAACAATGACAAATTTATAATTCTAAACAAAAATAATGGTCACAACTTTAAATAATAACAGTATTTAAATGAACAGCAATATGCACCTGTTGTATTTTAATCCAGGCTGATAACAAAAGGGTAAAACCACTGCTGAGTGAACAGAAAAGGTTCCAGGATTAAATCAATCCTGGCTGTTAGCCTGGTCAGGACCAGGCTAGCTGCACAGAATAAATCTCCATGGTGATGTATGTGCCTCTGCTTTCGTGAAACCGAGTCAAGGCTAAATTCATCCAGGATAACCAGGAAATCCCGGCTTAATCCCTTATCTTGGTTTTGTGAAACAGGCCCCTGCTTACCGTGCCGAGCAGAGCATCGTAAACAGCGTTGACGAACTTGGCGTTGACTCCAGAGTCGTCGATGGTGTTGAACGATCCGTTCGCCTCTCGCTGTGAAAAGGAGGGAGGACAGAAAATGAGTAAAGAAAGAGAAGTAGAGAGCGTGAGAAAAGAAAAAGGGAGAAAAACAGCAGAGAGAAAAAAAAACAATGCTTTCCCATCGTAAAAACGGGTACGGCGTCTGGTGAAATTTTAACAGCATCTAAAACACTTTTCTCACAACAGGCATTCTGCTGAGAGCCAGAATGTGTGTGTGTGTGTGTGTGTGTGTGTGTGTGTGTGTGTGTGTGTGTGTGTGTGTGTGTGTGTGTGCGTGCGTGTGCGTGTTCTACCTTGAAGGCAGCGTTGATTTCTATGAACGAGTCGAAGGTGGTCAGGTAAAACTCTCGCACCTCCCTCCAGTCACCTGATTGGACAGCCCGCTCCATGTCCTCCCTGGCACACACACACACACACACACACACACACACACACACACACACACACACACACACACACACACACACACACACACACACGATATTGTGGCGATAGTGTAGGGGCTATCACAAAATATTAACACAATGAGATTTTTTATATTTTGATAAATAATCACCAATAATGTGGATAAAGTTACTAAGTGGGTAAAGACAAATAGTAACACAGCTTATACGTTCAGACAATGACATCACTTCACTGTAATGCAGCATTTAAAACCAGGAAAAGACGGCACTTTTGTCATATCACGGCATTACGATATGTCAAATTTAAGATGATATCCAGCCTCATATATGGATGTCGATATGATATCGATGTATTGCCCAGCCCTAATCCAAAGTGTTTTACACCATGGACCAAGACTGAAACCGCATGACATACAATAAAAAGAATAAAACATAGTAAAATCAGAAAAGGTTGCATTAAAGCAGGATGAAGAAAGGAAACATGCTGCTATGTCTCAAAAGCCATTCTGAAAACAGAGGGAGAACAGCCCTGATGTGATGAGGGACTCACTGAAACTCCTTGGTGGTCTTGGTGCGCAGCGGGATGACGGGGTCGGAGGGGAACGGAGCTTTGACTTCTGGGGGAAGAGTGTCGATGGAGAGGCGCTGCTTCTGACGGACATCGCTGCAGATCGGAGGGAGCTCTCTCCCTGCACCACGGACACACAATGAGCCACTCAGTCAGCATTCAAGGTCCCATGACATGCTGCTTTTTGGATGCTTTTATATAGACCTCAGTGGTCCCCTAATACTGTATCTGAAGTCTCTTTTATATAGGCGTTAGTGGTCCCCTAATACTGTATCTGAAGTCTCTTTTATATAGACCTTAGTGGTCCTCTAATACTGTATCTGAAGTCTCTTTTATATAGACCTTAGTGGTCCTCTAATACTGTATCTGAAGTCTCTTTTATATAGACCTTAGTGGTCCCCTAATACTGTATCTGAAGTCTCTTTTATATAGACCTTAGTGGTCCCCTAATACTGTATCTGAAGTCTCTTTTATATAGACCTTAGTGGTCCCCTAATACTGTATCTGAAGTCTCTTTTATATAGACCTTAGTGGTCCCCTAATACTGTATCTGAAGTCTCTTTTATATAGACCTTAGTGGTCCCCTAATACTGTATCTGAAGTCTCTTTTATATAGACCTTAGTGGTCCCCTAATACTGTATCTGAAGTCTCTTTTATATAGACCTTAGTGGTCCCCTAATACTGTATCTGAAGTCTCTTTTATATAGACCTTAGTGGTCCCCTAATACTGTATCTGAAGTCTCTTTTATATAGACCTTAGTGGTCTCCCTAATACTGTATCTGAAGTCTCTTTTATATAGACCTTAGTGGTCCCCCTAATACCGTATCTGAAGTCTCTTTTATATAGACCTTAGTGGTCCCCCTAATACCGTATCTGAAGTCTCTTTTATATAGACCTTAGTGGTCCCCTAATACTGTATCTGAAGTCTCTTTTATATAGACCTTAGTGGTCCCCTAATACTGTATCTGAAGTCTCTTTTATATAGACCTTAGTGGTCCCCTAATACCGTATCTGAAGTCTCTTTTATATAGACCTTAGTGGTCCCCTAATACCGTATCTGAAGTCTCTTTTATATAGACCTTAGTGGTCCCCTAATACTGTATCTGAAGTCTCTTTTATATAGACCTTAGTGGTCCCCTAATACTGTATCTGAAGTCTCTTTTATATAGACCTTAGTGGTCCCTCTAATACTGTATCTGAAGTCTCTTTTATATAGACCTTAGTGGTCCCCTAATACTGTATCTGAAGTCTCTTTTTATATAGACCTTAGTGGTCCCCTAATACTGTATCTGAAGTCTCTTTTATATAGACCTTAGTGGTCCCCTAATACTGTATCTGAAGTCTCTTTTATATAGACCTTAGTGGTCTCCTAATACTGTATATGAAGTCTCTTTTATATAGACCTTAGTGGTCCCCTAATACCGTATCTGAAGTCTCTTTTATATAGATCTTAGTGGTCCCCTAATACCGTATCTGAAGTCTCTTTTATATAGACCTTAGTGGTCCCCTAATACTGTATCTGAAGTCTCTTTTATATAGAACTTAGTGGTCCTCTAATACTGTATCTGAAGTATCTTTTATATAGACCTTAGTGGTCCCCTAATACTGTATCTGAAGTCTCTTTTATATAGACCTTAGTGGTCCCCTAATACTGTATCTGAAGTCTCTTTTATATAGACCTTAGTGGTCCCCTAATACTGTATCTGAAGTCTCTTTTATATAGACCTTAGTGGTCCCCTAATACTGTATCTGAAGTCTCTTTTATATAGACCTTAGTGGTCCCCTAATACTGTATCTGAAGTCTCTTTTATATAGACCTTAGTGGTCCCCCTAATACTGTATCTGAAGTCTCTTTTATATAGGCCTTAGTGGTCCCCTAATACTGTATCTGAAGTCTCTTTTATATAGACCTTAGTGGTCCCCTAATACTGTATCTGAAGTCTCTTTCCTGAAATTCAGCCTTGGTGCAGAATTACAGCCCCTAGAGCCAGTCCCACAATGAGCTTTAAAATAAAGTAAATGCTATTGAGGAGGAGAGGGGGGGGCAAGGTGGAGGAGGGGGTGTGGCCTTGACCAACTGCCACTTTGCTTGTTTGAAAGCCATGATGTCTCTCTCTCTTTCTCATTGGTGGGCCAAATTCTCTGGGCGGGCAAAGCAGAGAAAGGGGAGGTAACCTTTCCCCTTATGACCTCATAAGGAGAAGATTCCTGATTGGCCCATCTGAGCGTTCATTTTCTCAAAGGCAGAGCAGGATACCCAGGGCTCGGTTTACACCTATCACCATTTCTAGCCACTGGGGGACCATAGGCAGGCTGGGGGAACTCGTATTTATGTTAAAAAACCTCATGAAGTGACATTTTCATGCCATGGGACCTTTAATCGTGCCTCCTATGGGTCCCTCAATCAAAACAATGGAAGGTAAACACAGACTTTTGATGACGTTGTGCAGTTGCGTGGAGTTATGGGAGTTGTAGTTTTTATTGTTAAACACCAGCACATTGTAGCAACCCTAAGCTGGATCGATCCATATTAAAACGTCTCAATAAAAAAGGTCTCTGCTGTATGATTTACAATTACTCTTGAAGGTATCATCTGAGTTCCCATGTTTTGACGAAACAAAGGGATCAAAGGTTACGCACACACACACACACACACACACACACACAGCTATTACCCTCAATCAGTGTGTAATCACAGTCGCTGCTGCACTATGTGACCACACACACAAACACACACACACACACACACGTCCCCCCATCCTCCCACATCTCTGACCATCTATTCATCCTCTGTATAATTAGCCTGCTATATTGTCTCCGTCTCCACAGTAACAACAAACACCAGCAGGCCTCTCCAGGTGCATTGTGGGTGCTCATTCTGTAGGCACGGACAGATTGTACAAGCCTGAAGATAAAAGGGTCACGACAGACAGCTGTTACATCACAGGAACCCAAGTGTTTCTTTCTGTGAGAGTAGTGGAGGAGCTTTAGATGGTTTCGAGGGAAAATATCATTGGGTTATTATTATTGCTTGGACACTAGTGTTGACTAGGGCTGCGTTATATGAGAAAAGTATGCGATAACATTGTTGAATATCGCGATAAGGATATTACTTGTGATAAATCAACAGATATAAAGTATATTCAGTTCTGCCTTTCTGCTGCTGTTGCTCCTGTTGCAGGTGAGCAGCAGCACTTTGGCAGAATAAAAGAAGGGAGAGACAGTTTTTTCCAAGCTTTTGACTATTTTTTTCGTTGTATTTGTTGCTTTTTCTTTTAAAGTGCTCATATTATGCTAATTTTCAGGTTCATAATTGTATTTAGACATTATATCAGAATAGGTTTACATGGTTTAATTTTCAAAAAACACCATATTTTTGTTGTACTGCACATTGCTGCAGCTCCTATTTTCACCCTGTGTGTTGAGCTCTCTGTTTTAGCTACAGAGTGAGGCATCGCACTTCTGTTCCATCTTTGTTGGGAGTCGCACATGCTCAGTAGCTAGGTAAGGACTACTAGCCAGTCAGAAGCAGAGTATGAGGGCGTGCCATGCTAGCAGCTAGGCGAGCATTATAACGTGTGTTCCAAAGTGACCACGTTTGTCTCTGAAGTAAAGGCTGGACTACAATAGAGCTGTTTGGAGCAGTTTGTGAACAGTGTTTTCTGTTGGAGATGGTAAGTCCCTTTGGGGGGGACTTTGGGCTTTTTCACTTTGTAAACCTATAACATACACAAAAAAGATATATAACACAATAAAGGGAAGGGGAAAAGCCAAAAAGGATAATATGAGCACTTTAAACATTTCTGATGCTTGTCAGGTGGGTTTCATAGCAACCTGGCCATGGACGTTTGTTGTTTCTTTTTCAATGTATTCTCTTTGCCTTTTTCGATGTATTTGTTGCTTATTTTCGCTGTATGCGTTGCCAATTTTTGACATTTTTAAAAACCCTGCTGCTTGCTTTAACGTTTTTGTTGGTTTAAAAAAAAAAAAGAAGAAAATTCCTGATGCTTTTTTTCCGACGCTTTCTGCAAAAGGCAGCAAACGATAAAGCTCCTGTTGCAGCCGATTACTTTTAAGAAGAATAAAAGAATGGAAAGACAGTTTGTCTGAGTGTTTGTTTTCGCTGTATTCTCTTAAAAAAAAACAACGTTTCTGACGCTTATCAGGTATGTTTCATAGACACCTGGCCATGAAATGTGTTAATGAGCGCAGGTGATGGAAGCAGATGGAAAATTGGCGTTTCCTCCCGCGGGACAGAGAGAGAGAGAGAGAGAGAGAGAGAGAGAGAAACGTAGAGCTGATGAGCACTGCAACACATAGAGGAAAATCCTCCTTTCACTGCTTCCACTGCTTTGTCAGCTTGTGCGTCACACAATTGAGTCCTGACAGCAACGAGTCTCGGTCGCCATGACACCCTTTCATCAGCACAGCCCCCTTGAAGACCTCTGAGGACATCCTCCTCCCTTCTCTTCGTCTTCCATCAAAGTTTAATTCAACAGAAGCCACCGATGTCTTCGCGAGGGACACGAGGACGAGCTCGTTATCTCCCTCGAGTGTTGTCATCGAGTGCCGTCCGCTAATTCAAACGCGCCGAGGTTTAATGAACGGAGCAGTCCACAAACATCAGACTGAAGATTGTTAACCGTGCACGGTTCATTCGAACAAATGTGTCTACTTATCAGAGCCAAACAGAATCTGCGGCAGGGCTGCACGATATGGGGAAAATCTTGTGATGATAATAATACTTGGGATAAATAATCAGATACTAAAGTGTACTTCAGTTCGGCCTTCGTGCTGCTTTCAGTATTTTGCTGAAATACAAGAAATTGCTTGTTGAATTTGGAAGAAATGAAAGGAAATCCATTCCAACGTTATTCTTTAATTGAATAAATTGAACGTTGAATTGAATACAAAAATATAATGAAAGTTACAGTTTTGTGTGTGCAGTTTTCTACTACAGTTTTCTATATTTTCTTTCAACTAACGCCGAAGACTTTTCCACTGCGATTCCACTGTCGCAAACTGTCGGAATGAAATCCTGAGTCTTGCTAGAGTCATGGCACTAACGTCGTCTCCGTTGTTCGGTGTAAGGTGGTCATAAAAACTCAGTCCCAGTCAGTCTTTTTTTCCGTCTTGACCTTCCGACAAAATCAAACATGTTCGATACTATGGTAAGTTTGAAGTCTTGGTAGTGAAGTTAAATCATGTGAACATTGTCAACAACCAATGGGTACGCTCAGGGGGCGGACTGGGACACAAATTTGGCCCTGGCGTTTCCATCCCTTACCGGCCCAATTTCAGACGGGGACATTATTTGTTTAAAATTATGTTACCGTCTTAGAATAGAATGGAAACCAAAGTACGAACACTAGCCAGACGCAAGCTTTTATTTTGAAAAGTAGAAGCCTGACGGCACCAGACGGGAGGCTTCAGGCTGCAGATGTACAGTTTTGCGTATTTTTGTCAAACTAGTGTGAAACGCCAGTGGATACGTTTTTTTAGAGCGTCTAAACCCTGGAAAATGACTTGTTTCACCGACAGAATTTCATCTTTTTCATAGGGTAACCACTGGAAAGTCTATAAGAGCCGCACGATTATATCATTTACTTGGGGAAACTTTAGAATTTATGAACAAGAGAGAAAACAGATGTGATAATAAAGCAACCGTTTGTGCTATTTTCTTCTCTGTAGATGCAGTGGCTACATCCTGCCACAGTGCCCCAGTGCCCCTGCTGAGATCAATAAAGCCTGAAATCTTATGCCGTAACAACCTGGACTTTGGTGGCAGATTTTTTTTATTTTATTTTTTTAGAAAAGGTGTCGGTGTTTTTTAAATCTTGTAATGAGACTCAGACGGACCTCGGCTCAGCCATATTTGACAATATTTAAAAGGAAATACAAACCTAGTGTAATACTTTACAGATGAAACAAATTGTAGTGATTATCCAGTGGGCCGGACGACTTAATGGGCCCGAGGAACGCTGCACTATCTCCTGTGTGTGTGTGTGTGTGTGTGTGTGTGTGTGTGTGTGTGTGTGTGTGTTAACACACCATATGGTTTTCATTTGGGGCGGAGGTTTGCATAATTATTCTGGCATCAGTAGCCATGGTGACAAAGCGGACTCAGCTCGGTCTGCATTCACACGGCAGTCAGGAATAACCTCGCCTTCGACAGGAAGCAACGCTCCCTTTCATGTCAAAACGCTGACAGCGAATAAACAACAGAGAACCTCATGACACGTTTGTCGTCTTGGTTGTCATGATGGTTCTGATTTCATTACATTTCCGTCGCTAATGATTTAGTTTCTGAGAACTCGATCAAACATCAGTAAACTCTCATTTTTCATGAAACGTCCTGAGCACGGAGAATATTTTGAACACCTTCCAACAGAGAATCTTAAAATGTCTTCTTAAAACATAAAGTTGACATGGCAGTAAATCAAAAAAATCCCTTGATTTTCTTCTTTCTTTAAAGGGTAACTACTGTTTATCTCAACCTGGACCCTATTTTCCCAAACTACAATGTAAGTTAATAGGGCAATTGTCCAGCTTGTATTTATCTAAACAAAAGTGCTCGTTTCGCCGCTGACAGACTCAGATTAATATTCAAAGTGTCTGACAATATTATGGAAAGGATTTCTAAGGAGGTCGACCTTTCTGTTAAAGAGTAAGATCCTTTTTTTAAACATAAAAACATCTGCTAAATTGCGTTCGCTAAACCCACCAGACTCCATGTAAATAAACAGTAATTTTAGCATCGTAAAATACACTTCATTCAAAGTCGAGAGAAACTAAATAAAACTATGAAACACCGTTTTGGGCCGTCCTTCCACTTTTCCAACCATCACAACTCTAGTTTGGGTTGAAATAAACACATAGTTTACTGATTTACATGTGAAAATATGTTGGCTCTATAGCGCTAAAAGTATTGCTTTTTTAAATGGAGTCTGGTGGGATTAGCGCTAGCGGCCTCAGAGCTGTTTCTGGTTAAACAGAAAGGTCTTAAAGAGGTTTTAAAAGGTCTTTCTTTGTAGGGATCCTTTCCATAATGTTGTCAGACACTTAGAATATTAATCAGAGCCTTTTAATGGCAAAAAAAGCACTTTTGTGAAGGTAAATACTCACCAAATGGAAAACATGAACAGCTTTTTTTTCCTCTTTTGTTTTTTCTGAAAACCTAACAAACAACTAAACTTTCACATTTTTTTTGGAACAAGCTAAGCAGAGAGTATTTTGAACACATTTCAACAGAGAATCTGAAATTTCTTCTTGAACCATGAAGTTAAAATGGCAGAAAGTCAAGAAGAGAAGCCGTAGGTCAGCTGAGACGTGTATTGCTCCATAAAGACGCCTGTTTCTATCTAATCAGAAGTGTGATCCTGCGATTTGTCTGCATACTGCAAAGTTCTATTAATTCACGGTCTGCAAAACTGGAAAACATAAAACAGCTTTTCTTCCTCTTCTCTTCTCTTTTTTTTGTTTCTTCTGAAAACCTTCCATTTTGGAGCTGCTGCTCCGATGGCGTTGCTAGCAGCTCAACATAAACAAAGCGTAGTGTAAACAGAGGAAGTAACACATCATTACATCCTGGACGAGACAGAGACCACGGCAAGAACTAAGACAGACAGTGAACACACCAACCTGACGTTCACGCTGCAGTTTAGCCACTCAGAGCTGCTTTAACCTTTGCTTTGAAATCAATCAATCAATCAATCAATCAATCACATGTATCTGTGATAAATCCATATTAAACATGGTCTCAGTGCTCTTTACAATTATAGTTACTCATAACAGACAGCAACAAAACAATCAAACAGCATTAAAGCAGTTATAATAAACAATACAAAACCAGCACCATAAGACAAGATGTTTGTGAAAGACGCAGAAAGGATACTGTGTTATGGTTGGCTCTAGTATAATGAGTAGTGTGGGGTGGTTTTTCTGGAGTATTTCCATCTTGCTAAAACTGATTGCAAACTATAATTTGATAAGGCCAAAATAATGTGCCTTACCAATGCATCAGGCTTGAGCGCTGTGTTTAACGACATGGAGAAGAACATTTGGACTTGAACTCACCGTGTCGGAGCCAGTGGGTGCTGCTCAGGCCGCCCGTCATGCCGCCAGCTAAGCCCCGCCCCCCTGCGTCCCTCCTCTGGCTCAGCGTGGAGATGAAGGTGCCCAGAGACGGAAACGGCTGCTTCCCTCCACGCCCAAAACCCTGGCGTGGGAAGATGACATCATCAGCACCACAAAGAAACAGAGAAGAAACATGTTCTGCTGACGTTGGAGACATTCTGAGGGACACAAACAATGAACCAGCATGTGAACATGTTGTTTATTAGGCTACTCTACACAAGGGAAAGTAAAGATTGTAATAATTTTTTATGTTGTCCTCGGGTCAAATTTAACTCGTCAAAATTCAATTTGAAGAAAGAACTATTGATAAAATAACTTTGAAAAAAGTGGCAAACGTCAAAAAAGTGACAAATGTGTAAAAAGAAGTGACAAAGATGTCAGAAAAGTGACAAATATGTCAGAAAAAAGTGACAAAAATGTCAAAAAAGTGACAAAGATGTCAGAAAAGTGATAAAAATGTCAAAAAAAGTGAT